>CM041646.1:2547358-2594754 GCA_023333625.1 Bothriochloa decipiens
ACGCCAGCCAACCCGTCCACAGCTAGATCTGAGCCCGTTGATGGCCGTGATGGGGCGGCCATGACGTCTCATGCTGCCTCACCGAAGCCGCTTGTGACGACGTCGGTTGGGACCGCCGGGGGCGCTTTGTCGAAGCAGGGCCCTGCGGCGGTCGCCGGCTTCCTCGCGTCGCCGCTGGTCCCTGCACACACGACCACCGCCCTCCTCGCCACCGAATCTCTAGGCTCACCGCGCTGGGAATTCCGCCGCCCAGTCGAGGCCACCGTGGGTGGCCAAAGCTGGCTGCTCGCCACGAGATGTGGTGGCCGGGGCTTGGGCACCGTTGCCGCCCTGCCCGTCCTTAGGGCTGGACAGTAGGGACAACCCCTCCCTGTCACTGCTGGCGCCTGACGTCTTCGGGCCCGCACCTCCATCACCCGCCTTCTCGGCGGTTGTGGTTGAGGATGTCGCAGAGGACGATGATGACGACAACGATGTGCGTGCCCCTGGACTTGACGCCTTCCTCGTCAAGACGTCGGCACCCACTCTGAGCCCGTCATCCACCCTTTCTCGGCTGGCTGTTGGTGTTGGGCGCCATCGCCATTGGCCCCAAGGTCCTCCTTTTTTCGGACCTATCCCCCTTCATGCCGGCTTTGGATGGGTGCTCGAAACTGCACCGGTGGGCGGGCAACGACGACGACATGTCAGATGATGAGTGGCCCTTATCTTACCTAGAGGTTGCCCATCGCCTATTGATGTCGACTTCGGTGTCCCGAGGGATCCAGCCACCGGCTACAGCAGTGGATCTGGGCCATGGCCGGCAGGACGGCGAGCGACGCGAGCCTCAGAGAAGACGGCCAGGCAGCACAACTTGCTTGCTCAGCCATCGGATGGTCGTATCCCTACCCGCCATCTCCTTGGCCGCCGCAGATGGGTCTTTGTCCCCAACGCTGATGGGTGGCGGGAGATCCTCGCACGACAGTAGATGCATCCTATGGCTGCCTCGGTTGGGCCTCGCCAGAAGCAACCCCTGCAGGTCAAAAGGATTCCAGAGGCACTTCACAGTAGATGCTTCAATTGTCTCTCCAACTCACACCATGTAGCGACCTGCCAATTGCCACAGTGTTGTCTGCGCTGCCATGGCCTCTACCATTTGGGCAGGGAGTGCAAGCGACCTCGAGCTGTGCCATCGAAAGCGAAGGGTGGTCGCACAGCTCACGTCGTCAACCCACCTGCCTCCCTACATAGGCCTCATGATGGTCCCCCAAGTTCAAAGGTGGCCGTGCGGGTTGGTGCCGACAGAGTTCGACGACAACGCAGGCGGCATAGGAGTCCGCCACAATGGATATAAGGACGAGTGTGCCGATCAACCCCACTGACGACCACCCTAGTGTGCCGCTTATTCCAATGCGCCAGATCCCCTAGTGTTGAAGCTTTGTGCAGAGGAAGAGCCTCTGACATGGGTTGATCCCATGTTGGAGGAGCTTGCCGCTTCGCTCGTCCTGGCAACAAGAGCTCCAGTGGCTAGGTGCCCACCTCCTCCACTAGTTGCCTCTCTAGGGGGGGAAGCGTTGCTGGCAGTCGCTCTTTTCCCGGTGGAGGCTTCTCTGGAGATGGCCCAAGGGACAGAGGAGCTCTTTGACTTGGCCACACCCCCAGAGGAGGACGGTCAGGGAGCAGAGGACGCTGATGGATGCACAGAGACAGAGGACGCCGGTGCTTGTGCCGGCTTCTACAAGAAGATGTTCACTAAGGCTCCGGAGCCGCTGCTTCCAAGATTAGCCTCACCTCCAGCTGTTAAGAAGCAGGCCAGCATGCCAAGGACCAGAGAAGCTAGAAGGACACTAGCCCCTACCCGCTCTAGCCTACGCCAGGCCGCTCGTCCTTCCTCCACGTCTGTGGCACAGTGTGCCCAGCTCAGGCTTATGCGCGAGCTAGACTTTATCAGTGGCGAGTCTCGACGCCAGATGCAGCAGTCACAGAGTACATTTACAGCTTTGGACATGACCTTCCTGAGAAAGCGATCAAGGCACTACGGACTGCGGTGAGGCTCGATAACGTAGAGCTTTGCAAGACCCTAGCTGCAATTGCAGCGGAGTTAGAGATAGACATGATGGAGATCCCATGATAGTGCAGCTAGAAGATGCACATCGGTTGTTTTTAGAATGTGAGTAGTCCGTTTAGTCTCCATGCTCAACTTAATAATCTGTCAAACCTGGGAGGTTGTTTGCGCTGCTTGCGCATATAATTCTCTATTCTCCTTATTAATATAAGCTGAAAGTGCTATGGGTCTTTCAAAAAAATGATGCGGCTGCCACCTCCTGGCTCTTGACCAGAAGAGCCGCTTCCCCTGATTGAATCTTCTCGAGGCTTCCTTCGGAGCTCATGCTTGGAGGGGCAAAGGAGTGGGCCTTGGATCCCTAGGTCCCTGGAGTTGGTGAAGCCGCTTGTCTTGTTATGTCACGTCGGTTGCGTTATCTTGTTGAAGGCTAATAGTGCGACATCATTGTACTGTCAGGCATTGGATTCCTAGCTAGTTATCTTTGGCTTGGAACATCGGTTCGATGTCCGAGCACTGGTCTGGGTATGCATCAGGTTGGAGCCAGGCTAGGGCTGTTGTCGCTCAGTAGTTTGATACATTGGCGAGTCCTTGAGCCCCTAGAAGTGGTTGCGGGCATGCTTGGACTCATCCTTACTCTTTCCAGAGACTGCGCGCGAGCATACTTAATGGGTAGCCCCTGAGCACTCAGGCGATCTGTGAGATTAGTTATGGGGTCCATTGGTTAGCTCCTTCTGTCCCTATGTTTGACTCTTGTCAGAACCCTACCAAAGTATTATATATTATACGATCTTCTATAAAAGTAAGAAATATATAAATTTAAATACTTCCATTATATGTGGTTTCACTTGTAATGGACAAGGCTAGACCTCATCCCGTCCATTTCTTTGGAGGGGATTAATAATTAATGAAACAAGCTTCCATGCAGTGGCCAAGTGTCAACGAGGACCTTAGGGAAGTCGCCATGAGGGAGCATTGGGACTTGCCAGGAGAGACACAATTCAGATATACAGTGGCAAGGATGCCTAGTTCCGGTTTCAGCCCAGACTGACGCAGCTCGCCCGTGTCCCCCAATGCAAGAGACCTGATCGACCGCGACACCGAGCAAGCCGTTTTTCCTTCTGGCCATGATCCGACACAGTTCCTGCCGATCGATGGATCCATGGGCAACCTTCCACTCCCATCTGCCTCATCTTCCTCCAGGGAAATGATGGCCCGGCGGCATGGATCCATGGACCGACAGGCAACACCGACAACGGAGCGAGGCCGAGGCCGAGAGCGACACAAGCGGCAAAAGGCCATAGCCCAGAGGTCCTTCTCTTGAATGCGCAGCAGAAAGCCGCGCTGCTCCCCGGGTCAGTCCAGTTTCAGTTCCCCCCGCTGCCGTTCCAGAAAATGAACACGCTTTAATCATTGCAATCGACCCTCCGCTGCACTGCAGCTTCCCCGCCCGGGACACCGCCGGAGGTGTTGGACAAGAATGCACTAACCAAGATAGACATTGACCTGCGCTCTTGTTCATGGGGTGATTTTACATTAGCAGTGGAAGCTGTATATTTCGTTAGTACTCACATTTTATAGCATTGGTTAATAGTATCATTATAGATTATAGATGATCAAATAAAAATTACTATAATAATTGGTAGAGCAATAATTGGGTTCATCCTCGCATTTCTTTTATTACTATGATTTTGTTTCTCTGTTAATTGTCCTCTTCATCAATTGTACTCTCTGGCACGTTAGAGCATCTTCAACACTACTACCTAAAATATACTACTTAAATCTCTATTTAGGTAGCTACCAACTTTTATAGTACTTATTTTTCACTCAACTCCAACAGGACCACCTAAACTAGACTACCCAAACTCATTCTAGTAGTGAAGGTTGCCGGAGGGCAATGCGGCGAGCAGGGCCGGCGAATTATATGAACGGGAATCACGAGGAGTCACGTGGGGAGGGGGGAGAGAGAGAGGCATGAGGAGAGAATTTTAAGCTGCCTTGGTTTGTTGGGCCAATAGAAATAGGTAGAGATGCCGAGAAATTAGGTAGCCAATAAATTTATGTCGTCATATAGGTAGTGTATTGGAGGAGTGTTTCTGACCTCCACTACCTCAATATAGGATAGGTGCCCTTGAACCAGTTCACGTTTTGTTATAGATACTACACATGTTTCTTATTAGAATTTTTAAAATATGGGTATCACGGTACAGACATGTATCAACTGTTGTAATCAAAATTAATGTAACACATGTTTCATGTTACAACAGCGCATCTATTGCAAAAGTGTGGTTTCAAACAGCACATTTTCAGTACGTGAACATTTTTGTTTCATGTCAACCTGTGTTCATAATTCAGCTTCAACAAGTTGGGATTATAGATGTACATCTTACGTGCTGTCATGCAGTAGAAGGGTCCATCGCCAGCACGTCTTTGTCGCCACTCGCCACTGCAACAAGAGAGTCCAGCCCGCTGCAGTTGTCGTGCGAGTACACCTTGCGTCCGTGAATTAGTGATCTGCTTCGTGGCCCTCAACAATCAGTTGGGGGGTGGGGATGCCCCTGGGGAACTCGATCTGGAGGAGATGAGACATTGAGGTTGGGAACGGAGCCCGATGGTGATGGCCCACGACGGGCCGAGTGCCATGCATGTTGTTACCTAGCCAGAGCTTTTCATTATTGATCGACTATGGGTGATACTTAACGGTAGTGCAGGTAAAATAACTAAAATTAATTACTGTCAAAGCTTTAACATGAGTTCGGGATGTAGCTCAATTGGTAGAGCATGAGTAAAATACGCATGATTCAAGGTATGGGGTTCAACTCGACATGCATGTTCCGACACCTGTCTGCCAATTGCCACTTCCAAATTCCGTCCAAACCAAACTAACACGCTAAGAACATTCTAAGTTTTATACACTAGCTAGCCTTCCAAGTTTCAACATGCGAACCTAAAAATGATAGCCATAAAAGGGCATCATATCCCTGTCATCTCTAAGCCTCTAACATTTGTACACTGATCCGAGCTGTACGTACACACAACAACCACGCAACAACAATGGCGTCTCAATTCGGTCAAAAAAACAATGGCGTCTCAGGCGGAGGCCTCTCGATTGGGCAGCCCTATTTCTCTTGTTCCTCCTGGTCGCCATGGCCCCTCATCACCACCAGCAGGACCAGCGCGGCCAACAACACTTGGTCACCAACCTGTGCCGATTAATGCTATGGCCGGCTGCGATCCTGACGCGTGGCGGCACCCGGCTAAACCCTGGTCAGTCGTGGCACGTCGCAGTGCCCACCCACACCGGCCGTAGGATCTGGGCGTGCACCGGCGGTGACTTCCTCGGCGGCAGCGGCAATGCGACATGCAAGACCGTACCAGCAGGAACCACGCTGGTGCTCTGTGCTATGCTCCTGGCCTCTGGGGGATTCACCGACTGACCAGTTTCGACAATTGGACTGGGACACATCAAAGACGTACTTCTCCTTGCAAATCTAGCACGCACACGTGAAAGCCGTATATTCCTGGTACTCAGTTTTTCCATTGTTTGTTATTAATTAATATTATTATAGAATCTTTATCAAATACTACTAATTATACTAGAAAATAAAAAGTATGTTGGGGGATGTAGCTCAACTGGTAGGGCATTAAGGATTGCATGCTTAAAGGTTTGGGGTTCAACTCTTCGTATCTCCAATATTTTTTATTAATCATATTATTAGCTATTATTGCTTTGTTTCTGACTTCTGGATGTGTTTCTTTTAGATCCGGATGGCACAAGGTTTGGTGTAATTGTGTATTTCAGCTTTTTTAAGGGAAGTTTGTGTATTGGAGAACCAAAAAAATAGAAACAGACAATGGTGGAACCAATCACATTCTGACACCGTGAAACATCTCTTTGGTAGTGTTTCTTAATAGTGGCTAGTTAGAAAATGAAGTCCAAAGCCACCATATGTTCAATCTAGCATAGTTTTTTTGTATAGTCACCTTATCTTTTGTTGGCATTTTATTGAACAGCTAGTGCTCACAACCCAGCATGCATGGCGCTCGCTGTTGGCACCTCGCTCGACTCCCCGCCATCCCTCTACACCTCGAGCATCCATGCGGCGATTGTATGCTACCTGTGGTGTTAGGGGTGGAGCCAGAAATGATCATGAGGGGTGCCATGTACTAAGTGCTTGATTATTGGAGGGGCGAATATCAAAATTTCTTCAAATATATGGTGAAATTTTGTATACACAAGAGAAGTTCAAGTAGCTTGGGGGGTGCCTGGCCCCCCTCAGCCCCTCCCACCCTTCGCCACTGTGTGGTGAGAGCCCTGCCTTGCCCCAACAATACTGTCGATGAGAATGGATGGGGAGGAGAGTTATCATCGCCTTGCCACCGCGGCCATCGCCTTGCGCCCTTGCTATCTGCCGAGCTCGACAAAGAAAAGGAGGACTGGAGAAGGGACGCCATGGGAGCGGCCTCTGCACCCCACCTATCCATCGCATCTGGGAAGGGAAGGGAGGAGGTGTTGATGCAAAATTCTATCTGCAAACACACTGGGCTAATACCCAAAATCGATATCCGAAGCGTGCCAGTCGATTTGACCTGTTAATCGACAAGGATGATAAATTTGAATAAAATCTGAATGAGACGACAGCGATACGCCCAGACGTCAAAGCTCAGAAAGTATTCGATAACTGTTGAACAGATCAGACGAGACGACAGCGATACGCCCGGAAGTCAAAGCCTGAATCGTGCTCGGTAGACGCGGAACCTGCAAGGTCGCCGAAGATCAAGTTGATGCAGCCCGTCGATTCTTGAAAGAACTCGTTGAAAAAGAAAAGGTACTTGGCGAAGTCGCCGAAAAGTAAAGTACTGGTAAAAGTAAATAAAAAGTAGATTTGTTTATTGATGCTTGGATCCCCATTATAATGCCCTTCGGCATATATTTATACTCTGCTAATCAAAAGAGTCCTAATTTAATACGTAAAGCTCAACTATAGAAGAAATAAACTAATTTCTTATACGAACTCTATTTCTTGAGAAAGAAAAAAGAAATAAAACTTGTATAGTAGTTGGAATTAAACTACAATACGAAAAATTATAAGCTTCGTGTCGCCGATCCTTTGTCTGCTCCCGTCACAAGATCAGCATGTCTTCATCGGCAACCATCCATCGGCAGCTCAGAAGCAATGCTGAAGAAAAACCAGCCTCTTGCCGATTTAGTTCAGTCTCCAATCCTTATTGACACGTGCCAAAAAATGGTGTCAACACATGCCCCCTAATTTCGGAGTATAAAATACCTTATGCATCGAAATTTCCTCCAGGTCATGATTACCCAAACTGCTTGAACTTCTCCTCGAGAGTTGCGCGCGTGGTAGTGGAAATCCTGTACCAACAGGACCATATAATGCCTCCTCCGTCGTGGCCCATTTTTCATCTGTAATTCAAACCCTAGCTTTTCTCTCTCCAGCGGTGACATCAACAGGCGATCCTCCGACGAACTCGATCGGCGCCACTCTTAACAGTGATTCCTAACCTTCACTAGCATTCTTCATTTTCTCCATCTTCGTCGTGGCCATGGCTATCCGCTTCGACGTCCCCAAGGTTAATCTTCTTCTTTACATGTCCTTTGATATTTCTCTTCTCCTTTTTTGCGCAGTTCATGACTCCTCTTTATTCTCAATCCCTAATCTCAGGAGCTTTGCAATAATCTTCTCATTCCAACGCATCAGAATCACTTTATTTGCCTTGGCCCAATGGGAAATCTAGACCCAATCGACATTATAAATGCAGAAACCAATCGAATCCCCTTCAGAGCTCAGAATTTTGATTTGGGATCCTGGACTGATACCTTTCGATCCAGGCCGAAAAACACTAAGGGATGGAAAGACTGGTATTTGAGGGTCGCCAGGCCAATGGAGCTGTATTGGGCGGAACGTAAATTAGAACAGTGCATCAGATTATCTATTGCCAATATGGAGAGGAATGAGTCACTGTTAATCGCCGCCTCCTATTTCTGGTCTGATACTCTGAATGCCTTCATCTTCAAACATGGACCAGCTTCTCTAACCCTTGCCGATGTGTATATGCTCACTGGCTTGGACATCTCATCTGCCGATGACAATGCACTGTTCCAGAGAAAACCTAAGCATCAGCTGACTACCAGGAACATCGGCGGCTGGACTGGTTATATCAGCGAATATAAGAAATCTGGCTTAGTCAGTCATAGGGAGCACTCAGCTTTTTTGAACATGTGGCTTGAGAAATTTATCTTCTACGGTAGAACAGTTGGACTGACTAATATGCACCTTCCTGCAGCAGAGATGTTGGCTAACGACGTCAGACTCCCACTGGGCCGATATCTCCTTGGCTCAGTTTACCATCTCCTTCACCAAGTGTCACAAAGGCTGCTATAAGGCAAATCCGTCGGCAACCTGGGAGGCCCTTGGTGGTTTATCAATATGTGGCTGAATATTCATATGCACAAGTATTTCCACATTGAGCTGTTTGCCCAGCGATTCCCTCGAAATCTTCCTGAAGACTATCAACTCGGGGAAGACGAATCGGCAACACGCCCCCCTATCAACTTTGGAGAAGCACTGGCAGTATTACCAGGGGCGGAGGCAAACAGAGTTCAGATCGGCAATCTCTTTCACAGATTCTACATCGGCATCCCTTCTGAGCTTCGGGCCTAGGTCCCATATGTCGATGAAGAAGCAAGATTCCCTCTTTCCTTTAATCTTACCGATGAGGCTTTGAACAAAGATGTCAACATTCTTAGTGCAATAATCACCCCTCGCGCCATCCCGGTCAACATATTTGGAAGCGGGAAGAATATCAACCCTACGTACGAGTTCTACTATCCATCGGCAGCAGCAAGACAACTAGCCTTTGGACAACTGCCCATTAACATCTGCTTTGCCGATGTGATTAAGCCGAGAGAGATTATCGCGAACCGCATGGATTGGCACAAGATTGTCACTCTCCTTCCTGATGCCGATACCTCTAATGTTGATTTAATTGACTGGGTACCGACTTCCTTCGTCACCGAGTCCTTCAAATTATGGTGGCAAGAATGGAAAGAGCAGCTATTCTTTGCATCTCCTCATCTTTACTGGAATCTCATTGATCCCGATCACGCCATCCCTGCCGATGCGGTAAGTCTGACCCTCTGCACTTCTTTCAACTTCTCCTTAATCCATCGGCGACTAACTCTTCTTTAACAGGTTGATGACTTAGTTCCAACACTGAGTAGGAGCGGCAAGATCATACAGCTGCAGCCTATCTCCCCAGTATCCATCATTGGCTATAAAGCTCCTTCGCTAGACACTTTGATGGGCCATGGTCATTCCAGGAAGAGCACCAAATCGATCGCATCCTCGGCACAGACATCTCAGGTAATCACTTCACTTTCTTTTGTAGATGTCGATTGCTGCGATTTACCGATTTCACATTTCAGGGCGCGAGTTCTACACCAATGGAATCTTCATTGGTAACCCGCCCTTCGTCTCCACCTGCAGCACCTTCATCTCCACGCCTTATCGTCCTTGATGATTCTCCAGAGGTATTCTTTGTTTAAACCTTGATTATTGGATCGGCCCTTTTACTCATCCGTCCCTCTCGCAGCACCAAGTAATTGCATCAGCAACTGCTCCGAGTGCGCAGACACCCCAACCATCCATTGTCTATGCCCCCAGCCATCCGATGCCGATGTTTTACAGCACAAGCGCAAGGCTTCATCAGGCGAAGAATCACAATCAAAGCGGGCGAGACTTACACAAGCTCCAATTTCACCGTCAGCATCCTCACCTCGCCCGACATCGCCTGATGTACCTGCGCAGACTTCTCCGTCAGCAACTGCTCTTCCATCAGCAATTATACCCGTACAAGGATCTTCATCGGCACCGGCATCGCAGCAGCAGCCGATCGAGGTACAGGAAACGCCATCGGCAATTGTACCTAAGATCGCTTCTTCAAGCCAAAGGCGAGAGATTGCCTTGAAACAAGTAAGTTGACTCCCTTAGCTAACCTTTTAACACATAGGTTCTTCTGCTGACGTCACTTTTTCCTTTTTAGGAGCAAGATTCCCCCGACAGTCTGTTCTCCTTTTCTATCAGTGGGATTATTCCTGATGATGAAGATTCTGAAGAAAGCTCTGCTCCAGCCCTTGGAGCTCTATCATCTGAAACTAAGTCAAAGCTGGAGACGCTATTATCTTTGCTGCAACAGGAGACTTCTTCGCTAATCCAGGACTCTGATTCCGCAAGAGCAACCTTCAAAGAAATTCGAGGTCATATTCCTGCCAATGTCGAGGAAGCACTCTTCCAAGCTGCACATCTGGAGAGTCGACAGTTGCAGTATCAAAGGGCTGCCCAGCGGATTGCCGATAGAGCCACTCAGGCAAAACTCCAGGAGGACATGATGAAGCATAAGCAATTTGCCGATGAGAAGTACAAAGACATCGGTAAACTAGAAGCCTCCCGTGCAGATCTGGAAGACAAAATTGCTCAACTATCAGCAAGAAGAGAGGTCCTGCTAGCGGAGTTGAGACAGATTGAAGGAGCCTTGGACGCAGCAAATTAGGAGAAGGCCCAAATGCCAGAAACTATCAAAACTCTCCAGCAAGAAAGGGACAATCAAGCCCTCAAGACGCTGGCGCTTAAGAAGAAGATCAAGCCAGTTGAAGGCAATGCCGATGAAGACGCAAAGACACTGGAGGAAGCCGACCAAATTCACCTGTGTGCGATATCAACCATCCGTTCATTGTTGAACTTGTAAACCTTCTTCCTCATCGGTAAAGTAATGTATCGGCAATTTGTAAAACTTTTACATTAACGTAGTGCTGATACACTCTTTTTGAACAAGTACTTTATTTATTTTCTTCATAATCAAGTGTTCGGAATTTCATTGGCAATACAAAAACCATGTTGATATCTGCCGATGGGTCTTCATTTTTGCGCTTCGGCTATCATACTTGAGTTTTTGCTCCACGGGAATTTTCCTCTTTATGCACACGTTGCATCTTCCTCTTTTGAGTCTTCGTTAGACCTTTAGGGCACCATTAAGGAAGCTTCGTCTTCCAGACGGGCTGATACAGTTTTGTATTTGAACCTGGGCAGTCTATATCGGGATCCCTACAGAGTACTGCCTCATCAGGGACTCTTGCATTGGCCATCTCCTCGAGCTTTTCTTGATTCATCGGCAAACAGTCGTCGTGCCCGCCCAGCCTTTCATGTACACTGGTTCTGCCCCCCAGCCGATCATGTACCGATGTTCTTTCTCTGATCGGCTTACCGATGTATCTACTCCGATCACCATATCATGGTCTTCTTTTTGCCCGATCGGCTCGATCATAACCATTGCACTCGGGGCAGTTATCAACAGTAGGCAATTTAATGCCTTCTTCCCAACAGTAGATGAAGAAGGGGCATCTCTAATGATCTTCGTGCCGATGCCACGCTTCCCGATGCAACTCCTCTTGCCGATGTCGATAGCGGTCACCTACAATTCTGTATGGAGCAGGTCTAGGAGATCTTCTGGAACTACTGTTTTCTTCAATTATCTCTTTCCCCCTCAAGTCATCGGCAGTTGCTTGATTTCTAGGATCCACCGATGCTCTCCTTTTAGCGCTTGCCGATGTCAACACTCTGGTTTTATTTACTACATCCACCATGTTTGCTGGGAAAGGATGTTGATCAATCTTCATCGGCCTCTGAGCTTTAGAGTTGTCAAACTTGATCCTCCCAGATTCAATTGCCGATTGCAACTGCTGTCTAAAAACCTTGCAGTCATTGGTACTGTGCGAAGCCGCATTATGAAACTTGCAGTACCTCATCCTCTTCAGCTCATCTGCCGATGGAATCACATGGTTGGGTGACTGCTTGATTTGGCCCTCTTGAAGCAACAGATCGAATATCTTATCGGCCTTCGTGATGTCAAACGTGAATTTCTCTGGCTCTTTCTGACCAAAGGGACAAGACATAGGCTTCTTACCCTTTACCCACTCAGCCAGGCCGATAGTTGGTTCTTCATCTGAGTCTGATTCCTCTGCCTCTTCTACAAAGGACACCTTCCTATTCCAGCCCTTCCTATGTTCTGGAGCTTGAGCACCTTGATTAGAGATCCTCTGCACAATATGGCTTAAGCTTTCAAACTCCTGAGAATCGTATTTGTCCCTGAGATGCGGCAACAAACCCAAAGCCAAACCAGCTAACTGGCGGTCATCCAGCACTAGGCTGTAGCACTTGTTCTTCATGTCTCATACCCTTTGCACAAAACTCTCTACCGATTCGTCGCTTTGTTGTTTCAATTTCATCAAATCAGTAAGCTTCTTCTCATGGACACCAGCAAAGAAGTATTTATGGAATTGTCTCTCCAAGTTAGCCCAAGTAAGAATGGAGTTTGGTGGTAATGAGATGAACCACGCGAATGCCGATCCAGACAAAGAGGATGAGAACAAACAATCCTCAGCTCATCCCTGTTTGCTGCTTCCACACACTGGATGATGAATTGGTTGATGTGCTCCATCGTTGACGTATCATCTTGCCTAGAAAAATTGGTGAAATCTGGCACCTTGTACCGATTCGGGAAAGGAACTGAGTCATAAGATGAAGGGTACGGAGTCCGATAAGAGTAAGTATTAATCTTGGGCGGAATCCCAAATTGTTCTTTCATTACTTCTGCAATCTTATCGGTTAAGAGTGCATCCTGATCTTGCCGATGCACTAGCTGAATCTCCACTGGAGGCGTTGGCTGATATGCTTCTACATACCCCTGTGGCATTTGGCTTGGAGGAATCGGCATAGTCACAGCACCAATTTATGGAGTAAAGTGCATCGGCTGTTTTGCCGATGTTTGATCCTGGACAGCTGCCTGTGGACTATACTGCTGAGTCCCCATTGCCTGGTAACTTGGCTGAATAGCAGATTGCTGAACTGGCACTTGCCCTGACCAACTGAGATTATAACTCATCGGCACCTGACTTGCTGATGGCTGATAGCTTGCGGATAATTGATGCTCTTGTAAAGGTGGATGATAACTAGCATAATTGCCCTGAATTGCAGGTAACCCAGATTGAGATATGAATAGCACTATGGGCTGTCCTGCAGTAGAAACTCTCTGTTGAACTGGTGGAGGATTAGTCAATGGATTCGCATAAGATATCTATTGCGAAGACACGTAGAATCCCATTGACAATGGCTGTATAGCAGGAGGTGCAGTAGAATAATGTAACACTTAAGCCATCGGCCGAATTGGAGTGGCCGATGTCATTGGACCCTTCCCTGCTACATCATGCACTTGAGGCAGTCCAGAATTGGTAGTAGATGGACCTGGAGGCATCCCGTATCCCCACCAATTAGTAGCAACCTGACTGTGTTGACCTGAAGGACCTGATATTGCCGATGCCGATAGATCTGTGCTCAACTGAGTACTAGGCCTCTCCTGAGACATTAGATCTGATCCTATCGGCATGGCTTCAATGACAGATGGTCCTGATATAACTGGAGGAGTAGGCGCTTCCGTACTCTCAACGGCTGGAGTTGCCGATGGAGTACTGACAGATGCCGATCCTGGTTGATGATATGCCGGCCCGACATAACCTGGTGTTTGTCCTTCTCTTAATGTTTGCACAACAGCATTGTAAACAGTGTTGGACAACACGGTGGAGTGGTTGATTAAACCTTGATTTAATGCAGAATTAACCATCTCCTAAAGTTTACCAGGGTTGGAGTCAAAGGTTACCTGCCGAGGCAATGGCAGATCTTGCTTCTGGATGACTTCTCCGCCCCTATTCATGCTGAAAGATTTCAAGCAGAGCTGCCTGTAATCCTCCATAGCTTTTTCCATGGCTAGCTTCTGATCCTCCTTGAGATCTGACTCTGATATCTCGATGATGTTCTCTGGATGGATATCAGCAGGATTCTTCTTGATAGATCTGTTGACTTGGTCCCACCGGGCGTGCCAAAAGATGTGTTGATGCAAAATTCTATCTGCAAACACACCAGGCTAATACCCGAAATCGATATCCGAAGCGTGCCAGTCGATTTGACCTGTTAATCGACAAGGATGATAAATTTGAATAAAATCTGAATGAGACGACAGCGATACGCCCGGACGTCAAAGCTCAGAAAGTATTCGATAACTGTTGAACAGATCAGACGAGACGACAGCGATACGCCCGGAAGTCAAAGCCTGAATCGTGCTCGGTAGACGCGGAACCTGCAAGGTCGCCGGAGATCAAGTTGATGCAGCCCGTCGATTCTTGAAAGAACTCGTTGAAAAAGAAAAGGTACATGGCGAAGTCGTCGAAAAGTAAAGTACTAGTAAAAGTAAATAAAAAGTAGATTTGTTTATTGATGCTTGGATCTCCATTACAATGCCCTTCGGCATATATTTATACTCTGCTAATCAAAAGAGTCCTAATTTAATACGTATAGCTCAACTATAGAAGAAATAAACTAATTCCTTATACGAACTCTATTTCTTGAAAAAGAAATAAAACTTGTATAGTAGTTGGACTTAAACTACAATACGAAAAATTATAAGCTTCATGTCGCCGATCCTCTGTCCGCTCCCATCACGATGAAGTCATCTCCTTATCGGCACATCCCTTGCATTGGAAACAACCTTCTAGCCTTCCTGCCTATCTTATGGGCAACAGCTCTTTAGCTTCATCGGCAATGTACGAGATTAGCATGTCTTCATCGGCAACCATCTATCGGCAGCTCAGAAGCAATGCTGAAGAAAAACCAGCCTCTTGCCGATTTAGTTCAGTCTCCGATCTTTATTGACATGTGCCAAAAATCGGTGTCAACGGGAGGATGCTGCCTCGCCATCGCTGCTGGAATCTGCCACTCCGCCTCTCATTTGTGACAGGGTACTGAACGAAAGAAGGGAGCCACATCGCTGTCGCTGCGTGGTGGCAACCCTTGGATGTGTGGTCAGTGGTGGCGACTGGAGCGCAGGTGCCACTGTGGACTTCGCGTACCGTGGTGGCAGCCCTAGAATGCGCGGAACGAATGCGGGTAACTTGACGCCATGAAGGTCCGCAGGTGTGCAGGGCCAACGGAGACTACGATGTGCGCTTTCTGCCTATTTAAAGGATACACGACAGGCATGACTGCGTGAGTATTGACCACACATACCTGTGCACTCTCTGCTAATCTGTTGATTTCACCTAGAAAAGCCACGACGATCCGATCACCTATGTGCATAAAACTATTTAACACAAATTGATGGCAATCCCCTTCGCACCATTTGAATAAAACTATTGTTGGGGATGTACCTCAACTGGTAGAGTGTGAAAATATGCATGATTCAGGGTACGGGGTTCTAAAGCTATGTGCATTGGGTAGTGCATCCCACATGCTACGGGACCCTCCAGTTCCATTTACCGTAAAAAAGCCCCGAACCGGGGGACGCTAAACACATCGCTATGGTATCGTACACGCGAAATACAGCGCACAGCCAGGGAGATACCGTTCGTCCTTGCCAGAGCAGGAAAAGGCAGAAAGCATACACGGGTGAGAGAGAGGAGAGAGCATGTGCGGCGGGCCCCACTACTTTAACAAACCAAAAAATATTATAACTCATAAACCAAAAAACCAATTAAATTCCGATTGCACCATTAAATTCGTTTCAATAAATCCTATAAAACTAGATCTCACATGGATATATGTAGGTAAAGTGACAAGTAGCACCACAGTAAATAGAGTATATTGTAAAGAATGGATAAGTGCGGAAGAATTAGGTTTAGACTAGAGAATCTTAATGACTAGCATGGATAGAGTGCGAATATAGAGTTCCATGAGTACGGATAGTCTAACACCTTGCATCTCCAATTTTTTTATTTGCTCTTCTCCTCTCCAATTTTATTTATTTGTTCTTTTTCCATCCAATTTTTTATTTACTCTGTAAACTTTCTTCTTACACTTAATGTAACACGTGCTAAAGATTATTTTTGGAAAAAAAACTTAAAAAGACTACCATTCAAAAATGAACAAAAGAGCACCAATAATGAATAAAAAATACAAATAATCAGCTGATGGAACTTTATCGTTGAACGTAGCATCACTATACCACAGCCCAAAATTAGCGTCAGTGGGGGGACGCTAAAAATATCGATTTAACATCGTGCGGTCGGACATTAAACATTGTTAACAGATGGTCCGACGTAATAGCTCAGTTTGACTACAGACTGACCGACGTTAATTCTATTTCACTTTAACGTCAGATGGTTCGATGCTATATCTTACTTTTAACGTCGCACCACCCATCGCCATAGACCAGTCCACTTGCGCGCCAGATTTATCACATTTCGCACTTAAGTTTTGAACGTAGGCCCAGATTTATCACATTTCGCGCTTAAGTTTTTAACGTAGGCCCACGTGTCATAAAAAATTCCACCCCGCCATTCTAGCCCGCCAAGGCGCGAGCCCATTTTCCTCTCTCCCGCTGCAGGGCGCTCACACCAGAACCCCCAAAAGCCCAAACCTAACCGGTCTCCCTCCTCTCCCCACACACTCCGCTGCCGCCCGATGCCATCCATCGAGAAAAAAAAAGAGCGGCGCCTTGCACCGCGCCCTCACGCTGTCACGCGAGCGGCCTGCCTGCCGCCGCTGGCCACCGGCCCCCCTCAGTGGTGCCCCCTAGCTCCTTGCGTGGTCAATCAACGGGCTCAGCTCGTCCCCTCCCAGCGGCGACATCAACTCGCCTGCTCCCCGCCGGTGACCTTGGCTCGGCCGCTCCCCGCCGGTGACGACAGTTCGGCCGATGACCTCAGCTCGACAACGTCTCCAGTTAGGTCTCCAATCCCTCCGCCCATCTCAGGCCCTACCCCCACGGACAGTGCCCCTATTCCCTCCGGGTTCCTCTGCATCCACACCCCCACCCTCAGTGTTCCTGTCCTCTGCATTGTCACCACAGCCAGATCTTGCCCCCTATCTTGCTCTGCACGGCCAGATCCAAAGAAGGAAGCTTCTATCTGCCTCTGCTGCTGTTGTATTCGCTAGATCCAAACAGCCTCCAAAGCTATCTAATTTGCTAGCTGCTAGTACTACTTCAATAATCAGTTTCGCATAAATCGGCACACTGTGTTTTGGTCAGGCTCTGTCACTGCTTTCCAATTACTTACTAAATCATGGATATGTGGTTTCCTCTATCACAGCCAGCAGGGTATTTTTGTGGTTGCTTGAGGGGTACAACAAGAAGTAGCTCCCTTGATCAATGCCCTAAGAAAAGCTGCAGCAGCTATAGGCGCCTCCTCACCAAGCACTAGGAGCCAGCTCGTGGATTAGACTTTGGAGTCTCAGATAAAGTGCTCTCTGCCACTTCACTACAGTTGTAGCTGCTTGTCTTGCATGGAAACTTATGGTGAATATGATTGACAATGTGTATGCACAATGTGTTTGAATTTGATGTCATGATCTATCGCTTTGTTTATATTTTTAGATTGTGTTTGGTCAGCTTGTGGTTCTCCCTAGTAAAGGCTGATGGATAAATCATGGATTGATGATGATGCTAGGTAAATACAGTAACTTAACAAATAATGAAAGAGGTATACATAGGTAGAGTGGCTTTTTAATTAACATAAAACTTTCATGTAGGAATGGCAAGGCATATTTGCACGGGATGAACCATGTCTTAGCTTTTACCTTTAGTAATGTAGTTGTTGGTAGCAAGATACTTTGTCCTTGTAGAAAGTGTTCCAACTCTTTCTGGTATGAGGCTAGTGAAGTCCGTGAACACTTAATATGTGATGGGTTTCTAAAAGGGTACAGAACATGGAATTTACATGGAGAACCGACCCCGTCTGTGAATCATGAGAATTGTGACAGTGACGGTGATGGTGTTGAGGTTGTGGATGAGCCCGATGAAGATGATGATATCTCTGGTTTGCTTAGGGACTTAGCAGGTGGCTTAGACGATAGAGGTGATTTTGAGGACAATAGTCCTCTTGTAGATCCTTGTGAGGACCTAGTTGCTATTCAAAAGCTAGTTGAAGAGAATAGCAAGGACCTATTCCCTACATGCAAGAAATATACCCAACTTTGATTTCTTATTAGATTACTACACATCAAACTCCTTGGAGGATGGTCTGATAAATCTTTTGACCTTCTGCTAGACCTACTCAATGATGCATTCCCTGATGGTTCAGCCGTACCGAAAACCTTTTATGAAGTTAAGAAATTGGTGAGATCCATAGGAATTGGGTATACTAGTATTCATGTTTGTGAAAATGATTGCATTCTCTATTGGAAGGAGGACATAGATTTGAATTCATGTCCAAAGTGTGAGGCTTCATAGTGGAAATCAACAAGGAAGACTCTAGACGGGAAACATGTATATAATGTTCCCAAGAAGGTTCTCTGCTACTTTCCAATAAAGAAGTGTCTCCAAAGTGGAGGCTAAGATGTTCTACAATGAGGAGATCAAATCAGAAAATACCGGTAATTCATCTGGCCTAGAAATCAAAACCCACAAACTCTATTTTCCAACATATGATGGAAAGGAGGACCCTCTACCATAGCTCAATCTGTGCGAGCAATTTTTCATGGGGCAAAAAACATCAGAATATGAGAAAATATGGTACACATCTTATCACCTTATTGGTACACATAACAATGGTATATGCATCTTTCTCAGGATAATAAAGTGACAGATTGGGATTATTTTGCCCGATGTGTCAATGTACGGTTTGTATCGCCAACTCGACCAATCCATTGGGAGAATTGGTTGCACTTTTCAAAACAAGAACTGTTGATGAGTACATAGAACGCTTTTTGGCTCTTGTGGCTCGTACAGGCAACCTTGGAGAGCAACAACACATCAACATCTATATGGCAGGATTGATGGAACCACTGAAAATAGTTTTTGAACTTCTTAATCCACAGGATATGGAAACAACTATGTCATTAGCAAGGGCATATGAATGATGCTTGGAGGTTATTGCTGAAGTAGGCAAATCAACAGCATCACGGCCAACACGTTATTTTCCCTCAAAGGTAACAACAACACCCCCAACATTTTCAACCACAACAACTCCTCCAGCAATAGCAGCAACACAACTACCCTCAGCCCCTCGCTCCTTCAAACGCTTGACACCTGAGGAGATGAAAGAAAGGCGCCGCATGGGCCTTTGCTTCAATTGTGATAAGCAATTTGTCCGAGGTCACAAATGCAAACAGCTATTTGAGATCAGCACTTGTCAATGACTATGACGAGGATGATGATGCAAAAGACAACAACAACACCCTCATGATGTTTATCGGCAAAACAAATTCGGTAGCACAGGGAACAGCTCCGTTCAACCTAGATGGCATACTGAACAGTGTCATAGTCCATGCACTAGTTGACACAGGTGTAACCGACAACATCATTGACATCAACTTCCGCACGTGTAATTGATATGCCAGAGCGACGAATCTCCACCAAGATGCTAATTGGCAACGGTCAAGAGGTACAGTGTCGCACCGCACCGCAACCTACAACACCCACTTCAGCACTCATGGTCATAGCTTCTACATCGACGCCCACCTCCTAGACATTGGCAACGACATCGACAACGACATCATACTAGTCCTTCATCAGGAATGGTCACCTCTCCATCATACCAGCTTCCAATCAATGACTGACCTCAGCATCAGTTCTCGTACTACCAGGAACATCATCAGTGGTCAGCATGAACAGCCCCCTCGCCCTCTATCAACTGTAGATGACAATCGCCCCTGGCTTGCATTTTGGCACGAGATGCGCCGAGCGGAAAAGGGGGAAGCCTTGTAACAAGTATAACGACGGCCCAGCTACTTTGCCAAGAAATTGGGCCAATCCTGGGCAAAGAGGAGGAAGACATCGTCATGGGCCATGACTAGAGCAAGAAAAGAGGCAGGGCCGCCGCCTCCCCCACGCGTGCATGCACCGGGCGCCACCACTGTCATGGCCACTTTGCCACGTCAGCCTTCCATTAATAAAGTATTTTCTATAATTAGGGGATGTAAAATAAAGAAAGAGAATATCTGCAGGAATTCTCTAGAATTGCTTAGAGGCTAAGCTAGGTCCATTAGGCTATAAACACTCCCTAATTATAATAATGTCAACTCAATATTAGAAAGGGGTAATTCTCATCTATCTCTCTCCCTTTCTCCTCCCCAGCCGCCCGCTGCTCACACCGCCACCCCTCCTCCAGGCCACTCCTAAGGCTGCCATGTGCCCCCCCTATGCCCGACCTATTATACCGACCATGTTTATCAAAATGCCAAGCCAATATAGTCTCGCTTCCCTCATGTACTGGCAGTGCCCAAATCAGCTCCATTAGTTGTACAAATTTGATCTGGGGGTGCACCGGCTGCAATTTAGTTGGCAAAAGCGGCGGTGCAATAATGACAATCAGATGCCTTGCAAATGTATTACATTAGTATTAAGATGCAAAAACTATTTAATCCGTGTACGTCAGTTGCTCAAATAGCTGATAGTTTTTTCCTAGTGAAAGTCATATTTGAGTCAAGTTGCTTTTTAGCATTATATCGGCTATATACAGTAACACATACCGGTGCAAGCAAAAGTATTAAAAAAAATATACTAGATAAGATTACCACTGGGGAAGTAGCTCAGTTGGTAGAGCGTGAAAATGTGCATCATCTACGGTTCGGGGTTCAACTCCTCGCATCTCCAAATTTTTGTACTTTGTTACGATTTTTCACCTAAATTTTTTTAATCTCTTTATTTCCTATACGAATGCATACCAGGGTTCTAGTCCTCGCACCCACAAAAATTCTCTTTTGTTTCCTCTCACAATGTATAACGATTGTAGGTGTTTAGGTGTTTACTCGGCTGAGTGGTGAAGCTATTGTTGCAGCGTAAACTATTGGCCATATATTTTGTACAAATTATTGGTGGCCATCCCCTGCATCTTGTACTACAATTGTTTTCATGGTTAATAACCGTACACACCCGTTTCCATCCAACAAATCTTGCCCTCTAGATCCAAATTATAATTCTCTATGACTATTTTCGTACAACAAATTTGCTATAGTATCTAGACATATGCTCTGTCTTAGATATGTAGCAAAATAGATATAACAAAAGGTTAAAAGGCTTGTAATTGTAAACAGAGGGAGTGTTTTATTAACATGGCAAGAATCATCCTATAATAATTGTACGATGGAAATTCGAATTGAGAGTCACGTCTTATTAGTATCCACTAGTACATGTCATGTACTACGATTGCTTTCACTGTTAATTAAAATCATTAAATGGAGATTCAATGGGATCTTCTATGGTCGCCGGCTCCAAGCCCTGCCCCCTCTCTCCTTGTAGAAACCCCACTGGTCTTCGTGGCGCTCACGGCTGGAGCCGACAAGGCCAGTACCACCGCCATCATCATCACCACCAGTATCTGCGCTTTTTTTTATAAGACTAGCATAGGCATAATTTTTATTATAATTAAAAATTTCTTCAGATAATTTATTTTTTAAAATTAACGACTTATAACATACCTATTATAAATATAATGTTTAAGATTAGAAGTGTGGTCCAGCTTTCCGGTCTCCCTCACGCAGCTTCCACCCTCCGCACACCCAAAACTGCACCAGGCGGCCACGGTTCGAGCCCCGATCTCATCTATTTTTCTGGAAAAAAAATGAAAACAACCGCCACCTCCAACCTCGATCCGAGCAGAACAGGCAATCGAGCGAGAGCCGACCGCCAGTTGTGGGGCTAGGGTTGCGCCGCCAAACTCCACTCCTCCCCTCGCGTGGCGGCCCAGAAGCAGTGGGGGTCGAACCGCAGCGCACCTCAACCATGGCCAGCTCCGCTACCCAGTGCCCGTGTTGGGGCCCATCGCGAGCTCCGCGGCGGCCTAGCGTCGCGGGTGCCGGGTGGTGAGGGTGAGGGTAGTAGGGGCGCCGCCAGGGACAGAGGAGAGGAATGGGGTGCCGCGCCCCGGAGCTCGCAGCTGGACGCGACCGACGTGCCCGCGGCGGCCTCCGTGCCGGGAGCGTTGGACCTACTGCGCGCGGCCGCGAATAAGAGGAGCTCCCGCTCGGGAAGGACGTGGCGGCCAACGGCGCCGCGGGCAGGTAGTTCGAACCAGCCATTGTCTCCTGGATTCGGTCACCGCGGCTCCATGGAAAAGGTTCGTGTGCTCCTTTTCTATCGGTTGATTTTTTCTGAATGCGGGCGCTAGGATGTGGGAGCCAGCGACGGCGACTGAGGCAGCATCGGTTGGTCGAGGAGCCTAAGCCTGAGGTAGTGCCAGGGTGCGGACGGACGTGAAGCATGCGGTGGCACGGCGGACGCGGAGCAAGCGGCGGCGAGGCGGATGCGGCTAGGGTTTCCGCCGCTCGAGGCCATGCTGGCAGCCACCTCTTCAGGTCTGTTTCCCTCTCCCTATTCGTACCACCCCTCCTTGATCCTCTCCCTATTCGTACCACCCCTCCTTGATCTTGTTGTGTTTGTTGCCTAAGCATGGCCGCGCGTGCTGTGTTTGTTACCAGAGCATGGTCGCCGGTTCGCATTCAAGGTGTTCGATTTATTGCCTAGCAGGTTGTATTTAGGGTTTGGTCTGTGGTTTAACAGGTTGTGATTAGCCGCTCCATCTAACCGCTGCAAGGAGGGATTATTTTGGACGGCATAATGATTGGTAATTGTTTAGTACGGTTCAATTTTGATTATATATGACACCTCTGTAAACAAATGGGACAAAAATCCAATTCATGCTCTATCCTTGTTTTTTGGTTGATGTGCTCAGCTGCGGTTTCAAAATTCATCATCGAACCAAGAGCTGTCTGAATCATGAACACCATTTGATAAACTGGTAATACCCAATGTTCACTTTCAGAACACCATTTTCCCCAACTGAAATAAAAAGAGTTAGAACCAACTTGATCCTTTAACTTAAGGAACAAGTAATTCATGAATTCTTGTAATAGAAAGTAAAAGGTGATATTGGTTGGTGACTTGCAGTCTCAGTTGCTCTTTGATTGACATTCCATTTCCACTTTATGCTTTTAATTTAGGGTGATTTGGAGCATACACATCTGATCAAGTTAAAGGACTATGCTCTACTTCATAAAGTTTGTATATCGAATACTATAGTGGAGTGCATCGCCGCCGGTGTCACTACGGTGCACCTGGAGCAGCGTTCCGTGCGCTACATCGACAATTTTAGCTCCAGCGAGAGCGATGCTGCCTCCACTGAGTAGGCAGACAAATCGCACACTCTTGCTTTTTACTGCTCTGCTGGCTCATGCTATTGTGGAGCTAGACCGTTCTTCTTTTGGTTCAATGAAGATTGGTTCAATGCCGGTGTTTTCTCGAGGCTAGCTATGCTGTCATCTTCATACATCGCTGGTGAGTCGATCGAACTAGACAACTTTTGTTCAGTAAGTTGGGGTGGGATTGAACTAGCTGTACTTTAAAAAAAGTTAATTGAAGCTAGGCTTGGCTTGTGAAGCCCTTGGAGCCAAATTTCACATGGTGCACGGTGTAGTTAGTAGTTAGCTGCAAGCTATTTTAGTTCAGTTATGAATGCCAAAATAAGACACAAGTTGTCAGTGACACAGATCTCTTTGCAGTGGGATCCATTTCCTGGACCCATGACCTCTGAAGCAACCGCCTTTCCAGTAGGTCGTCATGATTGCTAAATTATGTATGACATGCAAATTGACCCGACTCTTCATGATAGCTAACCAGGAAGGGAAAAGAGCAGAATCCAAAATTTGATTTCTTACTGTAAAATGGTGTTAAATGTTCATTTGCACACTCTTCACACTTGGTTCAGTTTGGGGGAGGAGAATCAAAATTTAGGTTTCTGATTCTCTATGAAACTAAAGGTGGAGACATGGTTTTTTTAGCATGGTTGTCTGGTGGCCTTGCAATGTGGATGGATCTAATGTCTGTACTTGATGGGTTCTCCTTTGATTTCCCTAGCTTCGATTGATTCATAAATGCTGATTGCGACAATATGTGATTCATAAAGTGTTGTGGCGTGACACCAGATGTCACGAAGGATCCAAACTTTACACCAGATGTGCTGGCTGGAATAACTGCTCGGCCAAGGTAAGCGCATCTGGTTCTGTGTGGCATGTTTTTTCTTGAGTAAAACCCTTCTGAATCGAATATGGCAATTAGGCCATTAAGGATTTATCTTTGCGGTATTACGCTAGAAACTGGAGTACTTGAACTGCAATCCATTGCAATATTATAATAGTTTCATTATAGTAGCATTTATATGTGCTTGTTCATGTGTTTACTGATCATATGTGCATAGTGAGGGAGACAAATCTTGAATTGCTAGAAATCTTGAACCGTTCTATCTTCTCTTGTGTTTAAATAAAACATATGAGACAGAAGTCACAATGTGTAGCTGCAATTGAACTGCGGCAATAGTTAGATTTTTTTTCGCAGTTTGTATTTGGAGTTGAGACTGGCAACAGTTTGTATTTTTTTCACAAAATACTGAAAACCAGCTGCATCAAGAGTTTGCAGATCTTCTATAAGCACATGCATGTTTACAGAATATATAGATGCTCCACATGTCTGATTGCTTGATGCACCACTTACTGCTCCATCAACAACATAATTATTCTAACATTGTCCTTTTATTGCTTTATACAGTTACATAAGATGCCTTGGATCTCTATATCTTATATTGGAGCTTCGAGATAGTATTGTTGAATACTTGATTCGGCCAGTAATAAGCATGGACCGTAATTGAGCTCCTTGCATACTATTTTTATTAAGCAGGGCTGAAGTTTGTTTAGATTACCACATCCGAATTTCCCGTTATGGTTCTTATTTGTAAATGATGTGTTTACATTAGACAGAGTTTTATACGGAGTATATGTAAATCCTGTATGGAGGTCTGCCCTGTACCCTACAGACGACATTCAATTTAGCTGTAGTGTACTTCGCATTGGAATTGTATTATGACAACTATCAACTATGTTTTTTTCTGACAACAAACTATCAACTATGTTTGTCTGTGTGAAAAGTGTCACAT
The DNA here is from genome assembly GCA_023333625.1 of Bothriochloa decipiens. Lineage (NCBI taxonomy): Eukaryota > Viridiplantae > Streptophyta > Magnoliopsida > Poales > Poaceae > Bothriochloa > Bothriochloa decipiens. Next base: position 2,572,384 of record CM041646.1, read on the forward strand.
GAATTTTAGTTTACCTGTTAATTGACTTTTGGTTGTTTTATTTGCATTGTCTAATTCAACCGTAGTGTTAGTACGGGCATTATACTAGTAACCGAAATAGAGCTTGCCCGCCGGTCGTGGTTCGTCCGATGACATGCTATCAGAATGCCTAAACTATTTAATCTGTGTATTTCAGTTGCACAAATATTCGAGTGAAGTCACTTTCTGCATTATCAGGCATAAGGTGACTCTTACCGATACAAGTAGAATAATGACTTAAACATATTAAACAACTAAGCAAATGTTGGGGATGTAGCTCAATTGGTAGGGTGTGAAGATATACATGATTCGAGGTACAAGGTTCAGCTCCTGGCATCAACAAAAAATAATTCATTTACTCTTTGTTCTCTCAACTCAGAATGAATAACCGGATTTAACTTCTTGCATCTCCAAATTCTTTAATTACTTTTTCATCTGAGATAGCCTTGCATTAATAAGCATTACACTTTTTTTGATTTTGTACCAATTTATTTATTTGCCACTTTTGTGTTTGTTTGTCTTGAGTTTTTTAGTGATTTTGAGTTCACGTAAGGACAATTTTTGGTTTAGTCTGTGTATTTATTTATTTGTACCGTGCATCTTGAAATCCAGAGATATGCAAAAAAAAAAAAATACAAGTCAAGTCAGATCTACAGATTTTATGGAGCTCTTCAAAGTAGTTTGATTTCATACCTCGTGTAGTTTGGAAAAGCCCATTTAGGCAAGAAAACTAGAGTATGTTTAAGAGGGGAAAATATGAAGCTGTACCAACCAATGTCCAAGAGGGGAAAATGCATGGTGATTCAAGAGCAGCTTAGGTATCAAACGACCTGATGATATCCTTCTACATAAGCAGGCTAGCCTTCCAATACTCCACTAGCTTAGCTTATCAATACTAACAGGGAATAAGTCTAAATAACCCTCTGACATATCGTAGGTGAGTAAGGTGACTTACTTAAACCCTAACCTATAAAACCATAATCAAACGCATTAAAGTTTTTCAAACCGGTCGTTTTACCCATGAGCTGGTTTGGACGACACCCCTGAGCTGGTGTGGACACCGGCAGTCGAATAACTTGGTAGGGAGTGACACGGTGGTTGCAGGGACAGCTGTTAGGTCCAGGTGCCAACGAGCTGTCAACAATTCTTCTACCTAAGAAAGAAAAGTTAACGGTGGCCCGATCCCGATCACAAACTTCAATAAAACAATAAGTTCAGAAGATTTAAGAAACAACTATTAGCTACAACAATGTCAAATGCCTGGCTGATTTAACCTGAAAGGAGACCTATAAACATTATGAAATGAACAGAACAGCTTTCACTGGCAACAGTGCGGAATATTAACGAGAAACAACACTCCATGGATCAATATAAGAACAAGCAGCAACTGCAAACTTCCATGTCTGCCGAATATAGACAATGGCATCCAAATCTCTTCGACACGGCATCTAATATTGGTACTTTGTGAAGCCGATCTGTCATCTGTGTATACACATGTGGCGAGAAGTTCCAAAAACTACTATAAGTGATGGATAGGTGGGCTCATCTTCATCCACTGGAGGTTCACCTTCACCTCATACATTTCTGGGCAGGCATAGCTCAGCAGCCACAGCTAGCTGCATATGCTATTGGTATTTGGAACCTACTAGCTTAGCCTCCTCCACTACCAGAGACGGGTTCTTTGCCAAGTGCCGGCAGCACTTGGCAAAGTCTGCTGTGCACTCGGCAACAAAGGCTTTGCCGAGTGCTGCACTCGGCAAAGACCTCCCTATAGGGCTAGGAGGAGGGGGTGGAGTGAACATCGAGGGAGGCAACAGAGGCATGACCACACCAGGGATCTGAAGGGCCCGAAAGTAGCCGGCCATGTCCTGCATCTGACGCACCGAGTGCTGCCGGACAGCCTCCATCTCGCGCGTCGACTGCTCCCTCTGGGCCTCCAGCTCCCGCTGATAGGCCTCCACCATCTCTCGCTCTTGGGCCTGCAACTCGGCTAGTGGGCCTGCAATATTACACCCACCAGATTTAAACAATGCAAAAAGAAAGGTACATGTGTAAAGCCAATGAACGACGAATAAAACTATACTTACCTGGAACGCCACCATCATCTGTGTGGAGCATCTACACGGCGTTCCTACCAACTAATAGGTGAAGGATAGGTCCTAATCTCACCCATGGATGCGTAGATGGGTTAGCTTCCATATTCTGCTCCCGTCCGAGTCGGAATTTCGGCAACACCTCCCCGCTATTCACCCGATACACGTCCCCGCAGGGAGAGTTTGTATTCGGAGAACAACGGGGAGGTGCTGTCGAAACTCTGACTCAGACGGTAGTAGAACATGGAAGCTAACCAATCTACGCATCCGCGGGCTGTCCATAAAACGTGGACAATCCAAAACAGCTACGGTCATAGATATGCAAAGACTTGCATACCTCCAACCGTATCTCTTTCAGATGGAAGCCACCTAACTAGCTTACGCGACCTAAGTAAAACAATGGTAAGGAAGAGAGGTGATTTATACCTAGGGTGGCGCTGGAGAGAGGCTAGTGGGGCAGTGGCGAGTCTGTGCAATGAGAGGCAACGCGGTGCCGGCAGACCCGCAGTGCCGACAAAGACGATCGGCGTAGCCGAGGTACTCCGGGTCCCCTCCAACAAGACCTACTGTGCAAAACAAGAAAAACAACACTATAAGTACAAAATTTTGGCAGAACCTCCCCTGCACGGGTAGGTTTCCAAAACCTGTCAGAAAGAAGCCGGCTCGATGGTTGACCGCACATATACAACATGAAAGCCACACATCCACAAACTCGGCACGAAGGCCGTCAAATGACACATACGGCACGATGGCAGACAACCTGGGGCTTTACCTTCTTCTCCAACTAGGGGCGAGAAGATGGCGTAGATGAACGTCGTCAAGGAACGGCATGGGCGGTCATCAAACCAAGGTCCTTCTCCTCCTCCCTTCTCCATCCTCTTCTCCCCCTCCCTTCTCCTTCTTCTTCCTCCTTCTACTTCTTCCTCCTTCTCCCCTTCTTTTTCTTCCTCCTCCTCCTTCCAACCTTCTCTTCTTCTTCTTCCTCCTTCTCTTTCTTCTTCTTCTTCCTCCTCCCCTTCTTCTTCTTCCTCCTTCCTCCTGCTACCTCCTCCTTCCACCTACAGCGGTTGGGGGCGGCACGGTTGAGGTGGGCGGCCGCGGTGGAGAAAGGCAACATGGTGGGGCGGGCGGCTGCGGTGGCGTGGGCAGGCCGCTCGGCGCCGGGCTCCTGGCTGGTAGTGAAGCCCCGCCGAAGATGAGGCCGAGGAGGCGGCAACAGCGCGGAGGTGTGATGCGGCGGCGGTGCGAGGCAGTGGTGGCGCGGTGTTGGTATAAATTAAGTGCAACTAAAATATGAAGGATTCCACAATCACACAGAAAATACCATTGTAGCATTTTACCGGGAGTATTCAGGTATCGTTATTTATATTTTACCACAGGGAAGCATGGATTAAAGAATCTGATAATTTGCTATCATGTATTTACTAACTTAGTAAACCAACTAGACTAAAGCAGGGGTAAATGATATAGGATATGAATTATAAATAACATACTTAGGAGAATTCTATGATAAATGAGTAGCTAGCTAAAGTGAGAGGATAACGGAAGATATCAAGGTTCCTATATACTTCTCTAGTACTTGGTTTCTAAAGTAACAGAAAATGGATAGATATAGCAATCATACAATGACACTTCGAGATATTAGAACACTAACCACGGAAAAGGATGAGAATGGGGCTAGGAACGTGGTGGAATATGTCGGCCATCAGGATTGTCAAAATCCTGGGGCTACCACAACAATCCGCAGGATTTAGTGCAATCTCAGGTAACCTCCAGCCTAGACACCATGTCTACACTATCAATTACTACTCTAATTATCCGGGATAACTAGAGCACTCGATGCGAGCGAAGATCCCATGCTAAGGCATAACAACTAACATAGATTTCATTTATCAAATTTTCACAACAACGTTTTTATTTGTTTACTGCATTCTAGCATGGTTCAAGGCAAAGGTAACTTACAGCAAAAAGACAAAGTGAGTGATCTTTGATACTTACAGTTTTTTCACTGATGATGGGTGGGAGCTGTGTCTTTTGCACAAAGTTTTGGAGTTCAACATATGCCTTGCTTCATCTCTTAGGTGAGTTCATCTCCCAACTTACCCGAATTTGATTTGAGAGTTTTCTGCAGGGGCTAGTCCAACAAAATAACCAATATCTACTAAAGCACATTTTTAGTTCAATAACCAAACTAGACTCCATGTCTAATTTAATTAAAAAAGGCTATTTAACCTAAGCACCATGCTTAATTTAAAAGCCAATGAAAGTATTTGCAGTACTTCCAAACTAAAACATACTATAGCAAACAAGGTAGCATGAAAAGCACCATAGAGATTTACTCATTTATTAGAGATGAAAGAGCATGATCATGGTTAGTTTTTTTATTATTTTTTTAGATGCACACGACATGGATGCATGCAAGGAATGGAGACGATGCATGGATGATTTAAAGTTAAAACATGCAGTGACTGATGATAAAACCTAAACTAAATGAAGCACATGCATCATTGAAAGCAAACATGCAATGGGATGCAAGAATTGAAAACATAACTACTCATAAATTTAAAGTCCATGAGCAAGACTCTCACCTTTCTTGATCACACTTACCATGACTCACATGATAGCTGTGAGTAGTGCAACTTCAATGTTCGTCATTTGAGATGTGAGTTGAATTATTGTGACGACGACCTTTTCTCCAATTAGAAATATATATGTATACAAATACCTGTGAGATGGCAGGGTTCCAATGTTGATGAATGTTGACTGTTGCGGCACCCTGGGTTCGTCAAGGTCTCTTCTCTTTCGTGTGGAATCTTGTCGGAAGGTCAAAACAATTTCTTTTGTCATGTCTATTCCACAACTCAATAGCACAAGGGGTAATCCTACTAAATCTAGTGATACACTAAATTAACAGACATCAAGATCATTATCAAAATCTTTACGCCAAATGCTTCCTCGGCAACGGCACCAAAAATGCTTGTTGGTATAAATTAAGTGAAACTAAAATATGAAGGATTCTGCAAGCGCACAGAAAATACCATTGTAGCACTTTACCAGGAGTATCCAGGTATAGTTATTTATATTTTACCACAGGGAAGTATGGGTTAAAGAATCTGATAAGTCACCATCATGTATCTACTAACTTAGTAAACCAACTAGACTAAAGTAGGGGTAAATGATATAGGATATGAATTATGAATAACATACTCGGGAGAATTCTATGATAAATAAGTAGCTAGCTAAATGAGAGGACAATGGGAGAGATCAAGGTTCCTATATACTTCTCTAGTACTTGGGTTCTAAAGTAACAAAAGATGGATAGATATAGCAATCATACAATAGCACTTCGGGACATCAGAACACTAACCATGGAAAGGGATGAGAAGGGGGCTAGGAAGTTCTGACTATGGTCCTACAAACACCAACCCGAATGTGATGGAATGCGTCGGCCATCAGAACTGTCACGATCCTGGGGCTACCACAACAATCCGCAAGATTGGGTGCAATCTTAGGTAACCTCTAGTCTAGACACCATGTCTACACTATCAATTACTACTCTAATTATCCAGGATAACTAGAGCACTAGATGCGAGCGAAGATCCCATGCTAAGGCATAACAACTATACTAAGCAATTGAATGAATGGCATAGAAGTACATAGAGAAGATAAATATATTAAGGCATGAGTCTTGCAAAAGAGTAGATACAAAGACATACTAAATCCCTGAAGACTTCTCCAGAACCGAAGTGCAACTCTGCTCTCTCTAACTCCCAACTAGAACTAATCTACTACATTGGAAAGTCTAGCCCTAATTATCTAGAGATGAGAGATCATCCTTTCGAGAGACGCCTCTACATCTCCATAATGAGATATGAATAATGAATTTGAGTTTCAAGGGATGCCTCCTCCAGGGGTTATGGGCCCTACATATATAACCTCCTAGGATGCCTCCTCCAGGGGTTATGGGCCCTACATATATAACCTCCTAGGATGCACCACAGCCCTCGGATCAAAAGGACCTAAATGGACGATTATTATTCATCCTGAAAGGCGGTGAAGGCAGGATCCGCGAGCCTGGACCTGATTGGTCCAGATCAGCGGGCGCCCGCCCAAGGGTGTGGGCGGCCGCCCGGCCATCGAGCCGGTTCGGGCTCCCGTTTGGTCCAGTGCCATCTCGAATCTTTCAGATTACAGAAAAATATATGTTCGCCCTTTATCTCTATGTAAACCTGTCATGTGGACCTTTCTTGGATCTTTTCAGCTGACACCCTGCAGAAACAGACATTCACCAAAACTCGTAGAATTCTGTTAGTGTAACCCCTATATCTAGATGGTAATTATGTTTAGTCCTTTTTCATATCTCATTAATAGTTAAAAATTGGAGTTATCTACCGTCAACACGTGGGTGGCTGGGTGCAGGGGCTGGGTTTTATTATTTCATGCACCTGCAGTTTAAATTTAGATTATCTAAAAAAATTCAAGTAAATGAAATAAATGAATAAAATATAGCAAAATATTATAAAAAGGTCCTAAATTCGAACATATGCTTGTAAACAATATACTAGGGCAAAAGATAAGAATTCAAAATTCAAAAAAAAAGAAATCTTTGCCGAGTGTCATCACTGGCACTCGGCAAACAGGCTCTTTCCCGAGTGCCAGGGTCGTGGCACTCAGCAAAGAAGCATGCTTTGCCGAGTGCCCAGACTGGCACTCGACAAAGAGGGGCCTGGCCTGGGTCCAGGACCCGCCACGTGGTAGTTTGCCGAGTGTGAGGCTCAACACTCGGCAAAGTGGTTCTCTTTGCCGAGTGCCCGACGGTAGGGCACTCGGCAAAGGGGACGGCGACAGACGCCGTTTGGTCCCGTCAAACTTTGCCGAGTGTCTTGCTTTGCCGAGTGTCCAGCACTCGACAAAGGGCGTCTTTGTCGAGTGCTCAGCTTCGCCGAGTGCTATGATTGGCACATGGCAAAGGACGTCTTTGGTGAGTGCCCATGCTTTTCCACTCGGCAAAGCAACCAGCACTCGGCAAAGATACCGTTTCCGGTAGTGCGATCGTAAAACATCACAATCAAAATCTTTATGTTTAAACCAACTTATACGAAGCTTATTTATTAGCCCGTTTCTATATATATCTACTCTTTATTTCGGGTGCCCATGTCCTCTAGGCTGCAGCACAGAGAAGTTGAAGTTTAGCAATTTATCCACCTACAGTGCCCATGTCCTCTAGGCTGCAGCACAGAGAAGCAATGATACAGTACTACAGAGTAGCAGTGTGTTACGAATGAGGCAACTATATGTCTAGTTGGGCATGAGGTACATTAGGAATTCAGGTCTCCACAGCTCTTGGATTGGATGTGTGTCAAGCCCGACCTCAACACCCTGTGTGCTGTGTGGCTGTGAAGTACGTCTGCAGAAGTTGACGGAGGGACAACCTCGATCGACACCCTGCTTCACCGACAACATTGAATGAAGCAAACATGGCTACAATATATAGGCATGAGATGCGCTAAGAAGCCATCTGTTACCACTTGAAATCTTTTGGCATGATGTTCCCAATATGCACACAAGACGTGTTTTTTTAACCAAACAACGGGGAGGAGAGCTTCCCCACCTGAATACATTGATAAATTATCAACGGCCTCGTTTTTAGGGAACAAGGCAAGAAATCCTGGTCATTCAGTTAACCGTGGAAAACCGGACTAAAACCATTACACGAACTGCTTACAAAAACTTAAAAAAAGAAAAGAAGAGAATTACAACACCATAGCATATAAACTCTTCAACGATGCCTCCAGGGAGATGCATGACGCGACAGCGTAATCATCGACACCCAAGCAACCAAAAAGCTGGGCAAGGCTTTCACCTGTCTTGTGCTACGGAGTCGAACGAGATGGCCACGCAGGAACAACACAAGAGGTTGTTCAGTGACGCCTTCAAGAAGGGGACAATCGTCACCGACCTAGATAGAACTAAGCTGAGCTTTCGCTCAGAACCTGTGGAAGCGCCCCCAATGTCACAGCGAGCTGGACGAGGCGGTGTGTCGCCCCGCCTGTCGCCGCCACACACTGCGGAGCCTTTCGGACTCGCCCGCGACAATGGGAGGCGTGCACCGATTGCGCCGATTGCCGTCACACGTTGTGGAGCCTTTCGAACTTGCCCGCGACGATGGGAACCGCGCACGCCACACACCGCGGAGCTTTTTGGACTCACCCGCGACGATGGGAGGTGCGATGCCGCGGAGCCTTTCGGACTCACCTGTGACAACGGGAGGCACGCACAGACCGCGTCGGTCGCTGCCACACGCCGCAGAGCCTTTCGGACGCGCCCGCGACAATGGGAGGCACGCATCGACCGCGCTGGTCGCCGCCACATGCCGCGGAGCCTTGCGCGCACCGACCGCACCGATCGCTGCCACACTGCACGGGCATGCCAGCAGTCGTCCGTGCTTGGACAGAGAGGATGCAAGGCGTTGCCACCTGCGTAGTCGCCACGTTGGAGAAATAGGAAGGCCGCCATCACATGAGGATGGCAAGTGGTTGAGGACGTGCGCGGCCAGCACTGCCACATGATTGCAGTGCCCCGAGCCGCCATTGTGGTGGGGGTTGGTACCAATGTGCTGCTGCCGTTTATTGCTGAAGACAGGGAAGGGGAGGGGGAGGACGTGCACCGGACACTGCAGCATAGTAAATCCGGTCGGCCAGTTGTGCACCGTCGTCGGATCAGTGGTGGAGGTGGGGAGGCCGGGACACTGGCCTTTCATGAGAGCCCAGATCCAGCGTCATGCAGCCGACCCCGGAGCCCCTGAGTCGTCGCCGAGGGGGAGGTCGTCACCGGAGCAGCGACTGCTTCCATCACCGGAAGGAGGCCGGCCGCCACCTGTAGCCGCCAGATCCGGGGTAGGGAGTGTAGGATCCAGGCTTAGGGGGCCCGGATCTGGCTCCCCCATGCCGCCGGCCACCAGCGTCGGCCGACCATGGTCGGAGCTCGGAGGAAGAGGAGGGGGAAAAGGGAGGGGAGGGGAGGGAGAGGGAGAGAGGAGGGAGCAGGGTGGCGGAGGTGGTGCAGAGCTGGCCGCCGCCGCCTCAAGGAAGGGCGACGACGGTGGCCGGGGGGGCACGCCGGCAGCGGGGGTGCCGAAGGTGGATGTGTCACCCACCAAGTCACCCATATGGAGAGCGAGGGGGGCGTCTGGAATTGCACACAGGACGTGTGGTTGTGGATGTGATTGGGGAGCCCATTGTCAGCACTGGTACGCTACTGGAACCAGGATGGCATACGAGCAGAGGAGAAGGCCGACGATGACAATGCACTGGCACTCACGACCAGGCCCAAGAGGCTCGCGAGGCCTAGCGTCCGCATCAGCGACCCAGAATGGAAGCCCGTCTATATGAAATAGCTGAGAAAGAAGAGGGAGGAATGAACAATATTGTAACAACTTAACCTATTACACCAGCCCTTCCCCAATCCTTCTCTGCTTCTTACAACATCTATAAGGAGATGTAGATGCATGGCAGGTTTCGAGAAGACTACTAGAGGTATTGGCGAGTGAAGAACCCTAAAGGGCCAGGTTATGTCTACGGTGTAAAGTCAAGAGTTTCTCCAAAGTCCATGAACAACAAACATACCATGCCCTCCTGGGGCTAAAAGGATAAGGTGTTGTTTGATCCACACCTGGCTTCTGTTGAGCGCCCATCTCTATTAGGCCTAGCAGAATCTTCCGCGGCAGCACATTACTAGTTCAGTCATGATGCCTTTTGTGTAAGTGGATGTGACAACGAAAACAGAAACATCTCATGTGTTCTACATGGCTCGACCCGTCTCCTGGAGTGTGCCAATCTGTGCTTGAAGCCTAGCTAGAATCGCCAGGGTGTAATGCTCAGGAAAAAAATAATAATAAAAATAAAGGAAAGGAATAAAGAAAAAAAAGAAAAAATAAAATAAAAAACGAAGTACTGTAGTGCGGCTACAGTACCTGATCCTAGACTGAATCGAACTCCATCTCCTCTGCCGTGCGTTCTTTTTCCTCTCCATCTTCCTCATGATCCGGTTCTTCCCTAGCAGCCGCCGCCTCTCCTTTGCCACGATCTGAGTTCAAATAGAAGGGAGAAGAGGAGGAAGAGGGAACTAGGTCTTTGCCGCCCTCGCCGTCGTGCCGTTCTTGTCTAAGATCCCATCGGAAGGAGGATGCCATCCCAGCGACAAGGATAGCCCGGGGATCATCTTCGTACTCATTGTGATTAACCTAGGTGAGATTTTGGATTCTAATCACCTTCTTGAATCGAGTTCCATGGATCGAATCATCTTTTTAGGGAGGGTTTAGTTGGAGTAATTCTCGAAATTGATCCCACCCGCGTTCTGAGTTCATCAGATTCTATAGTTTCTGTTCGTCTCTATTTTCTGTCATCTTAGAGGCCTCAATAAATTTTGGGACTATAGAAAAAGTTGTAGAGAATTTCATCATGTTTCTTTTGACACCAATATCACCCCCACAGCCTTCATAGTATGGAAGATATGACCAGTTAGATTTGACAGTTTTTCAGTGATGAGAATCCAGACAGTTCTAGATCGAATTAGTTTTCAGCTATTTAGATGAATTAATTTGATCTTGTGATCTGAATGAAAATGGTAGAGTTTTTCTTCATCTTTCCAGATTGGTAAACATGGCATTTGTTCAATTAGTAAATCTTCAGTTATGAATTTTTAGACATTGATGTTTAGTTTTGGACGTCAGAAATATTCAGTTACGTTTCACAGTATATTAGACCATCTTGAAAACCAGTATATTAGACCATCTTGAAAACCTCAAATGCAGAATCTTACAATACGAAAGTTGTAGATAATGAAGTTTTACACAATGTGTTGAATTTTAGGAATTTTTGGACATGTAGTCCGAAGTATAAAAAAATATAAGGGTCAGTGCTGCTGTCTTGATCGATAGCGCAAATGGTAGAGACTTGAATGTTGAATGTCGGGTTTAGGGCGCTCTAGTGTGTAATCATTGTTATTCTTGTTTTTATATTGGTGCATGTTCTAAATATTGTTTGTGATCAGGTGGTAGCACTTTGGAACGTCGCTAGTGCTCTTGTTCCCCTTCGGTAAAGATGCAAGTAAATGTAGCGGTGGTTTACTACCATTTTGGCGTGTTATTTTGATCACTTACATTCTATTATTTATAAGAATGTCATATCACTGATATACAAAACATGTGACCTTGGTTTATTCAACCTTAATTTAATTATGGAAGTATTCACAGTTACATTATTATTTGATTTTGTTATTTGTGGCTAGCCCACAACCCTAAAGTTGAAATATCATTGGTGGTATATTAATCTTATTGCATCATGCCAAGTGTATTGCATCATTCATTGGCATTGGAAGTTAATGTCTTGACCTATGGTCATGACTGTACCGGTACGCATCATGGGATGCAGCTCCACACCTTGTTGGGTGTGCAGGCAGAAGACATTTGTATTGCATTCATATGCATACATGAAATATATTATTGAAGGGAATTGTCTATATGTTTATGAAGCTCTCTATCATTTGGCTATATCTCAAATTAAAAGTCTATAATTTTATCTTGTTATCATGCCAATTGAAATACTCCATGTTAAATTGATGGTTAACTCAACTTGTGGTTTAAATAGCTTGTCAAAGTAAATTTGCTCGCTAAGATGTTTTCATCTCACTCTTGCTTTACTCAATTCAGGTCGTTGATGATTGCTTGGAAGAAAAGGGGATTAGCTGCACGTCACACACTTCTTTTAGAGACTTTATAATTTAATATAAATAATTTAGTTATTCTCAAGACCTAGAAGTAAATGTTTAAAGAATGGTTGTTAAACTTTCGTGAAGTTCTGTATTTTTGTGTTAGGATGTTTGTTAATATTCATAACACTAGTTTGTTTTTTTATTTATTTATATGTTTTGCTTCTGCATTGCTTTATTTTCAAAGGAAATGCCGCCAAAATCTTTAGTGGTTGTGTGCGGTTGTTATTGGTATTGCTTAGTGGCATCCCGGGGTATGTGTAAAATTTTGAGGTGTTACATAGGGGCAATAGGAAGAGCAGTGACATGACTGAATGACTCTTGTGTCAATCTAGAACTGAGCAACATATGATTATGTACTTCTCACAAATTGTACGTCACACTGGAGACTACGATTTTAATTCCCATTTCTCTTATTCCTCTTATACTTATTGGCTTGTCACATGTTGAAAATGAGTCAAGTCAATATAGACTGTGGCGGACGTAGGATGTCAGATCAGGGTATGCCCATGCCGTCGTCGATCCTGATCACCGAACACAGCGGCGCCGCAATGGCCGCAAAGGCAGCGGCCGTAAAGACAGATGCGGTGCAATTCCGTGAAGGGAAATTAGGAGAGAGAATGGGGATTAAGGAGTGTGGGAAGGGCAGATGGGCTGAGGATATGTTCGGTCGGGTGTGGCTATGGGCTTCTTTGTGTTTGATGTGAATCAGAGACAAAAGAATAGCAAAGAACTCTAGACATGTGTAACATGAGACCTAAGTGTATTATATATATGTATATATACCTCTAAGACTACTAAAATTTTCTTCAAAAATGCAGGATATGCCTGGGCATACCCAGGCACAACTGTAGGTCCACCCATGCACTCATTTCTACTAGCTGCAACATAGAAAAGAGAGTCATTGGGAACTTAGCTCTTATGATCGTTGTATGTCGATCGTGCCCTGCTTGAAATGAATACCAGTCATAGCTGGAGTCTAATGTCAGTAATGGTAATGAATAATGCATGTCCTCCATAATTAGTTGGATTGTGGCGATCTTTAACAACAGGCGCAAGTGAAAATGTACCGCTTGTATTGTCCTTGCAGTTAAGCACAGGCTGGAAATGTCCTCCAAGATCCTATATATCTACTTCGTGTATTTCCCTTGCACCATTTTCATTATCGATAAAAAAAAGGAAACCAGCACACAGTTATGTAGCCTTATTCATTTTCATCCTCTAGCCTCTTTGCTTCCGGTTCTATATATATAGATGAAGGAAAACTCGACACAGCAACAAAGAAGCAACGGCTAGCTATCATACCTGTCCCTGATGCATATATGGACATCTATCTAGGCTAGATTATACTACTACTGGGTGTGAGAGGTGTCTGGAAATCAATAAATTCATATTTTCCACTTGAGCGCTGCCTCCTAATGGCAGCACGCCCATCATTGATGACATAGCCTGCTTCCCAAAGTCAGCTGCATGGACGGCTAGTGTGGCAGTGCGTCTGGGTGTGGCATAGCATGCGTGGTACTGTGCGCTCCAGGGAAGTCGTGCATGGATGTCGGCATGTTGCGGGAACTAATAAGAGTACCCCAGTACAAATCGGTGGTTTGCCCAGTACTGTCGTGTGCCGATGTGGGCCTCGGGTGTGGCACCAATGACTGATCCTTGCAGTTGGGCACTGTCCCATGAGCATGTGTAAGGAATTCTGTGTTTCCGTGTTTTAAGGATCTCAGTGCGTGTTAAGTTTTTCTAATTTTTGAAGTTTGCTCTCACGATTTGTTTACTCGTTTTGTGGTGTCAATTACATTTGTGCTGCTGCCAAACGACCAGCACATGAGTGGATTAATATATGCAAGCCTATGTGCGCAGAATCCTATGATAATTTCTGATGATTTTATTGGGGTACAAAGTTCCAGTGCATTTGTTTAGTTTTTCCGTAAAAATTGAACCGGACCATATCCTATCACATGTTAGCTGGAATCTTCAATAGAAAAAATGTAGCCATTCATAACTAGACATGTGCAATTCTGCCACCTCAAATGTCTTTAATTTATTGACAATCTCTAATAATTTATTTGTTCAAGAGTATGTGGTTTTATGTATCAATACATTACATTCACATCTTCACTACGTAGTTGTTGTTCTGTTGCGGTTGGGTTTGTGACAATAACTGCCGAAGTATAGGAATTTATTCTTTCAGTAGTAGATATTCTCTAGCTCCATCTTGTTTAACACATTTTGGAAACATACTACACACCCTTCTTACATATATATGGGCTATAATACAAAGAAGCAACCATATAACAACAATTTGAATGAGCAAGTTCTTATCTCTAGTGAATTGGGAATAGCAAACACCTAAACGGTTGGTCCAAGCTACAGACAAATGCAATAGTGTACATAGGCATGAGAGGCATTGGGAACCCGGCTCTCACCACACTGGTATTTACAACATGCACATCGTTGCTGATATGTACGTTTACATGTGAGACACCTGTAGGAGCCCATCTGTTCTAGCCATGGATACACGCGCCTCCAAGCTCAATGGCATCCAGCGAATGTGCCATGTGCTCCTCTATAATGTCAAAAACCACCATGCATGGATGTAAGATAGGAATGTCAATCCTAGATGCAGTGGTGCCATTAGTTTGTGGCATTGTTGGCTCATCCACGCCATGCTTCCATGATGGAGGCACTACCGGAGTCGCCTTCTTAGCCGACGGCCATATGCCGTCGGCAAAGCTCCTTTTACCTTCGGCAAAGCCTTTACCGACGGGCTGCCACGTCGGCCGTCGGCGAAGAGCCGTCGGCAAAGAAAGGGTCGGCAAAGGTCCCTTTGCCGACGGCCCAGTGCCAGGCCGTCGGCAAACCTTTGCCAACGGCCATGAGCCACGTCAGCCGTTGCGGCGGCATGATGACGGCGGCCTCTGCCGACGGCTGACGTGTCCGACCGTCGGCAAAGTAGGTGACGTGGCGTATTTTTATTTTTTATAAAAAATGTTTAAAAAAGTCTTTGCCGACGGCCGACCGTCGGCAAATGTTTGGTCACTTTGTCGACGGCCGACCGTCGGCAAATTTATGGTCCTTTTGCCGATGGCCAGGCCCAGCCGTTGGCAAAGCTTGGAAATTTTTACCTCATTTCATCACATATATATCATATAACCCACATTTCATCACATATAAACCACATTTGAGCATCAAATTCAGTTTCAACATGAATCCATATATGAAGGTCCTCAAATCCATCGATACAACTCCACAATACACATAACATGGCCATAAGAATTCATACAAGTCCAACATACGCTAAACATGTCCAACGTGCAACAACCTCATCGATTAAGGTCCAAAAGCGAGAAGTAAAGGCATCTAGCTCTGTGCGTCGTCCCCAAGGGTCCTAGAGCCCCCAGCTTGCTCGTACGGAGGCCAACCCAACTGCGGGGACATACCATAGTGCCACTGCTGCTGCGTAGGTCTAATAACTCTTACCTGCCCAAAGTGCCCCAGCTGCGTCGGTGCCTGCGGCCACGAGGAGTACCCCTGCCCTGACGCTGGAGGAGGCCACAGGTACTACTGCGTAGGGTAGTAGGTCGGGTAGCCCTACGGTGGAGAAGGACCCAGTGGAGGGCTGCCACCTGGAGTCGGGTTCGAACCCGCCGACGGTGCCTGCACAAAGGCCAAGTGATGTAATTAGTAACTGCAGGATGCCTGCACCAGCTAAAGCAATAGGCAATATACTCACCGGAACATGTACAGGAGCAGGAACTGGAACTGGAACTGGAAGTGGTGGTGGAGCGAAGATCGAGGGAGGAGGCTCCTACGTTCCCGGGATCTGGGACCAAAAGTAGCAGGTCAGGTCCGATAGAGCACGCTGGTAGTGCTGCGAAAGTGCCGCCAACTGCTGCTGATAGGCCTCCTCCTGCTGCTGACGCAACATCTCCTGGGTGACCTGGTTGGCCTGCAGCCTTTCGACCGTGGCCTACAATATTACACCCGCAAGGTTGATGGTATGTGAAGGCAAGGTACATCATGTGTGAAATGAGTGAACGACGAATCAGACTGCACTTACCTGAAGTGCCATCATCATCTGCGCATTGCTCGGCTACCGAGGCGCTATGGGGATTTGCGATCCGCCCCTTTCCGCATCGCCTCTTAGGATCTGGCTCAGTGTCTGAACAGAGGACGGGTCGATGGCGCTGTCGGCAATAGCGTACCGGCCGTGCTGCTTCCCTCCTCCCGTCCTCATCACGAGGTCAGTATCCAGGTAGGCTCTGGTGGGGTCAAACATTGGCCCATGGCGCTCGAGACCTGCGGCGGTGTACTTGGCGAGCTTGTTGTAGACGTTCGGGTTGGTGTAGGCCTTGGGCCCATCCTCCGAGCTATAGACGATGGATGCCGCTGACGCTTTCACCTTGTGAGCAAGGGCGTACCCCGTGAACTCATTGATTTCCTGCCCATCATGCGTCTCCCTCTACGAGGAAAACACAAACATGGTTACAAGTAGTGACAATTGAGAGCTATAACAAATGGATCAACAGAAGCATACCCATGTGTCCATGTACCCATGGAGGCACTGGTTCCCTTGGTGGTGTGATACCAGAGGATTTTGCAGGCGAAGTTGCCGACGCTCTTTGCGCTTCTCGTGCGCCGTGTATGTACGCCACCCACGCACAATTTGGCGCCAGCAGTCCTCGTACTTATCGCACCAGCTTGGACACCACTGCATGACATTCAAGTATTTGATATTCCATAAGATGAATTGAATGTGTCACGTAAGGAATCATAACGGATGTTTCCTACTTAATTACCTGCATTAACTGCTCCTCGGTGAGGTCGGTCTCCTTGTCTAGTATCATCTCCCTAACTCGCTCCTTCTTTACCACCTTGAGCTCCATGTTGGCATAGTAGCTGATGACGGCCTAGAGACGCGCCTCATGGTACATGTCCTTGAGACAGTTGTGGCAGACCACCTCCTGCTGCCACGCCGCCCGCTGCTCATCCTGCCCCTCCTCCAAATTGAAGTACAACTACACACAGACATCAAACGTCATTTCATTGTTTGAAGAAAGTCCAACGAATGCGTAGTATTGAGATATGCGGTGCGATGCAAAGACTCACCCAGAACTCCCTCTTGATCTTATGAGCAAGGACTTCGCCATGCTCATCCTTGACCTTGTAGAAGTGGTCCCATTTGTCGGGCACAGTCCGCTTACCCTTGATGGTGACCAAGCCAGGGTAGTGCTTACTAATTAGGAGGCCCTAGATGCCATTGGCATGGCATGAACTCTTCCTGTCAGTCACCTTTTCCCAGCCCTTGCATGAGTCATTAACAACAATTGTTAGTCTGCAGTTCAAATTTCAACATGTCATATGAACAACAAGTGAAATCAACAATGGTTACTTACATCTTGCCCACAGGTCGAATCACTGCGTGATGACTGAGGAGTGGTGGGTCAGGGAGCGACAAGGCCCCGCGCACGTAGGGCTTGCTCGAAGCTGAGGAAGTCCAGGCATCTGGTGTATGCTCGTCGTCCCTATCATCTCTGCAGAGGTCATCATCGTCACTGTCATCGTCTCCGTCATTGTCACCGTCACCGTCACTGGTCGTCGTCGTTGTCCCCGGCTGGGTGTCCTGGAACAGCCTCCTCGACGACATGCGACGACGGGTGCTCCTCTCCACGTCAAGCTCCTCACCGACGATCGCCTCGTCCTCGGCGGCGGTGGCCACGGGCTCCAAGTTGGTGACCATGTACCGTGAGTGGATCCCTGTTCGCTGCGGCCGCCTTCCGCCCGGCATCATGTCGAGTGCCTGCAATGACAAAGATTAAAGTAGTTAGTATAAATAAATGACAAGTACTTGTAAAGAAACATAATTGCAAGGTAATAATATTAACACTATAGTATTACATGAATTAGAAATTATCTCCGCAAATGGCAATATGGCTGGCGTGTACTCGTCATCACTACTGTCATCATCACTATCAATATTGTCGAGCTCTCTTAAGTGTCGGGCTTCATCTCCATCGTCATCATCATCTCCATCGTCATCAGGCTCTCCATCGTCATCATGCTCTCTCATCAGGCGCTTCATTTGCCACTCATCAAGGATTCGTAAGTCCTCGGCATCGTGCACCTCATCACCCTCGTCCTCATTGATGTCGTTGTTTACTTCCATACCCATCAGTGAAAGAATGTCTATCTCCAAACTAACTTGTAGCCCCTCAGGTTGATAGAACTCATCTGTCGTTGGGTCAAAGTTGTAAGCATCCTCGTTTGGGACAGCCGCTTTACCGTGCTGCGATACCAACTGCACAAGGCTCCAACCCACAAGATTCTTGTCTTTTTGGCACGCCCATGGGAGGTAATAAACTTGTGTGGTGTCTCAGTTAGCCACAATATAGACATCGTCTTCTTCATATTTGGAATCCTATCGAATTTCAACTTGCCCAATCGTAAGGCCCTTTTTCGTGACATTAGGATCGAACCAATGGCATTTGAATACCACTGGCTTACAACCTAGGTCTGGTCTAAAGTCAAGCTCCAATATCTCTTTGACTATGCTGTAATAGTCCTTCCCATCCGAGCCGGGCGTACGAACACCGCTACACGTGGTTTTTAGGTTGCCCCGTTTCTCTTCGTAAGTTCTCGTGCGAAAGTGATAGCCATTCACATCATAAACGTTGAATGACCTGACCCTTCGGTTGAAGCCTTTGCCCATGTTTCTCAATTCATCACTCATTTCTGCATCATAAAGGGCCTGCAAGGTTAGGACAGGGACGTCATTACATTACTTTCTCCTAGGAGCAAAGTGGAATCTCAAAATGGGAACGAGGTTAGCTGGATGGTACCTTTGTACAGAACCAATTGATGAAACTGGGCACACCATGTTTGAGAAGATGGTCTTCTTCTTGCTCGATAGGATCCATACTGCCTCTCCAGTGTTCATTAATATATTCCCTGGAGAAACAAAAGACAAGGGGGGTCAGATCGATAGGTGGAGGATAGTGGCGTATGTAACAAGCTCATCAAGAACTTACTTATGATAAGGAATGCATTCCTCAAGGTTCAACAACAAACAGATCATGATAGTGTGCCACTCATCATGCTGCAAGTTCTTGTTGGGCCCTGCGCCTCCTCTTCCGAGATCACCTCTGAAAAGGCTGAGGTTCGATGTATTCTCGTCGATGTTGTAACGAGGGGTTGGATCGCGTAGTTTGTGAAGTTTCTCAGTATAGTACGCCTGTGTGAATGTCGACACCTCCTCCAGAACAAATGCCTCTGCCACAGAAACCTCAATTTTGGCTTTATTTCTACACTTTTTTCGAAGAAGCTTTAGACACCTCAAACGTGCCTCGGTTGGTAGGTGCAAAATTAGATGCTGCTTGGATAGGAAGAAGCCGGGTGAAAATATCATCTCTAACTTGCAGAGAAACAAAGGTGCAGCCTTCTCCAGTTCAAGGCAAACGTCCCAAGATAACTTCTTGACACAAAGCTGGCGGAAGAAAAAGCTCAACTCTGCCAGGACGCGCCACACTGGCTCGGGGAGGTATCCTCGTGTCATCGCAGGAAGGATCCGCTCAATCCATATGTGGAAGTCATGACTCTTCATCCCTAAGACCTTCATAGTCAGCAAGTTCACTCCCCTACTCAGATTCACCACATACCCATCAGGGAACTTTAACGTCTTGATCCACTTCAGTACTTCCTTCCTATCTCCCCTTTTCAGGATGTAATCGGCCGGCCCCTTTTTCCATTTCTTGCCATCCGCAGGGGTCTTCATAACTAGATTTGGTCTATCACAAATCATTTCAATGTCGAGTCCAGCCTTAACGTTGTCCTTTGACTTCTTGCCAATGTCCCTGAGTGTTGCCCAAAGTGCCTCGGCGGCATTCTTTTCTGTGTGCATTACATCGATGTTGTGTGGAAGAAGAAGATGCTTGTAATAGGGGAGCCTAGTCAAGCCCGATATATGAGTCCACATGTGGTCGATACCATATCCTTTAAAACCACCCTTCTTTTCATCAATTTGGAGAGGCTCTATTTGGGCAAGGACGTCGGCAGGGCTATTATCCTGAGGGATGTGGTCGGTGACTTGAACACCTTTTGTGAAGTCCTTTTAATCTCGTCTCAGTTCATGGTCCTCAGGCAGAAATTGACGATGTTTGTCGAAAGAAGAATACTTGCCACCCTCGGCCAACCAGGTGAACATCACATCTGCCTTGCATGTTGGGCAAGGGAACTTCCCATGAACAGACCACGCACTGAATAAGCGATACGCCAAGAAGTCATGCATTGAGTACTGGTACCACACATGCATTGTGAAGTTTGTCTTTGTAGCTCGGTCGTACGTCAGTACCCCCTCTTCCCAAGCAGGTTCCAATTCATCCCACACTGGCTGCATGAAGACACCCATATTGTTGCTCGAGTGTCTAGGTATTATCAGCGTCAAGAACACGTTCTTGGGTTCGAACATGACGCCGGGGGGGGGGGGAAGATTGAGGGGATCACAAACACAGGCCAACAAGTGTACGGGGCCGCCATCATTCCGAATGGGTTGAACCCATCTGTAGCCATCGCTACGCGTACATTCCGAGCCTCCGCAGCCTTGTCAGGATTCATATCATCGAAGTGCTTCTATGCATCACCATCCGCTGGGTGCTGCATCTTGTCACTGTATCGTTTGCCCTTCTTGTGCCATGTCATTTGTTTCGCGGACTCCTCTATCATGTACAGCCGTTGGAGCTTCGGTATGACAGGAAGGTGCCGTATGACCATCTCAGGGATCTTAGACTGCTTCTTACTACCATCACTGCCTTCTACCTCCACGTACCTAGAGGCTTTGCACTTTGGACAGTGTGTTGCTATCTCGTGGTCTCCCCTGAACAGGACGCACCCGTTCTTACAAGCTTCAATTGCTTCATACGACATCTTAGTGCATGAAGGAGCTTCTGTGACTCGTACGTGTTCTTCGGCAGGAAGTGAACATTCGAAAGCAGTGTCCCAACAGTTGCCAACACGAGATCAAAACCTTCTCGACTAATGCCTAGTTGTGACTTCAATGCTATTAGGCGTGAAATGGCATCCAGTCGCGACACCATAGTGTTCTCGTGAAGGGGCTGCTTTGCCGCCTCCATCATGGTGTAGTACGCCTTTGCGGTCTCATCTGGATCTTCTTCATCCACCTCCATTCCTTGAGCGAACCGCTCTTCATGTACGTCTGCCAGCAACTCTGTCATCCCGGTATCTGCATCAAACCCCTCGAGGAGGGGTCTCACCTCCTCCCCCCTAATACGATGGCGTTCACCATGGTAGATCCAACGGGTATAGTTTGTAATGTATCCATTGTTGAAAATATCTTTGTACATGTGACCGTAGTCTTTCTTTTGCTGGTTCTTGCACTTGGTGTAAGGACACGACATCCGAACTGACCCTTTAGCAATAGCTGGGCCAAATGCTTCCTTCAGGAAGTTATCCGCCCCCCTAACCCATTCTGGGCTCTTACTTGCGAAGCCCGTGTACATCCACTCATGGTCAGCCATCCTCTGTCATGCGCCAATGTAAGCGAGTAACAAAAGCACCATCTGCATCTACAAGGCGTTCCTACCATTTAATAGGTGAAGGATAGGTCCTAATCCCACCTAAGGATGCATAGATGAGGTTAGCTTCCATGCTCCACAACCGTCTGAGACGGAGTTTCGGCAGCACCTTCCCGCTGTTCTCCCGATACACGTCCCGACAGGGAGAGTGTGCATCCGGAGAACAACGAGGAGGTGCTGCCAAAACTCCGTCTCGGACAGGGGCGGAGCATGGAAGCTAACCCATCTGTATACGCATCCTCGGGCTGTTCAAAAAACATGGACAATTCGAAAGAGATATCGTCGCAGATATGCAGTGATCTGCATACCAATGACCACATATCCCTTTCGGACGGGAGACGCCAAACTCGGTTACGCGATCTACATACAACAACTATAAGGCAGAGAGGTGATTTATACCTAGGGTGGCGGTGCAGAGGTGCTCCGGGTCCCCTCCGACACGTCCTGCTCTGCAAAACAACAAAAACATCGCTATTAGTAAAAAATTTTGGCAGAACCTCCCCTACACGGGGAGGTTTCCAAAACCTGTAAGAAAAAGCCGGCACGATAGCCGACGTCCACATTTGGGGCACGAAAGCCCACATAAATATAATTCTGGCATGAAGGCCGTCAACGACACATCGACACGAAGGCCGACAACCCAGGGGCTTTACCTTCTCCTCAGGCAACGCGCGAGGACGATGGCGTGGACGAACGGAATGGAAGGTCGTCGGGGCGGCGCGTGCGGGCGACGAGTGCGGAAGATTACCTCGGATGAACAAAACGGCGTGGACGAGCGGCGCGGGCGGGCGGCGGGGCGCGGAGGAGCAGCGGGGCGGCGCGGGCAGGGGGCGGCGCGGGCGGGGGGCGATGGAGCGGCGTGGATGGAGCGGGCGGGGGGCGACGGAGCTGCGCGATGGAGC
>CM041646.1:2604754-2715811 GCA_023333625.1 Bothriochloa decipiens
AAAACATCATATCTGTAGTGATGCTCAACTGTTGCCTCACTACCTGAACGAGATCGAATATAATTAGCATAGGACCCATTCATATCTGGAACAGTAATGCCTTGTTTAGTAAAAAAGCTGTCACATTTTCTAGAAGTTTGCTCCAACCATTATCTCTTAGATCCTGAATCAATCTTTTTGTGGTAGCAACATCAGCCATAGCATTTACAATATCTTGAGATTTCTGTTGTAACTTTCTGCAGAGAAGATGTGTGATTCCCATAAACTCTTTCATTAGATGTAAAATAAATACAAAGTGAAATGTCATCATCAATCTAACAACACTAGCAGCCTTCCCTCGTACTGATTGGTTACATCCTGAACCTCTAGTATTAGCAATATCTTTAAGTAATAAATAAGTAGCTTTGTACACTCTCAAAAGGCTACAAACAGAATCATAATGGGAGCTCCACCTTGTGTCACCAGACCTCCTTAATGTTCCAACTTGGTTTACTCCACTTGTAGTTTCTAAGTCACCAGACCTCCTTAATGTTCCAACTTGGTTTGCTCCACAAAGATGATAAAAAAAGTTGTCAACCTCATATACTTCTTTAGACACAGCAACAAGAGCTAATTATAATTGATGAGCAAAGCAATGCACATAATATGCATAAAGGAAATCTTCCTTGAATTTGGTCTGCAGTCCATTCCACTCTCTGTGCATGTTACTAGCACCATCATATCCTTGTCCACGAATATTTTGTACATCTAGATTATGATATGATAAGACAACATAATTCTTTGTGAAGAGTAGCTGATGATGTACCATGAACATGGACAAGATCAAGAAACCTTTCCTGAATCAAACCCTTTTTTATCAACAAAACGAACAACAACTGCCATTTGTTATCTTTTTGACTCATCTCTTGACTCATCAACAATCAAGCAAAATTTGGAATCACCAATTTCATGACGAATTGCCGATTGCACTTTAGAAGCCATAACATCCAAAATTTCCTTTTGAATTTTTGGTGAAGTATATTTGACATTTTGTGGAGCATTATCTAGGACAACTGCATTGACCTCTTCATTATATGAAGCTAGAAGTTTCACCATTTCAAGAAAATTGCCTTGGTTCGCTGAAGTAGTTGATTCATCATTTCCTTGAAACAGGCAATCTTGAAAAGCTAAGTATCGAACTGCATCAATAGATGTCCCAAGACGCAATCGATTCTTCCTGATATCTTCCTGGGTTTGTCTGTGCAGCACATACTCAATATGACCTAATGTATTCTTCAGATTATCATAACACTTCACATTAAAATTATGAGCAGATTTACTATCATGTCCCATGTGAACCAATAATGAACAATTAGCACCCTCATTCACTTTTTTCCAACTATTAAATCCTTCACTGTAAATGTATCAGACCCTGCCTTTCCTGATGGTTTCTTAGAAAATAGAAAGCAAGGAAAACAAAAGGCTGCATCTTTTGCTGGTGAATATTCTAATCAAGGAAAAGCAATGTACCAGTGAGATTGAAACCTGCGTGGATGACTTTTTGGACCAGAAGCAGGATATGTGTCCATGTGAAATTGGTAAGGTCCATGCATAATGTATACTTTGCGAACTTGATCTCATTCATTAGCAGGATACTCCCAAATTTGCCGACGTAAGCCTGGATCTCGTTCAACTATCAAAATGTTGGCATCACCAGTTTCAGCATTAACCCTTTGAACTTTTGGTGCTGGTTCTCTTGGCGCTTCTTCAGCAATCATCTGTTCTTCAGGGCAGGGGTTGGGGGCTACCTCTTCGACCACAACTTCATTACCATCTCTATCTACCTTCTTGAAAAAAGAATCAATTCTTAGTGTCCTTTTAGGGGGCCATTGTTTCCTACCTAAACTGGCATATGATACGCAATCAAAAAATTGCACAGATGAGAAAATGGAAATTGCATCATCATTGTTTGAATTGTTTCCTACCTGACCTGATCGCCTGCTCGTCGATGGTGAAGCGCGCAGGAAGACTGGAAGAGGAAAGGAAGACCAGACGACTGATCTGGCGACGGGAACCGGAAGGGACGTGAGTGGGCGACTCCGCGACCTGGCAACTGGCGGCGGCGAACTGATCATGACTCACGAGTCGCGAGGTGCGAGACGCAGACTCGATGTTTCTCCTTCTGTCGCTAGGCCAGGCCGTGAATTTCTGAGGGGTGTCGCCGCATGGGGGAGGGGCATGGCCCCTGCTGGCACCCCCCAGTTCCGTCTCTGTTTGAGTGTCGAAATATATTGGAAACCATATATATATTCAATTGCAAAACTTTGTTGTCATGATGATTCATTATTGTGCAAAAATAATGCAACAGTAAAAGTTTGTGTCCTCACTACTGAATGACATGAAAAGAATTAAATCATTGCCGATAACATCAATAGTGTTGTAATTTATCATCATCATTACTGCAAAAAAGACAAAACAAGGCAGCTCTAACTGTTACGCACCCTCATTCTTCTGGGCCCACTCGGCTCCTTCCGGTCTGATATATACACATCCATAAACACGTACATACCTCATCATAGAAGCAACACTTGCAGGTCAATATATAGCGTTGTTGTGAACGAGAAATGTATGTCTCTGATATATACGGATGTCTTGTGGCTATACTATAGGCATGAGAGGCTTCAGGAGCTGAGCACTTACCATATTGCTCATGGGCGCATGGCTATGTGTCCATGCTATGACATCATTGCTCACTGGAACATCCAGCGTGTCTTGCAGAGGTCACTGGAGTTGCCATCAGGAGGCACGAGAAGGACAATATGCCTTTGGGCATCCTAGATCTCGAGAAATTGCCTCGGAATGTCAAAAGACTAGTGTACGGGAAGAAGCACTCCACCATTGCGCTAGACACATGTAATTGGATTTAAGCACTTTGTCATCTGAACACTAATGGTAGCGTCGCTCCATCAGTTCATCAATGTTTGGATGAAGCCACGGCAAGTGGACTGCAACTATGTGAAAATGTAGACACACCCCTTGTATTGAATGGAGATTCAAGGCTTATGTGGAGTGTGCTGCGAGGTTAGCACACACAAAGTGCAACACGGAGCATAGAATTGGGATCCAATCTGGAAAGCGAGTGTGTGAGATAGGTTCTTTTTGTTCTCACTGCTACTCTTGCATAAGAAAGCTAACCACATCAGACCGCAAAATAAAAAATGTCGAGCATAGAAAATAACTGGCTATATGGTGCATTTACACGTACCATGGCTGGAGAACTGTCACAACTTGCAACTACGTACAATGTCTTACCAACTAGCTGCGAAACAGTAACTGGCTGTGGAGTATAGAACTTGGTCGGAGCACATAATTAACCAGGGACCGCGGTTGAAACTTGTGGCACATGTACTGCTGATAACTGAACTTTTTTCTTTTGAGAAATACCACACTTACAAGTGTGACTTACAGAGCCTGGAACTTGTGAAAAGTAAGGTACAGAATGGTATTTGACAATAAAAAGTACATGCACGGAGCAACAGGACATCATAACTTTATAAAATCGCACATGCACCGACCAGGCCTGGTGCGAATTAAGAGGACTATGGCTACTGCAGTAAGGATATCATGGTGAGTAGTTTTATTTTCGTTTCTTTTGTTACCAGTTGAAGACTTCAATTTCCCATCACCGTTTTTAGACAGGATATTCTGGGAGCCTAGAATGGCTGGCCGCCTGGGGCACTCTATTCTGTGACGCAATAGAAAAGCTGTACATCTCTTCAAAGTATGTTGCTCTTGGAAAAATAATACAGTGCGCCCGTAAAGTTTTAGATAGTATATACATGAGAGGCACTAGGAACTCCACTCTTACCAATGTTACCAAAGATGTTGAGATGGATGACGAGGATGGCGAGGAAGCGGACAGCTGAGGCTCTGATGAATCCTGCTGTTTCTCTGTTCTAAAGTCATATTTTGTATAACCTCGTTCTTCCTGATTCTATACTGTAGCTACGGTCTTTTCTGTTTCTCAATGGAGAATGGGGTAGCCCCTGTTCAAAAAAAGGATTGCCATAGATGGGCCCCATGACCTGAACACCACGTGTGGATGCAGAAGCTGGAACCGGCAATATAGTAAGAGATTTTCCTACTGGCTCCCATCTACACTAGAAGCCTAGAATTGTCAATGGCAGGCTGATGTACCAAAATCTCCAAAACAACAAACTTCCACATGTGCAGTGCGCTGAGTGCCAAAACCGCACATGCAAGCATAATTGAAATAGTAATTGTTACAGTAGTATTAATTTATTCACTATGAGAGGCATGAGAATCTTCATTGGAAAAGAAACTTCATATGCATTTAGTAGGAATTATTTGAGAAGTGAATAGCCTCATTACTACTTTGATACCTTAGTGAAGGATAGCATCCACTTGATCTGGATAATTTTGTAGATGTATTCATCCGAATCTTACAATTGGTTAGTGACAATGTGCTAGTCAATATGGATGATGCGTAATGACCATATTTTCAAGAAAATAAATTAATCAGTGCAAAGATGCCGACAAGTTTGCAAGGAGTTTGCTGTGATTATTCTCAGGGCCATGTCCCGTCTTCATCCCCAAATAGACATATGGCTAGAAGGCTTTGTGTAATCATTTCAATTTTCTTTGTTTCATTTTTTGTTTCCTAAAAAACTTTGTAAGAGGAACCTTTTCAGTTTTTATAAATTCCAGTAGGGGTGCAAACCCCTCTTGTTCCATCAAAAAACAAATCTTACAATTGGTTGAATTGGTCCAACTACTCAAATGAAGCTTATCTATGTCTAGTAGGTATAACATATAAGCATGGGATACATTGGGAACTGAGATCTCGACAAAACATGGATGTGGATCAAGCCTGACCTCAACACCCTGCCGGTTGTGTTGATATGAGCGACATCCTTAAAATTTCCCAGAGCGACAGGCTCAGGTTCATCAACTTTGTTCTCAACAGACCCTGCCACAACAACACACAGAAGGCATTCAACTACCTGCCCAGGGCATCACTGCATTGGTTCACGCCGTCTGCACTCTTTCGAGGCTGGTTGAGTAACGCCACAATGGATTTGTATTCAATTGTGTTTATTATCTGGCCATCTCGTAGTAATATATATGCAGCGCAGGCAGAGCACAGGCAAACATGGTATTAGCTCTGCCCAAACACTTACAATATATGTGTGATGAGCAAAACAGAGATATAAATGATATCATGTAATTAAGTTTTCTGATCATAAATATTTGCAAGAAATGATTTTGTTTATCTTTATTTTCTCATAGATGAAAATACATTTGGGGATTTTATGTGGGTCCTTGGATTATATTTATGTGACCATCATGGGTTGGTAAAGGGGGACATATAGTTTAACCAGCTTAGCTTAAGAAGAAACCAAGTGCAGTTATTGTTTTCTATGCTGCTTCTTCTGGTCTAACGATTTATACACACACGTCCATCTGCACCGATGCAAAGAAGTAGCAGGTTCAAGTCAATAGTAGTGTGTCCAAAGACACCTATCCCTGACCTAAGTATACATAGTGCCTAGATGCATATGTTAGGTATTAGAGGCGTCAGGAACTTAGCTGTCTCCGGTTCTTACAAAGTGTGATGATGGATATCTGTTCCATGACATCAATGATACCATTTCTTCAGTCCAAATGGTCTATTCATACAACGTGATCCTTCGCTTGATCTCAGGAGTTGGCCGTTTAGAGTTTTCCTTTAGCTAAGAGGTCTTTTGCTTCAAGCTTTGGCACTGCAATGTAAACTGGTAATCCCAATATCGTGGATCTTTGGCTTTCGTTAAGCTTTCAATAAAACCGGGAGAATGCCTTGATCCAACAATTCATACAAAATGATTACCTCCGATGAAATGTCCTTTGGATAGCATCTCATATGGGCACAATAAGTCGATAGCTATTGAGTTGGCAACGGAGTATACCAATCAAAATGGCTTGAGTCTCTGGACATTCTAGATCTCACTGCATTCAACACATACTGTGGCTAATGCCAATCAAACCTCACAAAATGACAGGTGTGACCTTTTCCTGGTACACACCAAGGTCACCATATATACATTTTTTGGGAGGAAAAACAATCTGCACTAAAGGAAATGACCTCGCAATGTTATATACAGGTTTGAAGGAAGAACTACTCCTTGAATTATATTTATGTGACCATCATGGGCTGGTAAAGGGGGCATATTTTTTAACCAGCTTAGCTTAAGAAGATTAAAATTTAAAAAACCTAAAAATAACAGAAAAATTTTTAATTAGAGAAGGGACCCACTGGCCAGCCCCTTTTTGCACACTTTGTGGCGGGGATTCGAACTCATGACCTCTCTCTCATGATTTCTGCCTTAACAAACGCACTACACCATCACATGTGTCTATAAGTAGCTTTAGTTTTTTACATATTATATCAAAACGAGTATAAATTACTTTTTTGATGCCCTAAACGATTTTAAATCAAAACGTTGTCAACTAAAAAGTTTTATAACTTTTTGAGATCTACGCTTTTTATTTAGGAAGTTTTTCCATCCGAGGTCGTTTACAAAATTTGAATTTCAAATTTTAGAAATTCAAAGTAGATTTAGCATGACAAGATCAAATCAAATGAAAAAGTTGTCAACTATAACTTTTTATAACTTTTCGAGATCTACAAACCTTATTTTGGATTTTTTCCATCCGAGATTATTTAAAAAATTCATATTTTAAAATTTTTAAAATTCAAATGTAGTTTAACATGGCAATGGTAAACTCAAATAAAAAAGTTTTCAACTGCAGTATTTATAACTTCTCAAGATTTTGGTTGTTTTATCATTTTTTCATCCAACGTGGTCGTTCTTACATAATTCATAATTCTCATATAATCTTTTCTAATAGTTTTCGTAAAACTTTGTAAAGAGATGTAGAATTTATAAACAACTTTACTATCAATTTGTCAAATGAAGAAATGATCAATACAAACTTTGTAGGTCTTAAAAAGTTATAAAAGTTTATGGTAGAAAACTTTTTTATTTGAGTTAATTTAGTGCCTCAAAATGTATTTTTAAAAATCTCTTTGCTGAGTGTCATAAGCTTGGCACTTGGCAAAGAGGTCTTTGCCGAGTGCCAGGAACTTGGCACTCGACGAAGATCTCTTTGCCGAGTGCGAAGTCTGGCACTCAGCAAAGACTTTCTTTGCCGAGTGCACGAATTTAGCACTCGGCAAAGAATATACACTCAGCAAAGTCACAATTTCTGGTAGTGACACCCACTTTTTAGAAACTAGTTCATTATTTGTCCAGTTCGACAAATCTAGCCTTATTTTTATGTCTTTGCTACAGTAGTTGTAGTGCTTGAATTTGTTAGCAACCATACAAGAGGGTTTCACAACAATAATATATACTCACTCACTTATACATGTGTTGAAATAGAATGAAGCAGCACATCCAAAAATTAAAATAGAAGTGTCAAGTGCGGTATATATATCCTTGATCTCTACCCATACCTAGTTGCTATAGATCAAGTAGGCATCAGAGGCTTTGGGAACTCAGCTCTCACATATCTTCTGTCAAGATCTCAATGGACCTTAATACGATCCCCAATGTGTAATAACCTTGAAGGTCTCCATGCCGCCGTGTCCCAAAGCATGATTCCAGCTAATCCCCACATCATATTAGAAAAGAAGACATCATAGATCAAGCTTGGCACTCATAATCGCTACAATACCTAAAGAATTGTCCTCCATCACTAATTTACAATGTAGGAGCACTAGCCACCATTCTCAGTTGGTTGGATGGGCACCACTACAGAAAAATTTGTCCTGAAACCTGACGTACTTGAAAAGTTTATGGTAAAACGTGGAGAAAGATTTCATTTCCAAAAATTCAGAGCAGCCCACGCCTTAGGAAGATGATCTTCTTCTGATTCAAATGTGACAGGCTCAATCCACATGCCGGTCACGGATGAGTACATTAGCTACAGGACGTTTGTCTCTTGTCTGGCGTACAGAACGTCGAAGGCAGAGGAACATCGTGCTATCATTATGCATGAATGCTAATTATTAATGTGTGTCTCTAATTTCAACTATATTGAGGACTTGACCTCTTACATAGGCACTTATTTGTTCCAGCATCTTTTTAAGCGTCATTACATTGTATTTACCATGAGAGATTGAGGCTTGGGAGAATCATTCGAACTATAGACCTCTGTTTTTAAAAAACATATTCACAATTAATCCTGGTATTAATACAGAAGAATTTCTAACCCAACTAATATAACAAACAGTTCATCACGTGGTCCAGCTAGGAACTTCTGGAGACGACAACTCGTGATTGTAGCTTTATACTATTTAATCCAACCAGCGAAAACAATATTATTGTTGCAAAAGAGTCATGTCTATATTTCTAGTCATTTCCATATTTCTACTTGCTACAGCTTAGTCATGACAGGAATAGGTCTCCTCATCCTTGTATGTTGACCACCTTAGACCTCAATACGACGCCGTGCATGTTCTTTTGAGGGCCGTCGCTGGTATGCCAAATACTACGTCTCAGCATGAGTTGCACAAGGGAGATGGATGCATATCATACACGGAAACATTGTGATCATGGAAGCATATATATTGAAGTCACGACATTCGACTGGGAAACGTACCGACTTTAATTATTTGGTGTTCTGTTTTAACTTTTCTAGTTAGTTAATGATTCTTCATCGGCCATTTCTTGAGTTCTGCTCTCATCTGAGGTCTTCGAGCATAAGAGCAGCCGAACTCTCAAGCAAAAGCAAAGGGCGAAGCAGCAAGTAGCACTGGCAACATCGCTATTTATTCCTCTCCTTCCCTATTGTACAGTCGACACAATTTATAGGTTCCCTCTACAACATAAGGACCATTATGTCCCTGCACCTACTCTAGAGACACCTAGAATATTTCTTCGAGCATGGGGGCACCAAGGTTAAACTAAATTCTGGTGTAGCAATAATGATATATTCATTCATTTATATATGTGTTGCAATAAAAATAAGCAACACTGGCCCCAAATTATAATAGAAGTGTCATGAGGGAGGTATATGTCCCTGAACTACACATATTTAGTCACTGTAGAGTAAGCATGAGAGGCTATGGGAACTCAGCTCTCACATATCTTCTGTCAGGACCGGTCCCAACCTCAATACCATCTCAGATGTGTTGTTGAGATGGCCTCCACCACCGTGTCCCAAAGCAATGTTCCTAACTAACCACCACATCATACTAGAGTAGCAGACATCATAGATAAAGCTTGGCACTCTTAATACCGACAGTACTCACAGAGTTATCTTCCATCACTAGTTCACTATGAGGGAGCACTAGTCACCGTTCTCAGTTGGAGGGATGGGCACATCCGCAAAAAAGTTATTCCAAACGCAGTTGCAAAACATGGACGAAAGATTTCATTTTCCAGAATCCAGCGCAGCCCGCACCTTACAAGGAGGAGAAGCTTTCCTTCAAGTTCAACTGTTCAAGTATGACAGGAAGGCTCAACCCACATGCTTGTTGTGGATGACTGCAGAAGAGGTTGTTTTTGGAATCTTGTATTGCAAAGAAAACATTGAAGGCGGAGGCTGATCATGCTACGATTTTCCATGATTGATTGTAATTATGGAAGTATCTTTTAACCATTTATTTTCCCAATATATTTAAGACTTGGCCTGTCTACATAGATGCATATTATTCTATTCATAAGCATCTCTTTAAGCATTGTTACATTGTATACACCATGTAAGGCGACGGCAGTGAATTCTGAAGAATATCTATAACCTAATTGATACAACAAATTGTTTGTCGCATTGAGATTGGAATTACTGGAAAGGTTCAGGAAAATTGTGTCGCATGCTTGAAGGCGACATGCAACAAGTGCATGTCATGGTGGGTGCGGCAGCATTTTTTGCATCCACATGTGAAGACTGAGAGGAGACAAATTCAAAGATAGCCGTAGCCACCATTAATTTTCTGATCCATTATTTCGTGGCAAAGGGTCCTGTCAGGTCCCACATTTCGCATGTGTCAGGCTCACATGCTCGCTGGACAACATTTTCTATCCTCTTCAGCTCCTCTCGGTTCGACATATATTATATATAGGTTCTCCTACCCGTTTGCTGGGACAGTCCAATCCAACAGAGTTGTGTCCAGTTCCCTTGCAATGGTCCGTCAGATCTGCTGCAAGGCAGGAATCTTCAATAAGAGCGAGTTAAGCCTATATGTCTGTTTGAGCTGCATTGCGGGATCAGAGTATAAAAAATTTAAAGATAAGTGGATGTCATGACATTGTTCACCGAGCTGAGAGGGATTTTATTTGTTGTCTAGCAAACATGATACGACATATGCAGAAATATAAACGTGTCACAATAAAAATGAGTTTAAAGAGAGAAATCTTACTGTTCCGAAACGAACTGCGTCTTTCAATTTGTACCCATACATCATACATCGAATCAAAGGCCATGAACAAAACACACATCGATTCATCCACATCACAGAGAGTTATATTCAACAAATCACAGATTGATTCATCCAAATCACATATCCAATCAAAGACCGATTCACCACAGCATATATCGTATCACAAAAGATGAACGAATGACAAATCTAAACATTTTATCAGAGAGAGGGGTGGCGGAGAGGAAGATTGACAAGTTGCCCGGCCATGACCAGGCCGGTACTGTTGTGGCAGAAGCCATGCACTTGGGCCATGAGCCGGGCCTGGCGCTGTGGTAGCTACCACGGCAAGGGGTTTGCGTTGGGGTTGCGAGCCAGGGCCAGTGCCACCACAGCAGCCGTGTGCTAGGGCCACCATTGCTGTGACCCGCCAGGGACTACTGTGGGGAGATGCGCTGCAAGCGGCACCACGCTGAGATCGCGAGCCGGGGCAGGCGCAACCACTACAGCCGCATGCAAGGATCGTTGTCGCGTCGATGTGCTGGGGAACACCACTGCGATGCGCGAGGAAGCAGCACCACAAATTCTCATTATTTGTTCAAGTGCAGGTATACATCAATTTGTCATCATCGTTATTAGCTAGGAAGTTTATAGGATTACTTTAAAAAGATTTTTTTTGCTGTGGTACACCCAAAAGACTGTGAGCCATACATTTATTTTGAACGGAAGGTTATGATAACATATTACCTCCTAGGAGGTAATTGATGAAATTATTATTGTTTTTTAATTGATAAAGTTAAATAAATAAAGGAAGTTTTAGATATGATTTTTTTCATAGATCTGATTGATACATGCATGATCCAGTGGATATGGCATTATTTTTTTTTGAAACTACTTGTATGCGTGATATAGTTACAACATTTGATTTTGTGTTACATACGCACGTGATAATGTGTATGTGAGATATGCGTGTATCGTAGCATGTGTACACGCGTTATTAGTGAGTGGCCAGTACATAAGTACGTGTACGTGACTTAGGTAACGTATGTACATAACTATATATGTAAGTGTCATGGCTAGCAACAATACGAATGGCGTACACGTAGGTCGCGTATTTATTTGAAGAAAAAAATACAAATCCAGATCGGTAGATGACAACCTGCACACGAGAACGGTCGATGGTGCATTCTGCAATGCACCCGACGCGAGTCCACCCAGCCGCTCGGCCACTCGATTGCGCTACCCTCCACGCTCCATTAGAATCACGTGATTAGGGGAATCAGCGACGAGATCTTTTCTCCCGTCGTTAGAGGAATCCATATGATTATTTTTTTGTTTCCATGGATTTTTAGTTTATTAATTAATTCATATGATACGAAAAATGGATAGTTTAGATTGATTTATGTTGTTACCTTCTTAGAGGTAAAATGTGTACCTGAGCATTGCCCCTTCAAAAATGCAGTGCAGTTACATTTTTCTGTTCTCTCAGCTCCTTATGGTCTGGCCATATATGAACACACTCATCCTTTCAGCACCTATGCAAAGAAGGAGCACTTGCAACTCAATAATAGTGTTACAAACGAGAGGTGTCCATCAGCTGCTGACAGAGATCCATCAACACCTGATCTATAGTCCTATAGGCATGAGAGGCACCGGGATCAATATCCAGTGCCTAGCGCTCGGTTATAGTACATATGCACGAGAGATGCTGTTCTGACCTGTTTTTGCACCTAGTGGCTATATATCTGGTGTATGACCCCAGATGCTGCGTCGATCACACAGATGAGTTAATTACCCCCAAACCAAGGTCGTATGGCATGTACAACTATACTCTCCTTTGGGTATTTTCGGGAAAGGCTTGAATATTCACCAGTGTTGGAACAGAGCAGTGAACTCTCGCGATGAGCAGTAGCAAACTCAACTACACACTGATAAGCCACACGAAACAAGCTAGCTAGATAGTGAACACATGCACACGGAGTTTTGAGATGAAGATGAGAACATTCGCAAGAACTCTGCAGAAATGGAACAAACAAGAATGCCCAGACACAAGAGATCTGCTAGCAATAAACGGCTAAGTCAAACGTCTGCCTGTTTTTTTTTATTTTATTTTTATAAGCACGCCTGCCTTTTCTATTCTCTTGGGACTGACCAGAAGCAAACTGTTACATAGCAATAAGTGGCCTTACATGCTTGACGAGCAACTGCTTGGCAGTGTTTTCATGCGCGCACACACATCCATACGACTTCCACCTGTAGATGAGCTGCTCACTCTTGCAATACCCTCGATGAGCGGCCATTTTCTTGAAGCTTGAATTCCCCATGGCCTATGGCCAACATCATGCTTGCAAAATAGCGCAGTCGCTTGGATGGAAGGGAATAGTCTCAGGAGCAAGTGGCCTTGCACCAATGACCTCAGTACTATCATCGATCCAAATACAAAGTTTTTGACATGACATCATTTTCAGTCTCCAAATATGGGCGACCGAAGGAATTGTGCTCCCCACAGACAAAATCTTCTTTTAGAAGGATGTAGAGGAGGCATAAGGGACTGGTGAACTCAGGTGGAGTATGCCAATGTTTTTTGAATGGATTTTATATTGATGAGTCATGAGTATAAGAGCGTTCTTTGTAAGCATGAGCCTTGCACTACATTTGAAAAAAAAGGCTGGTCTTATATTCATGATTAACTATTTTTCTATCTATGTTTCCATGCGACCGTAGAGCTCTTATTGTCGACCAACTGCCTCCATGCCTACAAACATTGTACGTAACAATAATTGTCTCAATGCTACATATATGTAGTTCTACACTACCTTTTAGAAACCAGTTCATTATTAGTCCAGTTCGACAAATGTACTCTTATTTTCGTAGTCTTTGATACAATAGATGTAGTGCTTGAATTTGTTAGCAACTTAAAAGATGGTGTCGCAACAATTATATATACTCATCACTTATATATTTGTTGAAATAGAATGCAGCAACACATCCACAAATTAAAATAGAACTGTAATGAGTGAGGTATATGTCCTTCATTTCTACCCATACCGAGTCGCTATAGAGTAGGCATGAGAGGCTTTGGGGATTCAGCTCTCACGCATCTTCTGTCAGGTCTGGTCTGAACCTAAATACGATCCCCAGTTTGTTGCATGGAAGGTCTCCACCGCTGGGTCCCAAAGCATGATTCCAGCTCATTCCCACATCACTACACCAAATTGAAATAGCCTTGACGGCCAAAAACCGTCAAGGAAAGGGGTAAAACCATCAAAAAAATAATTCTTAACCATAAACCATCAAGCAAACACACTCAACGATAGAACCTAAGTGACCATAAACCATCAAGCAAACACACTCAAAGATAGAAGCTAAGGAAAAATATTTTCCTTGACGGTTTTGGCACTCAAGAAAATCATCCTTGGAGGCTGACCGCCAAGGAAACTACAACCTGACTTAATCTGCCGAAGGGCCAAGGAAACATTACGACTACACCAAATTGAAATAGCCTTGATGGCCAAAAACCGTCAAGGAAAGAGGTAAAACCGTCAAGAACATAATTCTTGACCATAAACCGTCAAGCAAACACACTCAAGGATAGAAGCTAAGTGACCATAAACCATCAAGCAAATACACTCAAGGATAGAAGCTAAGAAAAATTATTTTCCTTGACGGTTTTGGCACTCAAGGAAATCATCCTTGGAGGCTGACTGCCAAGGAAACTACAATCTGACTTAATCTGCCGAAGGGCCAAGGAAACATTACGACCGCCAAGGAAAGTAGTTTCCTTGAGGGATGACAACCGTCAAGGTAATTGTTGTTTCCTTGGCTGCTCTTCAGCAGTCAAGATAATTGTTGTTTCCTTGGCTGCTCTTCAGCAGTCAAGGTAATTGTTGTTTCCTTGGCTGCTCTTCAGCAGTCAAGGTAATTCTTATTTCCTTGACAGCCAGCCCCCAAGGAATTCCATATTGGCAATAAAAAAATTACAGTAATCAATATATTCTAATATTCTAGTGACTACATTCAATTAACACATGATGACATGCATAGAGATGTTTTATTATAGTCCCCTACCATTACATTGACATAAAACATCCATATGAATATTACAAATTCATTTATCATTCATCCTTACATTAGGTCCATACATCATAACACCTAAGTCAATAATAATTTCCTACTAACCCTTGTGTCCAGCCCTCCTAGCACAACATCTTTTGGCCTAAGTCGTGCATTTGCTGTCCGCATACCTACGTGAGAAAGTAGAACAAAGAATCCATACTAAGCATGTATAAATTCAGCGTGGCTTAGGTAAAAAAATTGTTATAAGCATGTAAAATAAATTAAGAGAGAAATCCCAAGAACATATCAGTCTTGCAAACTTCTTCTATGGTTAACAATGAATCTATGTTCATGGAAATGTGATTACTAAGCATGTATGAATTCAGCATGGCTCACGTAAAAAATCAGCAAGGTTGTATACATGTAAAATAAAATAAGCAAGAATCCCAAGAACGTATCGGTGTTGCAAACTTCTATGGTTGACAATGAATCAGTGTTCATGAAAATGGAAATTAGCATATATCGATGTAAAGCAACACAATCCAATATTAAATCAGCTGGAAAAAAAAGGTAAACTGAAAAAACAGGTGGAATTTTCAAGCCTTATTTTATAGTATCTGACTTGATCAGGTAATAGATGGAAAAATGCAGCTGCCCAATACAAATTCAGTGCCTATTTCAAATTTCAAATTCAGCATTGTAGCACCCCTATAGATGGGTAAATAAATTGCCTAAAATAATAGCATTTGCACCTAAACTAGAGGCAATGTAATTATTCAGTGACCACACAGTACATACAGTTAGTGCTTCACAATGTATAGTAATAGACGAGCGAGTTGGTGAGTTGCTAAATTGTCAATCCATTATTTGCAGACAAGTTATAAGTCTGATAGCCTATGCACAAAAATATGCTTCCCACACAGCAAGAATTGGAAGAACAAAAAGCTGACTACATCTTACATAAATAGAAGCGAACAGACCAGTTCTTGATTTTCTTTGATAGGGTTTCCATGTCATGCTGCTTCCCAAGCCATGCCTGCTTCCTCCAAGCACATATGAGCATGCAAGTACAATTGTCAATAGGTTGATACACCAACTGAATCTAAATCTACTGATCTACTGATTTACTCTTTCTTTCTGTCCTCACTACTACAGACAAGTAATGAACCAGAACAACTGAACAAGCAGTTCTGCATTTTCAGAAATCAACAGAAAATATTGTTATCAAATACATAATTATTTTGTTGGCAAAGTCTGACAAAATACTGTGAACATACTACTACCTCCTGTCATACTAATTTGATCTTCACGTAGAGCGTACAAACAAGGTTTTTTTAGCATCAAACAGTGAGTGCTTATCATGCAGTAGTAGTAGTGACTGCCTAGGATCTACGTCCACTATTCAATCCATGATGCTCCTGGTGCCATTCGAGCGAGCTAGAGTAGGGAGGGGAAAGGGTGCATACGCTTGTGATTAGATCATATCAAAATACAAATTGCCAAATAGATCAATTTTGGGTTTGTCTAGTGCTTGGCTCGGGACAGCAGGAAGGGCAAAGAAAGGGT
The DNA here is from genome assembly GCA_023333625.1 of Bothriochloa decipiens. Taxonomy (NCBI): domain Eukaryota; kingdom Viridiplantae; phylum Streptophyta; class Magnoliopsida; order Poales; family Poaceae; genus Bothriochloa; species Bothriochloa decipiens. Next base: position 2,620,779 of record CM041646.1, read on the forward strand.
GCTTACTTTAACCATACCGCCAGGGGAGCTCGAGCTACATGGGGATCTCGTCCCGCCGCCTGGGGCAGCTCACGCCGCTGCCGGGGATCTCGCGCTGCCGCTCAGGGATCTCGCACCGCCGCTTGGGGATCTCATGCCGCCGGCGTTGGGGGTGCTCGTAGCGTATGACACGGCGTTGGGAGAGAAGGGTGTGGAAGTGGAGAACAGCGGGGAGAGGATGGCCGGCGAGCCAAGAACGACAAGGGAGGTTGGGTACGCCGACGAGCAGAGGAGCCGGCTTTTATTCGCTAGGGTTGGGTCTGCTGTGTGCGTGTGCAGGGGTCCGGCTTTTATTCGCTAGGGTTTGGATTATGGCCGTCCATCTGATCCGACGGCCGGGGGTGAGGCGTGCTTGCATTACTGTTTTTGGGTTGAACAAACGTTCTCCTAGCCCATTACTGTTTTGTATTTTGCCTCCCATTATTGTTTTCGTATTTGCCTTTTTATTTTCACAGATCTCTAACTACAACTTCCAATTTCCACAACTCTCATGCATTTCGATGTTGTATATGCTTAAAAATTTTTCTCAACCTTGTATGTGCCAAAAGTTAAGGAACGAATAAATTTTAGGTTTATCAGAGATAGGTTTTTATTTTTTTATAGCTTAAATGAATTTCTGGAAGGGTGGCCCTGGTGCAAGCGGTAGAGCTTTACCGCCTGTGACAAAGAGGTCCAGGGTTCAAGCCCCAGCCTCTGCATATTTGTGCAGGAATGGTTGCTGGCTATTTTTTCTTCTCCAGACCCCGCAGTACGGGAGCCTACGGCACTGGGTACGCCTCTTTTACCACCAAGCGTTTGTAGTCCAGCTTAAATGAATTTCTACCACGATACATAATAATTAGAGGTTAAACTAAGGCAGCCATCGAAATTAGGTAAAATGGTACCAAATTTTTACACCTGGTCTCACATGGTCCAACGAACCAAATTTGATGGCGGCGGATAAAAGATTATATTGTTTTGAAGGGGTAATTCCACATCCTTTCTCTAGTTGAGCACAAAATAAATAAAATAATAACTTTAGTTGATCACAAAAATATAAGATTTTGTGTGGTGACATACTTTAGGTCGGAATGCTAGCCAAAAAAATTTCAAATCATTTCAATAGAGTTAGAATATACATGGCTCACAAAATGAAAGCATCTCTCACATAGTTATGTAACTATGTGAGAACTATATGACCTTTATCTATTTGTGAATCATGTATAGTTTAACTTTGTTATTATGATTTTAAAATTTTATGTCAAGATAGTACAACCATATTAGATCTCATACACAATTTTAGGATTTTTAGACACATTTAAGATATTATTGTTTTTTTCATTCAGAACACCAAAATACTTGTAAGCATTTCTTTGGCTGTCAACCTTCAAAAAATTTTAATAACCGTCAAGAAAATGATTCGTTGCCATTAAGGCTATTCCAGTTTAGTGTAGTGCATCATATTAGAACAGAAGAAATCATAGATCTAGCTTGGCACTCGTAATCGCTACAATGCCCAAAGAATTGTCCTCCATCACTAATTCATAATGAAGGAGCACTAGCCACCATTCTTGGTTGGATGGGAACCTCCACAGATAAAGTTGCTCTGAAGACCGATGTACTTGACAAGTTTATGGTAAAACGTGGAGAAAGATTTCATTTCCATGAATTCAGAGCAGCCCGCACCTTACAGAGAAGAGGAGCGTCTTCTGATTCAAGTGTGACAGGCAGGCTCAATCTGTACATGCCTGTCACGGATGAGAACACAAGCTAGATGACATTTCCATCTTGTCTTTCGTACAAAGTGTTGAAGACAGAGGAAGTTCGCGCTATGACTATGCATAAATGCTATTTATTACATTGAAGACTTGACCTCCTACATAGTACTTATTTGTTCATACATCTCTTTAGGTGTCAATACATTGTCAGGTACACGTGCTGGCTGGGCATCATTTTCTATCTTCTCGGCTGGTCCCGGTCCAATATATATTACAAATATACACACACCTCTATTGGCGCTGCTAAGGAAACAACCCTCACATAAAGCTCTAACACAGTATGTGCATAAGCACTCCGAGGTTGTCAAGCCAAGACATATCTAGTAGCTACTACATAGTAGAGTATAGACATGAGAGGCACCTGGAATTGAGCTCTCACTCTGCCATTGTTTAGCACTGTATGCACAGCCACGTCAGTTTCTTTGAGCCCAGCACCACATCTTGCATGTTGTTACAGGGGCTGCCACATAGAAGGTGAAGTTTGGTTTGAAGCCTAGAATCATGAACAATAGGCTAGATTCATACCTTAGATCACGACGACTACTCATGCTTGTAGCCTGTGGTTCCAGACTGCAGCCATACCTGGAATCATGAACCATGTATAGGCTAGAATCATACATGCACGATACGCTTTGGAACACGACTACTCATCCTTGTAGCCTGTATACTCCAACCCAGCAACTTGACTGATTCTCACATGCGTGCAAGACAGCCACTAGCATAATACAATATTATTATTGTTGCAAATGAGTCAAACGACACAGGTGTTGGAAACTCAGGTCTCAAACATCCTTCTATGCCGAACATGTTAGGAATCAGGGCGAGGATGTGCTGGGACATTCTAAATGTTCATATTCCCCTTAATTGTAGCCTCCTAGACCTAGCTCATGAACTGAAGGCGCAGTTGAATACTCAATTCTTCACGGATGCTATCATTCTTCTATGTCCTGGACCATCTGGACAGCTTCAAAACTCATATTGAAAGGGATTAGTATAAACCTGATGGGCTGTCAAAGGATCTTAATCAGTGAGTTCGATCTCCTAAAGCATCAAGGCTCCAAGAACAGTTTTATGTATGGACTCAAAGTCCAGAATAAGTTGTTGGCTTGCCCTCATTTTCTTTGTCGCTTTTTGTGTACCTTAAGCTCGTTGTAGTCCCCTCTCCGTCCCTTCTGTGTTTCTGTTTTGCTCGGCTGTTTTGAACCTTTTTCCTTGCTTTAACAAATGTCTGTAGGGGCCATGGTCCCTCAGACTTCGTCAAAAAAGCAGAGAAAAAGAACAAATTTACAAGAACACTATACCACAGCCAATCTATAGCGTCAGAACAAAAAAAGCAGAGGATCAGGGTTCAGAGAAAGAAAGAAAGAAAGAGAAGCCAAAGAATTACAGACTGTAATTGATTAATGATTCTAAGACAGTGGTAATTGTAGCTTTTTATCTGTGCAGCAGCAAATAATGCCTCCTTTATATAATATTTTTGTAGCCTTCCACAGAGAAATTTTTGTGTATGAACATGTCAGACCTCATTATCACGCCTTGGGTGTTGTATTGAAGTCTGTCGCTGGCACGCCAAATGCTATGTTCTTATCAAGAGTTCCAAAAAAGTTCTGAAGGAAGCAAGAGAAACAAAATGTTGAGGTGAAGGAAGTAATTTATAGAGAAGTTAAATATACGGTTGTCACCAACTTATTGCAGAATGCTTAATCATAATGGTTGCACATGAAAATCAGTTTCTGAGTACAGTAAAGGGCAATTTCTGGGCATCCATATGCGCCAGTAAGCAGAATCAATGTTGGTTGCTGCCAATATTGACAGCAAGTGCAAATGAAAAGATACATCTAAGTACAAAATATCTCTTCAATTAAAAATAGATCCATAATAGCAGTTCACTTATCTGAAAAAGTCTACATTATTTTCCGGCAAATACCTCGATACTTATCTGGAGGATAAATTCTATTGTGAGAGTTTGTTGGATATGAATGTCATGGAAAAACACTAAATCATTGGTGTTATCTGTTGAAGTCTTGATGAGCACTTCAATTTACAGCCATCGTTTTACACGGTAAAAGGATTTCCTAAATTTGTAAAAAAGGCATTTAGTGATTTTGTGGGCCCTTTAGTTCTATTTGATACAGCTATATATCATGGGTTCGGTCGAGCCACCTATGTTCCGATCCCTGCATATATACACACACACATCTATATAAGCTAGATAGTGGAACCAATATAGCCATGGGAGGCTTCAGGAATGCAATTCATGCGGATACACCTGGTTGTTTTCCTACTTGTTATCCAGAAGCCACGATAGGGGAGTCTCAGTCGTCGCCAGGATGCTGGGGAACGCTCATCTCTATTGTAAGCCTAGCTTATTATTATTGTCAAACCAATGAGATGCAATCGGAGATGATTGGAACATGAAAATGTCCAGAGTGATTAGATGCACAAAAATAATCATTGTTACTATATGTTGAAGTGTACTTTAGTTTGTCATCATATCTATGTCAAAAATGTTCTGTTTTTTCAATATTTTCACAGTTGAGAGAAAAAATGTTTGGGATCAGAAGATATGTGTGCCCATCAATTATATTGGTGACCAGACCATCACGGTTAGATAATACAGAAACATGGTAAATTAGGCACCTTTGCTTAAAAGAATGGAGTGCAGTTACTATTTTGTGTTCTCTCAGCTACTATAAAAACACACACACATCCATCACACCGCTGCAAAAGCAGAACACTTGCAACTCTATAGTCATGTTACAAATGTGAGGGGGTCCCGGAATGTGAATGTCCTTACTAGACCCTGATCTTGTGATGACTATAGTAGTATGATATTTTTACCACGTTTGAAAATAACGTGAGCCCTCCATTTTGTTGGATCCAACAGTTTACAAATAGACAGAACCAGGTTAGAGGAACTTAAGTTATGGGCCGGAACCAAAACTATGTGGGCCCAGAACCAATAATATATGAGTTACAAATTTATTTACAAAATAAATTTAAAGGCTACAATAGTACTTTTTCTCGTTCTCCCTGTGAGAGCTCTATCCCCTTCACGCGAATCCACTGCTTTGAACATGCGTGCTCCTCCCGGCGTACACGTGCGGCGTGCCTTGGCCGCTTTGACGAGTTCCTTATCGCCGTGCGCACGCAGGCCGCGCAGCAGCTGAGACTCCAGGCCAGCGTGGCCATGGGCCACACACAGCAGCGTAAGGAGGACATGGCTCACGCCGTGGTGGGGGCACACCGACGCCGAGGCTGTCAAGAACGCCATTAATCTGTCCCCGCGGGCGGCGCATGCGGTGAATCATCAGCAGCGGGGAGGAGCGCAGGGTGGGCCAAAGGCTGATGAGGCACCGTGAACCCAGCGCTGGACGGAGGGATGCCCTGATCCAAGTCTGGTATCTATGAGAAGAGGATCTGCACAACGGGAAGTGCCTGGGGAGAGAAACAGAGGCGGCGGCGGCGTGCTGCGGTAGACGGCGGCATAGGCGGAGTCAGTGGAATGTGTAGGAGGTGGCGGGCAGAGCGCAGAACAATGATACCTCTTGGCGAGGCCGGTGGCGATGCGAGCGGCGAGACGGGCGGCGATGTAGGGAGCGGCGAGACGGGCGGCGATGTAGGGAGCGGCGAGGCGGGCGGCCGCGGAGAGCAATGATATCCTCGATTTCTCGCGAGCCACGTGGAGCTAGCAGCTTTAGAATTGGGTTTAGAGATTAAGCACATAAGTACTAAACTGTCCCTAACGGTAATTATTTTTCATGGAAGAACCGGTGGTTCCCCCAAACCCCGTAAAAAATTTCTAGTAGTAGAGGCACGAGAGGAACCTGGAACACAGCGCATAGTGTGATGTGAGTAGCATTGTGTGCACAGCCATGTCAAGTCCTTTGTGTCCAGAACCACATCCGTCGTGTTCTTATAGAGGCCACTACAGAGAATGTCACGCCTAGTTTGAAGCATTGCAACCGGTCTACTGTAGGCCAGAGACTCTCTTCAATTCTTCATTCTCTAGTACAATGTTGGAACCACTACATGAAAGCGATGTATATCTGATCGTGTCTTGTTATTGCAGTTGACGACCCACCTGCAACATGACTGAGAAGGTCTTAATGGCTGTGTTGCGCAATTGATATTCTGACTTTTGAGTATTGGATGAGCCCAGTCATGTAGCTTAAAAGACTAGTCTATCACAGTAATTTTTCGTAACAGTGTTGACGCGCCATTCAATGTTTCCATCCACTCGGTTGGCTGAAAATTTGCTTGCCGAGTATTTTGCCAACTGTGATACTTTTTTATCTGACCATCGTCACATGCCAGCATACCAGAAACTAGCTCGCACGGTGCTTGTATATTATATATTATTTTAGCTTACAAAAAGAACACTAGCTTCATTGCAGCCCGGGACATTTACAAACACACGTCCAACTGATACCACGCTGCATATATGGAGAAGCAACGTACCCTTGCAGCTCATCTGATCTATTTCTATGCACATCTAGTGGCTATATCTTTAGTTTAGGTATGAGGGGCACCTGGAACTCGGCTCTCACAACGTTTTGGGATTTTGGCACAAGCATGGCAAAATGTCCGGTCCATGACCTGAATACAACATCCAGCATAGAGGATATAGACGAGGAAGTGCATTGACTATCCTGATAGGCCCACACGATGGCATCCTCATGCTTGCGCTTAGACCAGAGCAATGTCCCTATATGAAGCGCACCAAGAAGGGGAGGCGTGGACACCTTGCAAGTTACTGGTAGATGTGGGGGTCCATCAGCAGCTATTCTGTTTATCAATGTGACCCAGACCAGGGTTAGTCGGCCCAGGAAGGAGAATTCTCGTTTCGTCTTGTTAAACGATTGCATGTGTGAAAGAGGCAGAGCCTCTGTACTTAAAGGGAGGGAACGCCCGTGAGCGAGGGTTTCAGTGTATCAAACCAAATATTCTAACACTCGAAGCAAGCGGTCCTCCAACAGCTAGCTGTTCTTCGGCGTCCCTCCGTCCTTGCTTCTTCTCCTATCCATCTACTACCTCGCCCTACCTCTATTCTCTTACAGGCTCCTCTTAGGGATGGTGAATCAAGGAGGAGAACGAGGTCCCAAGATATTGGGTTCGACATCCTTGAACCATGCTAGGAAACTACAGTAGTTTTATAGATAATTAAATACATAATTGTTGTGAATGACGGCGGATAAACTACAAAAAATACAAGATCAAATAACAGCGGCTTACAAAAGAATCATTTCAGTGAAACCCTAACAGAGGGTATATGTACCGTTTCGCTCCGGCCCGCCTTCAGCTTCATCTGGCCTCCGCTTCGCTCCATCAGAAGTCGATCTTTATAATGTGCAACTGAATTTGGAACATATTCAACAATAATAAGATATTTTGTTAGAAGAAGCACCTTCCAAGCATGGGGTAGCAGGTCGATGCTATCAATAATATGGTGAATGATTTAATTTGGGCTTGCTACGCATGCAAATGTGTCTAGGAAAGAGGCATGCAGTAGCACTGCCAATCAGGACATATGAGGGGGAAGATGTCATATCGATGCAAGTCATTATTTCCATTGTAGACCAACGTAACAAGAAGAGATGGAGCTGAGTGTTAATGCTGCAGCCAAATCAAGATTGTTGGAGGAACCTGATCATATGGCTCAAGACTCGATTGTTTATCACTAAACCGGTGCTAGGAGTGCATTGAAGGACATATGTAGACAAAAGGTCTCGTCACCAAAAGGTAGCTCGAGGTGTTTGTGAATGACCGAAATGGTAACTATATCGACGTGGGTTAAGTTGAGCCAATTAAAATTCTTCATCGAGGAGAAATTGGTCTATATCCCGATTATAAGCCAACACAAAGGAGCTAGTGTGATGTGTTACCGCTGGGAAAAATTAGGAAATTTTCGCGGCAGTGCCGAATCAAATCACAAAGCATCAATTAAGTAAGATATTAACATACAGTCAAACAAGTCCTCTAAATAAATAAGCATAGTTGAATAAACTAGTAGTTCTCTCAGCTCATGCAAAGGAATCTTGGTTGTTATTATGTGTTGATGCACCATTCAATTTGTCTTCATCTTTGCCACGGAAGGGTATATGGTTATCAATGTTTCCATATCCACTCGGCTGGCTGAAAATGTACTTGCTGATTTTGCCAACTGTAATATTGTTTTATCTGACCCTCGTCACGTGCTAGCTTAGCAGAAAAAAGGTCGCACGCAGCATGTATATTCTTGTAGCTTATAAAAGAACACTAGCTTCATTGCAGTCCCAAAACATATAGAAACACACATCCAAATGATACCACTGCATACGGAGAAGCAATGCTTGCAGCACATTTGATCAATTTCTGTGCACATATAGTAGCTATATCTTTAGTATATTGGTATGAGAGGCACCTGGAACTCAGCGCTCACAACATTGTGGGATTTGTGCACACGCATGGCAAAATATCGGGCCCATGACCAGAATACTAAATCCAGCATGGAGTATGTTTGTTACATTGACTATGCCACAGGCCCAAACGATGGCAACCTAGTGCTTGTGCTTAGACTAGATGTGTAGCACGGCTAGCAATGTCACAAAGTTCCCTATATATATGAAGGGCACGAAGAAGGGGAGCACTAGGCGTGGATCTACCCCTTGCAAGTTACCTGTAGATGTGGGGGTCCTCTTAGGGAATGTGAATCGAAGAAGTGAATGAGATCCCAAGATATATTGGCATCGACATCCTTGAAATAAGTTCAGAAACTACAGTGATTTTATACATAATTAACAAGAAGCACTATAGGCATGTTCTGTGTTTTCCAGGCATGGCGTAGAAGGCCAATAATGCTATCAATTATATGATTAGTGAGGCATGTTCAATATGGGCTTGCTACTGCAAATGTATCTGAGACATGAGGGAGAGGACATCGAAGCAACACATTATTTCCATTGTAGACCAACGTAACGAGAAGAGATGTCGGTGAGTGTTAATGTTGCACACAAATTAGGATTCTTGGAGGAACCTGATCATATGGCTCAAGAGTCAAGACTCGATTTTTTATCGCTGAAAAACCAATGCTCGGGAGTGCATTGAAAAACTTATTGAAACCAAAGACCTCGTCACCGGTGCCCGAGGTGTGTGTGCAAGACCGAAATGATGACTATACTGATAGGGGTTAATGGGAGCCAACTAAAATTCTTCATCGAGAAGAACTTAGTCTATATCACGATTATAAGCCATCTCACACCTCTCTTCTAATAATGACGAACATCAAAGACAAAAACTAGCTAGTGTGATGTGTTACCCCTAGGAACAATTAGGAAATTTTCACAGCTGTGTGGAATCAAATCACAAAGCACCAATTAATTAAGATATTAACATACTGGAAAACAAGTGCTCTAAATAATTAAGCATTCTTGAATAAACTAGCAGTGCTCTCAGGTCATGCAAAGCACTAATAAAACAAAAGACCAGCATCTCCAGATAATTAGCTAGTGAATATCAAGAAAGTTTCCAAGACATGCAAGCCGCCGTTAAATAGAACTTGAATATATGCAAAGAATGAGGTGGAGAAACATTGCAAGCCTGCTCCTGGTAAACAATTTTCTTGTGAAGGCGTTCTTAACGAACAATTGTATGAGCAGGGGTGGCGGCCTCAGAGAAATTCCGAACCATTGTACAAAAATAGCTGATGAAATGGAAACAAATTTAGTTATTTGGACGTAAGTTTACTTTGTGATAATTCATTATTTTCCAGAAACAAAATGAATGTAAATGGAAGCAAATTATTACAACATGAAAATATGAAGGGTAAATGGAAGCACTCGATCTTCATTGTGGTTATCTGTTCAATAGCTAATCAATTAATTTGTCATCATCTTTACGGCAAAATGGTTTGCTTTTTTCAATATTTTGACCGCTTATTGAAAAAGCATATATATTACATTTTATATAACCAGACCATGTTCACAGATTTATTGGTTGGGTCCCACCTTGGGCATGTGGCGACTGGAGACGCTGGCTGTGGTTTTCATGTGGCGGCTGGAGACACTGGTTGTGGTTTTCTGTCCTGTTTGGCACCTCCCAGTCCAACATATCACTACTGGATCCGTCTCCTTTGCCGAGTGCGGCTCTCGACAAAGCGTACTTGGCAAAGAATTGGTCGGCAAAGGAGTCTTTACCGAGTGCCACGCCAGCACTTGACAAAGGTAACAGGTGGCAGGCACTCGGCAAAGATTTTTATTTTTTTGGAAAAATTCTTTGCCAAGTGCCGGCTCTCGGCAAAGATTTTTTATTTTTTTTGAAAAATTCTTTGCCGAGTGCCGGCTCTCGGCAAAGATTTTTTTATTTTTTTTTGAAAAACCCTTTGCCGAGTGCCGGCTCTCGGCAAAGATTTTTTATTTTTTTAAAAAAATCCTTTGCCGAGTGCAGGCTCTCGGCAAAGAAATGGTCACTTTGGCGAGTGCCTCGCTAGCACTCGGCAAAGTTGGGCTCTGCTGGGAAAAATGCCCAGCTTTGCCGAGTGAAAATTTTTTTTGCTTTTTTTCTGTTTTGTTCCATTCCAGACATGCAATTTCACATATATTCACGACAATAGAATGGAATATCACATAAATATCGCATTTCATCAGATCCATGCCGTCTCAACATGAATTCATACATAAAGGTCCGTAAATTCATCCGTTACATCGATACAAGTTCATAACATGTCCAAAAGAGCGACAAGTTCATCGATACAAGTCCACAAGCGGGCAGTAGAGGTACCTAGCTCGTCCCGGCGTCCCCAGAGCCCCCACCTTGCTCCCACGGAGACCACCCTGACTGCGGTGCCGCCTGGAACGTCCAATAGGGTGGCGGAAGCAGAGGGCCGCTTGCAGGCCCAGAATGCCCCTGCTGCGTCGGTGGAGGAGGAGCGGTATCTGGCCACGTGAAGCCCTAAGTCAGGAAGATCGGGTGAGCCGGCCACCCGTGCAGTGGAGAAGGGCCTAGTGGAGGGCTGGCACATGGAGGAGTCGGGTTCGAACCCGCCGACTGTTCCTGCATAAAGGACAATTGATCTCATTAGTACCTACAGGATGGCCGCACAAGCTAAAGCAATAGGCAATATACTCACCGGAGTCGCTATTGGAGTAGGCATAGGAAAAGGTGGTGGAGCAAAGATCGAGGCAGGGAGCTCTTGTTGCTGCACTCCCGGGATCTGACGCTGGTAGTGCTGCGTGACAGCCGCCAGCTGATGCTGATGGGCCACCGCCATGTTCTCCTGGTTCATCTGCAACTGTGCTATCTCGGCTGCAATATTACACCCGCAAGGTTGATGGTATGTGAAGGCAAGGTACATGTGTGAAACGAGTGAACGACGAATAAAACTGCACTTATCTAAAATGCTGAGAATATCTGCACGTTGCTCGGCTGCCGAGGCGCTATGGGGATGTCGGAGGAACTCCTGGTCCTGTCTCGTTGAATCTGGCTCAGCGTGAGAACAGAGGACGACTCGATGGCGCTGTTGGCCATCCAGTACCAGCTGTGCTGCTTTCCTCCTCCCAACCTTATCAAGAGGTCTGTGTCCAGGGGGTCGGTGGCAGGGTCAACGTCTCCCCATGGCGCTGGCGAGCCGCGGAGGTGTACTCGGCGAGCTTGGGGTGGACGCTCGCGTTGGTGTACGCGTCTGGCCCGTCTGCTAGGTCATAGACGTTGTCCGCCGCCATCGCTTTGCCCTTGTGAGCATGGGCATACCCCATGAACTCGTTGACGGCCTGCCCACCATACGACTGGGACTGCAAGAAAAACACAAACATGGTTACAAGTAATGACAATTGAGCGCTAGAATTAATAGATCAACAGAAGCATACTCATCTTTCCATGAACACTGGGAGGGACTGGTTCCCTTGGTGGTGTGGTGCCCCTCGCATCTGTAGGCGGCACTCCCGATGCTGTCTGCACCTCTGGTATGCCGCGTCCATGGTCCACTCACGCACAATGGCCGCCCAGCAGTCCCGGTACTTGTCGCACTACTCCGGACACATCTGCATGACATCAAGTATTTGACATGCCAGAAAATGAATTGAATGTTTCACGGAAGAAGTTAGAATAAATGTTTCCTACTTAATTACCTCCATGTACTGCGCTTCGGTGAGGTCGGTCTCCCTCTGGAGTAGCATCTCCCTGACTTGCGGCTTCTTCACCACCTGGCCAAGCACATCAGCGTAGTAGCTGATGATGCACTGGAGATGCACCTCATGGTATAGATCCTTGAGACGATCTTTGTAGACCGCCTCCTACACTCGCGTCGCATGCTGCTCTTTCCCCTCCTCGCACGTGAAGAAGTCCTCCACACAGAACTCACACAGAACTCATCATTGTTTCAAGAACGTCCAACGAATGCGTAGTATTGAGAAATGCGGTACGATGAAAAGACTCACCCAGAACTCCCTCTTGATCTTCGCCGCAAGGGCTTCGCCGTTGGAGTCCGTGACGCTGGAGAAGTGATCCCACCTCATGGGCGCCTGTTTAACCTCACCCTTGTGGGTGACCAAGCCAGGGTAGTACTCCCTAATCAGCAGGCCCTGGATGCCATTGATATGGCATGAACCACTCCCTCCGCTCACAAACATCCAGCTACTGTATGAGTCATTAAAAACAATTGTTAGTCTGAAGTTCAATTTTCAACATGTCATATGAACAAGTAATGAAATCAACAATGGATACTTACGTCTCACCCACGGGTCAAATCACCAGGCGGCAGGAAGGAAGTGGCCGTGGGTCAGGGAGCAATGAGGGCCCGCGCTGGTAGGGCTTGCTCGAACCTGAGGAAGCCGTCTCGCCTGGTGTCGTCGTCGTCTCACCTGGTGTCATCGTCGGCTCTCCTGGTGTCGTCATCGACTCACCCCCGTCGTCATTGTTGTCGTCGTTGTCGCCGCCGCTGTCGCCGTCATCGGTGGTCGTCGTCGTCGTCTCCCCTTGCAGGGCCTCCTGGAACTGTAGCCTCCTCGTCGATGTTCGACGTCCGCTGGGGGCATCCCCCCTACTGGTCGACAGCTCCGCCAACACCTCCTCCTCCTCTGCGTCATCGGCGATCACCTGCTTCTCATTGCGGATCTGGTAGTGTGAGTGGACCTTTCGTTGCGGCCGCTGCCACCATCCGCCCGGCATTTTGTCGAGTGCCTGCAATGACAAAGATTAAAATAGTTAGCATAAATAAATGACAAGTACTTGTAAAGAAACATAATTACAAGGTAATAATAATAACAATATAGTATTACATGAATTAGAAATTATCTCCACGAACGGCAATATGGCTGGCGTGTAGTCGTCATCACTATTGTCATCATCACTATCAATATTGTCGAGCTCTCTTAAGTGTCATCATCTCCATCGTCATCATCATCTACATCATCCTCAACAACTCCATCGTGCTGCATCTGCCATCGCTCAAGGATTCGTAAGTCCTTAGCATCCTGCACCTCATCACCCTCGTCCTCATCGATGTCGTTGTCTACTTCCATGCCCATCAGCGAAAGAATGTCTATCTCTAAACTCCCTTCTAGCCCCTCAGGTTGATAGAACTCATCTGTCTTTGGGTCAAAGTTGTAATCATCATCGTTTGGGACAGCTTTACCGCACGGCGATACCAAGTGCACAAGGCTCCAACCTGCAAGCTTCTCATCTTTTTGGCACGCCCATGGAAGGTAATAAACTTGCATGGCATCTCGGTTAGCCACAATATAGATATCGTCTCCTTTATAGTTGGAATCCTATTGAATTTTGACTTGCCCAATCTTAAGGTCTTTTTTCGTAACATCAGGATCGAACCAATGGCATTTGAATACCACTGGCTTAAAAGCTTTGGCACCCAAAAATTTGAGCTTGTATATCTCTTCGACTATGCCGTAATAATCCTTCTCATCTGTGCCGGGCGTATGAACTCCGCAGCACGTGGTTTTTAGGTTGGGCCGACTCTCCTCGTAGTTTCTCGTGCGAAAGCGATAGCCATTCACATCATAAACGGTGAATGACATGACCCTACGGGAGAAGCCATTGCCCACCTGTTTCAATTCATCACTCATTTCCGCATCCGACTGGGTCTGCAAGGTCAGGACAGGTAGATCGTTATATTACTCGCTTCTTGGAGCAAAGTGAAATCTCAAAGTCGAAACAAGGTTACTTGGATGGTACCTTTGTACAGAACCAGGAAATGAAATCGGGCACACCATGTCTAAGAAGATGGTCTTCTTCTTGCTCGGTAGGAGCCCTATTGCCTCTCCAATGTTCATTAATATATTCCCTAAAAAAATAGGAGACAAGGGGGTCAGATCGATAGGTGGAGGATAGTGACGACGTATGTAAAAAGCTCATTGAGAACTTACTTCTGATAAGGAATGCATTCATCAAGGTTCAACAACAAGTAGCTCATGATAATGCACCACTCATCATGGGTCAATTTCTTGTTGGTACCTGCGCTTCCTCTTCCGAGATCCCCTTGGAAAAGGCTGAGGTTCGATGAGTTCTCGTCGGCGTTATAACGAGGGGTTGGATTGTGCACGCTGGGCAGTTTCTCAGTATAGTACGCCTGTGTGAAGGTCGACACCTCCTCCAGAATGAATGCCTCTACCACGGAAGCCTCAATATTGCCTTTATTTCTACACTTTTTCCGAAGAAGCTTTAGACACCTCTCAATTGGATAGCACCAACGGGCCTGCACGGGCCCCCCAACTGTGCCTCGCGCGGTAGGTGCAAAATCAGATGCTGCATCGATAGGAAGAAGCTGGGTGGAAATATCATCTCCAACTTGCAGAGCAACAGAGGTGCAACCTTCTCCAGGTCAAGACAAACATCCCGAGATAACTCCTTGGCACAAAGCTGGCGGAAGAAAAAGCTCAACTCTGCCAGGACGTGCCACACTAGCTCGGGGAGGTATCCCTGGGTCATCGCAGGAAGGATCCGCTCAATCCATATGTGAAAGTCATGACTCTTCATCCCTAAGACTTTCATAGTCTCCAAGTTCACTCCCCTACTTAGATTTGCCACATACCCATTAGGGAACTGTAGCGTCTTGATCCACTGTAGTACTTCCTATCTGTCCTTTTCAGGATGTAATCGGATGGGCCTTTTTTCCATTTCTTGCCTGGCGTGGGGTCTTCATTGCTAGCTTTGGTCTATCACAAATCATTTCCACATCCAGTCTAGCCTTAACGTTGTCCTTTGACTTCTTACCAATGTCCATGAGTGTTGCCTAGAGTGCCTCGGCGACATTCTTTTCTTTGTGCATTACATCGATGTTGCGTGGATGAAGAAGGTCCTTGAAGTACGGTAGCCTAGTAAAGCCTGATATATGAGTCCACATATGGTCATTACCATATCTAATAAAACCACTATTCTTTTTATCAATCTGGAGAGCCTCTATCTCGGCAAGGACGTCGGCAGGGCTCTTAACCTGAGGAATGGGGTTGGTGACTTGAACACCTTTCGTGAAGTGCTTTTCATCTCGTCTCAATTCATCATTCTCAGGCAGGAATTGCCGATGTTTGTCGAAAGAAGAATACTTGCCATCCATGGCCAGCCAGGTGAACATCACATCTGCCTTGCATGTTGGGCAAGGGAACTTCCCATGAACAGACCACGCGCTGAATAAGCCATACTCCAGGAAGTCATGCATTGAATACTAGTAACACACATGCATTATGAAGTTCCTCTTTGTAGCTCAGTCATACGTCAGTACCCCCTATTCCCAAGCATGTTGCAATTCATCCCACACTGGCTACATAAATACACCCATATTGTTGTCTGGGTGTCCAGGTATTATCCGTGTCAAGAACACGTTCCTGGGTTCAAACATGACACCGGGGGAAAGATTGAGGGGGATCATGAACACAGGCCAACAAGTGTACGGGGCCGCCATCATTCCAAATGAGTTGAACCCATCTGTTGCCAGTGCTACGCGTACATTCTGAGCCTCCATAGCCTTGCCAGGATTCATGTCATCGAAGTGCTTCCATTTATCACCATCCACTGGGTGTACCATCTTCTCACTGTATCTTTTGCCATTCTTGTGCCACATCATCTGTTTCACGGACTCCTCTATTATATACAGCCGTTGGAGGCTCTGTAGGAAAGGAAGGTGCCGTATGACCATCTTGGGAATCTTAGATTATTTCTTCTTGCCATCACTGTCTTGTACCTCCACAAACCTAGAGGCTTTGCACTTTGGACAGTGTGTTGTTGTCTCGTTGTCTCCCCTGAACAGGACGCACCCCTTTGGACAAGCTTGGATCCCCTCATACGGCATCTTAAGTGCACGAAGGAGCCTCTGTGACTCATACGTGTTCTTTGGCAGGGTGTGAGGATCCAGAAGCAGTTTGCCAACAACTGTCAACACGAGATCGAAGCCATCTCGACTAATGCCTAGTTGCAACTTCAATGATATTAGGTGTGAAATGGCATTCAGTTGCAAAACCATTGTCTTTTCGTGAAGGGGCTTTTGTGCCGCCTCCATCATGGTGTAGAATGCCTTTGCGGTTTCCTCTAGATCTTCCTCCACCTCTATTCCTTCAACGAACCATACATCGTGAAAGTCTGCCATCATGTCTGCCATCCCGGCATCTACATCATACTCCTCGAGGAGGGGTCTCACCACCTCCTCCCTAATACGATGGTGTGCACCATGGTGGATCCAGTGGGTATAGTTTGGAACGAATCCATTATTGTGAATATCTACTCCCACCTGACACTTTCTTTCTTTTCTTGTTCTTACACTTGCTGCAGGGACACGGCATCCGACTCGGCCCTTTAGCAGCTGGGCCAAATGCATGCTCCAGGAAAGCATCAGCCCCCCTAACCCATTCTAAGCTCTTACTTGCGAAGCTCATGTACATCCACTCACGGTCAGCCATCCTCAATTATGCGCCAAAGTAAGCGAGTAATAAAACCAGCATTTGCATCTACAAGGCGTTCCTACCATCTAATAGATGAAGGATAGGTCCTAATCCCACCATAGGATGCGTAGATGAGGTTAGCTTCCATGCTCCACTCCCATCCAAGATGGAATTTTGGCAGCACCTCCCCGCTGTTCTCCCGATACACGTCTCGGCGGGGAGAGTGTGTATCCAGAGAACAACGGGGAGGTGCTGCCAAAACTCTAACTCAGACGAGAGCGGAACATGGAAGCTAACCCATCTACGCATCCACGAGCTGTCCAAAAAACATGGACAGTCCGAAAGAGATACCGTCAGATATGCACTGATCCGCATACCAACGACCGCGTATCCCTTTTAGACGGGAGACGCCTAACTCGGTTACGCGATCTACGTATGACAACAGTAAGGAAGAGAGGTGATTTATACCTAAGGTGGCGGTGGAGGGAGTCTAGCGGGACAGTGGTGACGAAGAAGACTAGGGTGGCCGAGTCCCTCCCATGGGTCCTACAAATAAGGGCAATAGGTTAGTTATTAAAACTATAAGTTACCCATAGGTCCTGCAAATAAAACTATAAGTTATTGAAAATTTTGACAAAACCTCCCCTACACGGGGAGGTTTCGATAACCTGCAAAAAGAATGGCACGAAGGCTGACATCCACAAACAACGGCACGAAGGCCGACAATCACAACGGCACGTAGGCCGATAACTAGAGCGGCACGAAGGCCGAAATGCAGAGAAGGGTGATATACCTAGTCACAACACGTGCGTCGACGGGGATGCCATGCAAAGAAGACGACGGGGTGAAGGCTAGCGAACCTCCTCCTTCTCCTCCTCTTCCTTCTTCCTCCTCCTCCCCCCTTCTTCCTCTTCTCCTTCTTCCCTCTTTTCTTCCCCTCCTCTTCTCCTTCTTCTTCTTCTTCTTTGTCCTCTCCTCCTCCTCCTTCTTCTCTTCTTCTTCTTCTTCTTCTTTCTTCTTCTTCTCTTCCCTTCTTCTTCCCCTCCCTTCCCTTTCCTTCTTCTTCCCTTCACAAAGCTGGCGGTGGCGGTCAGGGGGGAGGGGCGGGGGAGCGGGGGCGGTGGTCGGTGTCGGCGCGGGGAGGGCAGGGCGGCGGCGGTCACCGAGGTGGGGGACAGGGGGCGGCGGCGAGGTGGCCAGGTGGGGGGCGGCGCTCGGGGGGGATAGGGCGGCGGCGGTCGGCGGGGTGGGGGACAGGGGGCGGCGGCAAGGTGGCCGGGGCGGCGGTGGCGCTGGTGGGGTGCAGCCGGGGGGTGGGGACGACAGCGGTGGGAGGTGGGGGAGGGGGAGCGGGGGGCGGCGGCGATCGTTGGTGGGGCGCCGGGGGCGGGGGCGGCGGCGGCGGTGGGAGGAGTGGAGACGGCGGCGGGCGAGGGGGGACAGGGGGCGGTGGCGGTCGGGTGTCTGAGGATAGGGTTAGAGATGGGCCTCGGGCCTTTAATCCACGATACTCCTTTGCTGAGTGCCACAAATGGCACTCGGCAAAGGCCGTCTTTGCAGAGTGTCCAGGCTGGCACTCGGCAAAGAGCCTGTTTGCCGAGTGCCAGGGATGTATTGTAACTTGAAACTTTTACTTGAAACTTTTTCTGTAGCCCAGGTGTATTGTATTCAAGCACATGTTCAAATTTGAGACCTTTTTAAAATATTTTGCTATATTTCTTAAATTAATTTTATTTCCTTGTATTTTTCTCAAAAATATAAATTTGAACTGCAGGTGCATGAAATAAGAAAACATAGTCATTCAAAAAATGATATTCATGTTGGAGAGTGTATTTTAAGGCCGTGTCCATAAACTCACATAAAAGTTTGAACGCCTTGTCCACGAAAAACGACCATCCAGGTGCGATAGAAGTGTTTTTTAATTATACAAAATTCAAACGAAGTCCGAAAATTACGAAACTTTTCGAGGTGTCATGTTATCGCATGTAGAGGCTATGATAAAAAGTTGAGAATGTTCGAAGCAAGTTGTGACGTCGGATGTCTAAAACCCAGACATCTTCACATGTGATCACAACCTAATCACATGTGGATGTTTGGGTTTTAGGCACCCGAGTTTGCAACTTGCTCGAAACTTTCTCAATTTTTTATCACAGCCTCCGCATGCGATGACAACACACCTCAACAAGGTTCGTCATTTTCGGACTTCGTTTGGATTTTATATAATTTAAAAATACTTTTCCCGCATGTTACTCGTCATGTTACGACACCAACATGGTCATTACTTCATGCGAGATCCTGGATACGGCCTCAACATACTCCGAACATCATGAATACCATTTTTTGAATGACCAAATTTTATTATTTCATGTACCTGTAGTTCAAATTTGGAGTTGTCGAAAAAATTCAAAGAAAAAAATAATTGAAGAAATATAGCACAAAAAGTTAAAATTGTCCCAACTTTTAAACTTATGATGTATTTACTGTATCAAGGCCCCATAAAAAAATAGGAAGAAAAAAATTACGCTTTGCCGAGAGCCAGCTCCGGCACTCGGCATAGAGAAAAACAAAAAAAATTACGCTTTGCCGAGAGCCAGCTCCGGCACTCGGCATAGAGGCCTTTGCCGAGTGCTGGCCAGCGTGGCACTCAGCAAAGAGGCCTTTGCCGAGTGCTGGCCCTCCTGGCACTCGGCAAAGGATTTTATTAAAATAAATGAAAAACACCTTTGCCGAGTGCTGGCCGACGTGGCACTCGGCAAAGGATTTTATTAAAAAAATAAAAGAAAAACCTTTGCCGAGTGCTGGCCATCTCGGCACTCGGCAAAGGTAGCTCCTTTGCCGAGTGCCTAACGGCATGGCACTCGGCAATGAGGACGGCCACGGATGCCGTTTATCCAGGCCCTACTTTACCAAGTGCACCTATTTGCCGAGTGCCTGGCTCTCGGCAGAGATCCCTTTTGCCCAATTCTTCGCTTTGCCGAGTGCTAGACAGTAGGCAAAGAAATCTTTGCTGAGTGCAGTCTTTGACACTTGGCAAAGAGCCTCTTTGCCGAGTGCCCTTGTTTTGCCGCTAGGCAAAAATTTCGGCACTTGGCAAAGATGGTGTTTCCGGTAGTGTATTATTTATATATACACATATCTATTGACACTGCTGAAGACACGAACATCTAACCTGACCATGCTCATATATACTCGATGACATATCTAACTCCTACTGCTATAGTAGAGTATAGACTTGAGAGGCACCTGGAACTCTGCTCTCACCACAATAGTACTTCTCAATGTGTGCACAACCACGTGACGTGAGTGCCACATCCTGCGAGTTGTTAAAACAGAGGCCTCAGATAGGAAGAGTCTGGTACTATCTAGTTTATAGACCAGAGTTGTTAAGGCAGCTACCGCAGAAAATTTTTCCATTTTGGGCGTCAGGAAAGAAACTCAGCTCTCACCTAGTTCAATGCATAGACAACCACCCGTTTGTGTGGACCATCCAATCCAACTGAGCTGTGTCCATTTGCCTTGCGATGGTCCATCAGATCTGCTGCCAGGCAGCAATCTTCAATGATAGCGGGTTCCCTATATATGTTCGAGCTGCATGCGGGATCGGATGACATTGTTTCACAGAGCTGAGACGGGTTTTATTCTTTGCCTAGAATGACACGACATATGCAGATTTATTAATGTGTTCCTTGCAATAAGGAGTTAAAAGTGAGAAATCTTACTGTACCAAAACGAACTGCTTCCGGGGAGCAGAGCGGCGAGCCGTGTCCGCTGTCGATGAACAAATCACACAACGATTCATCCACATCACACAGAGCTAGCTAGGGCCACTGTCGCTGGCCACCGTGTCCGCTGTCGCTGCGATCCACTCGGGAAAGCCGGTGCGATGTGCAAGGAAGCAGCACCACAATTTCTCATTATTTGTTCCAGTGTGAGTGCTTCAATTTGTCCTCATCTTCTTTCAATTCCTTTCCATACATCACACATTAAATCACAGGCGATGAACAAATCACACATCGATTCATCCATATCACAGAAAGGTAGATTGAACAAATGACAGATTGATTAATCCAAATCACATATTTAATCAAAAGACCGATGCATCACAACGCATATCGAGTCACAAAAGAGGAACGAATAACAAATCGAATCATTGTACCCCTCTTGTTTAGGGGAATCAACGTATCAGATAGAGGAGGGGAAGAAGGAGATTGACAAGTCGCCTGCCGAAACCAGGCCGGCCCCGTTCTCACAGAAGCCACATGTGCACCGGGCTGCGATCCGTGCCCGGTGCTTGGGTAGCTATCATGCCATGGAGTTTGCACTGGGTCATGAGCCAGGGCCAGCGTAACCTCAGCAGCCATGTGTTACGGCCACCGTCGCTGCCCACAGTGGACCACAGTGGCGATGCGCTGGAAGCAGCGCCACATTGAGATCACGAGCCGGGGCTGGCGTCACAACGGTAGCCGCATGCACGGACCGCTGTGATGCGCAAGAAAGCAGTGCCGCAATTTGTCATTATTGTTCAAGTGCACTTTTTGTCATCATCTATCTATATGTTCGATATCATCACAGTTGATACACCAGCATTTGGCGATGTTATCTGTGCACTTCAATTATATTCATGATTGGACCATCACGTGTAGCCAGAGTGGAACAAGCTATTTATAAGCGAGGCAGTTCATAGCTTTATATTTAAGAAAACTCAGTGCAATTACTATTTTGTCCTCTCCACACCGTCTGGTCTGAGAATATATAAACAAACGCATCCCATCAGCACCTCTGGAAAGAAGAAACACTTGCAACTCAATAATAGTGTTACAAACGATAGGCGTCCATCAGCTGCTCACAGAGATCCATCAACACCTGATCTATAGTCCTATATAGGCATGAGAGGCGCCGGGATCAATATCGAGTGCCTAGCGCTCAGTTATAGTACATAAGCACGAGAGATGCTGGAAACTCAGTTAGCCCAAAACAAGGTCGTATGGCATCTACAGCTATACTCTCCTTTGGGTATTTGCAGGAATGCTTGAATATTTACCAGAGTTGGAAGAGAGCATCGAAACCGGGCCATGAACGGCGCACGGCAACTCCCAAGAATGCTGAGTAGTGGCAAACTCAAATACACGCTGATAAACCACTCGAGACAAGCTAGCTAGATAGTGAACACATGCACACAGAGTTTGGAGTTGAATAGAAGAACACTCGCAAGAGCTCTGCAGAAATGGAACAAAGAAGAATGCCCAGGCACAAGAGCTCTGCTAGCAACTAACGGCCCACAAAGTCGAATGCCTGCCAGTTCTTTTATTCGTCGCCACGCCTGCATTTTCTATTCTCTTGGCACTGACCAGAAGCAAACTGTTACATGGCAATATTGCCAGTCTCAATGCAAGTTTCATACAGTTCCATGAACTAAATATGCTGACATGACACTGTATTATTGAAGAAAGAGCTGGTGAGACTTTCATTGGAGTAGAGAGAGTTTTCTTGAGGATGAAACTCTTCCGTACTGTCTGGTGGCAACGGGCACCAGCAGCAATGGGCACCGGCGGGTGGAGCTTCAAGGCCCCACCCCGGCGAGCCGCCAGCCGGGGCAGTGCCCTGCCCCTGCCTCTTTGCTTTACCGACCGGTGTAGAAGAGGTGGCGGCTAGGGAGGTGGCGGAGCAGAGGAGACGGGTGGCGGAGTGGAGGACGGGCTTCGGTGGCACCGACGGCGTTGAGGAAGGGCGGCGGCGGCGGCGGCGGAGTGGAGGAGCGGGCAACGAGCTGGCGCGGATGAAAAGAGAAGGAATGAAAGAGGAGACAAAGGAAGTGGGCTGGCCGGCTGGCCTAAAGCATGTGACGCCATGATTTGAGGCGCTACACAGTGGCGCCATGCATGATGGCGCCACAGGGTGGACTAGGGGAAGGACCTAGGCCGCCATGTCAACCTCCTGCAACGCCACCATGCATGGCGCCGCAGTGTGGAAATACGCTGCCACGGTTGGCAGTGTCGCCTAAATGGTTAGTTTTGCAAACAAATTCGCGGTTATTATTGAAAATACTTTAAAAAATGATTTCTAGAAATACTTTAAAAGACAGTTAAAAATAAAAAATTCCTAAAATATAAGTGCATTGATAACTGAGCCATGAAATCCCCACTGAGCAGTAAATTTGGGCCAAGAACATCGCGCGGAAATTACCTAGCACGGTGAGCAGTGGCAAACTCAAACATAGATAGATAAACCACATGGGAGAAGCTGGCTAGAGAGTGAAGACATGGACAAAGAGTCTGGAGCAGAACAGGAGAACACTCGCAACAGAGCTCTGCGGAGATGGGACAAACAAGAATGAACAGACACAAGAGCTCTGCAGGCAACAAACCCCACAACGTTGAACTCCTGAGTTTTTCTATTCTTTGGCAGCTACCAGAAACGAAACTGCTACATGGCAATAAGTGGCCTTACATGCTTGAGCAGCAACTGCTTGGCAGAGTTTTCATTGGCGCACACACATCCATAAGATCTCCACCTGTAGAGGAGCTGGTTACTGATGCACACGTTCGAAGTAGTCGCACTCTGCTTTATTACCACTACGACTTGCATGGAAACTCAGTCTAGAGACGTGCAACACACACAGCGTCTTAGTAAACAACAAACATGGCACACGTGCTGGTGTAAAGAACTTTAAACGTACAAATAAGATGAATGAATGTCAACAAACGGCAGGCCAGTGCCTCCAAAGCTACGGAGACGATCACTTGCTGCGGTATCCCGAACAACAACATCTTGACACTGTCTGCAGGCAGCACTTGACGATCCGGGGGATTAATAACAGCAAATGTTTTGTTATTAATCTGCTGGCCCTTTGATTGTACTCGTGATCAGACCACCATGTGTTGGCAAAGCAGACACAGGCTAGTAGGCAGCTTGGCTTAAAAAGGATGCAGCGTTGTCATTACTTTCTGTCCTCTGAGATCCTTCAGGTCTAAGGATATATAAACACACACATCTGCAAGGAAGCAATACTTGGAACTGAAAGGAGAGGGGCAATCGTTGATCACACAGATCGACCAGTAACCTGATGTATTCATATCCAGTGCCTTGTGGTTATATAGTATAGGCATGGGAGGAGTCCGGAACTCAGATGTCACCGATGTTTGTGGCACGTGACCTCCCATCTAGCATGGGTTTCTAGATCGCTCAAATGCTCGTGTGGGAATTTGAGCGAAGGCTGGAGTAGTCAGCAGCAAGCCAGTGCCTCCAAAGCTGCGGAGACGAGGGCATCCAGGAATAGCCCAAATGATTACAACCTGGCACTGTCTGGTAGCACTAATGATGATCTGTGGGAATTCTCCTAGGTGTTGATGTAATTAGGATTGTTACCAGGCCTGGCAGCACTGCATCATGCGCATAAACTAAATTTGTTGAGCCTGTTAATGCCAGCTGCAACCTTGAGGATATCAGGGCAGAGAACAATGACCGGAGTAGTGTAGATTGTCAAACATTTTCAGATGCTGACATTTTGGGCTGACGGTTAGTGTTACTGAAGGCTCGAAATCACGACCGACCACTCAACACTAACACAACGTTACCAATAAATCATACCGTCACCACGTATATGTACTGAATCACATTTATTTTTAACTAAAAGCACTAAACCCTTTTTTATATCCAATAAAGAGCACTTCAATTCATCACAATCTTATTGCAAAATGATTTTCTTTATCATTATTTCCTCACATTCTATGGTAGACAAACATATTTTGGAATTTTACATGGGCCCTTGAGCTAACCGTCATTGCTAGCCTAAGCAGAAACATGCTGTTTATTAAGGCAGTTTGGTTTAAAAAGAATCCAGTTCGGTTATTAGTTTCTTCCCTCGAGGCTCATTTTAGTCTGAATATATACACACACATCCATCAGCGTGGCTCAAAAAGAAGCAACACTTCCAACTTAAAAGTAGCATTGTGAATGAAATTGTCCCTCGTTATAATATAGACATGAGACACGCAGCTATCAGCTCTCACTGCTTCTGTTAGCCCATATATATCCTTAGGTGACCTAAATCTCACATTAGCCCATATATATCCTTCATGCTAGAGTTTCCTATGGCTTACACCATGCATGCATCCAAGAATGAGAAACAACTGGAGCTCAGTCGCTTGGTTAGAACAAGGGGAATAGTCTCAAGAGCCTTGCACCAATGAACTCAAAACTATCATCGATCCCGATACAAAGTTTTTGACAGAATATCATTTTCTATCTCCAAATGGGTGACCAAACGAATTGTTCCCCACACACAAAATTTCCTTTTATAAGGCTTTAGAGAAGGCATTTGGGACAGGTTAACTCATGTGGAGTATGCCGAGGGTTTTAATAATGCATTTTTATATTGATGAGTATATGCGTGTTCTTTTTGAGCATGAGCTTCACACTAATGGTCTTATATTCATGATTAAATATTTTTTATCTATTTTTCCATGCCATCGTAGAGTTCTTATTGTCAGCCAAGAGCCTCCATCCTTACAACCATTGTACGTTATAATAATTGTCATGCGCATTAATAAAGTGGTATCTCATTGACACATATATGTTGTTCCGCACCCACTTTTTAGAAACTAGTTCATTATTAGTCTAGTTCGACATATCTACTCTTATTTTCATTGGGCTTTGGTATAATAGTTGTAGTGCTTCAATTTGTTAGCTACTATATTAAGAGGGTGTCACAACAATGATACATAGTCACTCACCTGTATATGTGTTGTAATAGAATGAAGCAACACATCCACAAATTAAAATAGAAGTGTCATGAGCGAGGTATATGTCCTTGATCTCTACCCAAACCTAGTCACTATAGAGTAGGCATGAGAGGTTTTGGGAACCCAGCTCTCATGTGTATTCTGTCAGAACTAGTCTAAACCTAAATACGATCCCTGATGTGTTGCCATGAAGGTCTCGACCGCCGTGTCCCAAAGAATGATTCCAGCTAATCCCTACTACATCATCTTAGAATAGAAGACATCAAAGATCAAGCTTGGCACTCATAATCGCTACAATACCCAAAGAATTGTCCTCAATCCCTAATTCACAATGAAGGTGCACTAGCCACCATTCTCGGTTGGAAGGGCACATCCACAGATAACATTGTTCTGAAGACCGATGTACTTGACAAGCTTATGGTAAAACATATATAGAGAATGATTTCATTTCCAAGAATTCAGAACAGCCCACACATTGCAAGGAAGAGGAGCGTCTTCTGATTCCAGTGTGACAGGCAGGCCCAATCGACGTTACCATCTTGTCTTTCGTACAAAGTGTTTAAGGCAGAGGAAGTTTTTGCTATGACTTTGCATAAATGCTTATAATTGTTAAAGTTTGTCTTTAATTTAAATTACATTGAATACTGGACCTCCTACATAGGTACTTATTTGTTCCGACATCTCTCTAGGCGTCATTACATTGTCAGGTACACGTGCTGGCTGGGCAGCATTTTCTATCCTCTCGGTTGGTCCCGGTCCAACATATGTTATAAATATACACACATCTAGTGGCGCTACTAAAAGGAAACAACCCTCACATAAAGCTACAACACATTATGTACATATGCACTCCGGTGTTGTCAAGGCAAGACATATCTAGTGGCTACTACATAGTAGAGTGTAGACATGAGAGGCACCTGTAATTGAGCTCTCACTCTGCCATTGTTTACAACTGTGTGCACAGCCACGTCGGTTTCCTTTATCTCAGCACAACATCTTGCATCTTGTTACAGGGGCTGCCACACGGAAGGTGAAGTCTGGTTTGCGGCCTAGAATCATGAACCATAGGCTAGAGTCATACCTTGAATCACGACGACTACTCATGCTTGTAGCCTGTGCAGTGGCGGACCCAGGAATTGGCCGGCAATTCCTAACGGCCAAAATCTGAAAGCTATAGTATAGTGTATAGGACCAACCATGTTGTGTCTTACATCATTAACCATAGGCCACTACTACAAAAATGAACTTCTGTAATGTTTAAAATAAGCTAGCAGGCATTTTTTTGTCCGCTGCGGACCGCAGCAGGTATTTTTAATTTACCGTGACGGACACTTTTGCCTGCTACGGTAAATCGATTTACCACAGCGGGCATTTAAGATGTCCATCATGTTATTTTTCATGATGGACATCATAAAATGCCCGCTGCGGTAAATCGATTTACCGCAGCGGACATTTTATCTGGCCCGCCACGGATAAGGCCTCGACCCAATGAGCCCAGGCGAGGCCCAATCTGGTGGCCACATATAAAATGCAAATTTAGGGTTTCACTCTCCTCAGTCCTCACCCTTCTCTCCTCACCCACCCAGCCGCCGGTCTCTCCTCCGTCCCCTGCACTCTTCCTCCATCTCCACGAAAGCCGCTGCTCTTCCCCAGCAGGCCACGAAGGCCGGTCTCAGCGACTCCCCTCCTCCCCCCTCACTCTCTCTTCCCTCCCTCACTTCTCTTGGTTGGCTGGTGGAGCTCGCCGACCAGCCTCTCGGCGTGGAGGCGTGGCGGCTCAACCACATCGGCCGAGGTGCGGCGGCGGAGAGCGGCGGCAACCCTCTCCCCGGCGCATGGTGGTGGCACGTGGCAGCGTGGCCCTTCCTCTCGTGAGGAGGACGGCACGGCGCGGCATGGTCTACATCTTCCTCCATGGATCCGTCCCTCTCCTTCCTCCCCTCCCTCCCTCCGTCCGATGCAGTTCCAGCAGCGCCTGGATCCGGCCAGCAGGAGGGCCGTCGTGAGCGGATCTGATGAGGAGAGCACCGCCATGACTGGTAAGTCTCTTTCCCTCTCTCTCATCCTCTTCCTCCTCTCTATACCTCCCTCAGGCTTCATCCTCTATCTCTGATGATGGTTGCAGGCCTCCGGCATCAGATCCAGGCTGTTGTGCGGTCCAACCCACGGCGGCGGTCCAACGCACGAGACGGACGGCGGCGCGCAAGGCCACGGTGGCCTACGGTGCCATGACGTTGTGCGGATCTAGCTCCTCCGGCTGCGGATCCAGCTCTTCCCGGCGGTGCGTCGGCGACACCTCCTCTGGCGGTGCTAGGGTTCCGGCGGCGGCAGCGGGATCGAGGGCCCAGATCCAAAGCCCATATGGGCTTTTCTTTTTTTTGTTTTTTCGCAATTATTTACCGCAGCGGGCGATGTAATGTGCCCGCTATGGTATATCGATCAACCGCAGCGGGCAAAGGCGTCCGCTGCGGGGGAGGCCACGATTAACCATGACCTTCCATCCGTGGCGTTCATCCTTGCCTGCTGCAGAAAACTGAAAATGCCGGCCACGGAAGTTCTTTACGGTAGTAGTGGGCTAGAATCATGCACCTTATGCTTTGGTACGATGACTACTCATGCTTGTAGCCTGTATACTCCAGCCCAGCAACATGACTGATCCTCACATGCGTGCAAGACAGCCCCTAGCGCAAAACAATATTATTGTTGCAAATGGGTTAAATGACAGGCTTTGGAAACTCAGGTCATTTGTTATGTTCTTCTCATAACACCCTTCTGCTATGAGTCACCATGTTGGATTTTAAATTTGATATTGTGCTGATGCGAGATAGAAGGAATATGGGGAAATACAATGGTACACTCGCATAGTCAACTGCAGCGCAGGCAGAGCATAAATATCAGATTGACTGCACCCAAGCACTTTCTATGTTTGAATAAATAATGAGAAAAAACAATATATTGCAACACTGGGACCAGCAATATGTTTATATAACACCCGTTATTCAATTCACTGGTTTTTGTACAAAGTGTTGTTAATAATGAATATATAATAGCTAAATATATGTATAGTCCAAAGTGAAAAGGTTTGCCTTTTAGAACATATATTGATGGACTTAATTATATTTGTGATGAATGGAAAGTACTGGTTTTAATATCTTTTTACAAGGCATCCACTACAAGAATCCTGCTAATCCGTGATGAAAAAATTATGTCACGGATCACTAAAAACCGTCAGCAAACATCATCTGTGATGGTTTCAAAAACCATCGCGGATTAAGCATCAAGGATTGACCTCCGCGATGGTTTGTCAAAAACTATCACAAATTAACGGAATCAGCGACGGTTTTATTTCATCGCGATGGAGCCCGAGGCCTAGTTAGTCCAGCCCAGGCCCATTTCCAGTGATAAAAAATAACCATCGCGGATGAATTGCCATGTCATTATAGATGCTTGCATGGTTGCTTACGTGGATGATGACATGGACACTACATCAACCCATTTGTTAACAGGCCAGAATCAAAGATGGCCCAATTTCACATCTATTTATTAGCCACTTTGCAAGCCCATTTCAGCAATTTGTAGCCCAATTCATCACTGATTTTTAGCGTATTTTCAACCCACTACTATAGCTTGTATAGCCCATATACACAACCCATTTTCAAATATTCCACCCACATACACAGCCCAGAATTAATACTATTGCAACACATTAAATAAAAAAAATCTTATATTTCCATCCAACAACATATTACATAAATTTTCATCCAACATCAGATTACACGTCTTCATCTCAGAAATGCATACAAGTCCAGCAAGCTTGCTACACTTTTTTGCTGCACATCCCCATTATTAATATAGTCGACTTTGCTTCTAAGGAGTTATTCTCCAAGAGCACCTTTAAGTTCCTGAAAAAACAATGACAGAAATCCCCACTAGCATTACGGTGAACTTGCTTCTACGATAGACAAAGTTAAAGTGTAAATGCCCGTGTACTTCCTCTAGCACAATGCAAATGTCCCAATATTTAGATGCGCATGACAAGCAAAGATTGCTTCCAGACTATGGTTGTGCAAGCAGACTGTAAAGAATGCAGACCTATATTTAGCTACTCCATTTTCATAGCTGCTATACATTAGACATGACAGACGTACTAGACTAACAATAAGACTCCAAAATATCAATCTGAAACAAGAGCAACATATGAAACTAACTTAGCTTAGTCATTTGTATCAACCACATAACAGGTTGCAAGCACGTGTGCAACAAAAAAGGTAAGCAATTAAAAGATGATGTGTTCAAATATTACTATTTGAAAATTGAAATGTCTCTGCAAAAGATATACTGGAAGGGCGGCCCTGGTGCAAGCGGTAGAGCTTTACCGTCTGTGACCAAGAGGTCCAGGGTTCAAGCCTCAGCCTCTGCACATTTGTGCAGGGATGGCTGTTGGCTATTTTTCCTTCCCCAGACCTCGCAGTGCGGGAGACTATGGCACTGGGTATGCCCTTTTTTCTGCAAAAGATATACTGCATGAAATGCTTCTACAAAAGTTAATACAACAAATCTTTATAGTAAACTAACCTGCCTTGTCCTCTCCAAATTCGCAGTATATATACCACATCATTATATTGATTGTTCACTCGCTGTCACCTACCACAAATAAATGACACATTCTCAAAAAAAATCTGGAGAATCAATTGAAGTGATATATAGGCAATAATGCAAATTAATGCACAATCCAGAAATAGAATCTCACATCCCTGACTAGGCAAAGTGTTGAATTAGCACTAAACAGTAACCAAGAAAAAAGCAGATGCAGTCACATTCTTGAATTGGCACTGAAGACAAACAAAGAAGGAAGCAGATGGATGTCACATTCATGTAGAATTCTAACAACTGCTGTTACACAGCATCAGATTTATACCTGTCAGCAGGTCACTCCATTTTGCAAAAGTCAGTACAACTCACTAGTTAAGATTAGTTGTACACACCATCAGGACACACAAAAAAAAAAGGTGAACTAGAAGACCAAACATTTTTTTTAAGAGTAATACAGATGCACAGAGAAGCAGTGAAACATGGCTCCGAGTACATAACTGACTTGCAATAAACTATTACTGAACCCTGTGTGCCAATAATATCTTTGCCATTGCCTTTCCAACAAACCTGCCATTTTCAGATCAAGCAAAAAAAGTTTTCTGATCAAGTAACTAACAAAACACGATTGCCATTTTCAGACCGAATCTGCCCCCTGCCATTTTCATGAAAACTCTATCCCAAAGAATAAATTTACTAAGTAATTGAAAACACACGGTTGCTATTTGCATTTCAACTCAAGCAACACAGCTACTGTAAACAATAAAAAATAGATGCATCGAGCAAAATTGGATAGGAGGCGTTTTGTTCCGCTCCTGTCTGGGCGCAGGACTCCTCTCCTTGTCCATGCCTGTGTGCAGCCGCATCTAAATCAGAAGCAAGTTGGAAATGAACACGAGCAGAGACAGAGGGTCGCACCGCATACCTTCGATCCGCTCGGTTTCCTGCACTGTGAGATGGCGATTTGGAGGAGCGGATCTGATAGGACGTGCGTTGGTCTTGGCATACCTCGCCGCTCCAAGGCTTCGCTCCCCGACAACCTCGGGGCAAGGTCGTATCCTCCTTGCCGCGCCGACGTGCGAGATGGAGACCGCCGGGGAGCGCGTCGGCCTCAGCTACGCCAGCAGGCTCTCGAGCTGCGCCCGAGGGAGAAAGGTTGATCGCGCCGCTTATTCCAGTGATGCCGCTTCCGCTGCCGGATGAGGTGAGCGGGCTGCCGGCAGCTCTGGGCGTGCCAGTGGATCAGGGAACGGACTGGAGAGGAGAGGAGCCGCCGAGTTGGGGAGTGGAGGAGCAGGTGCGCGCGGCGGCGGATTGAGTTGGGGGCGGCGGCCGAGTGGATGGGGGCGATTTAGGGCCCGTTTGGTTCATGGCCTGAGCAAATTTGCCTGGCCTGGCACCTTTCTGGATGCTGCCTGCGACGCGTTTGGTTTGAAACCTGGACAGTTGACTGAGCCAGGCAAGCGCGGCATCACCAGGCGAACGAAAACGAGTGCCTGGCTGCTACGGTCTGGCTGCCTAGGGATGAGTAGCACTAGTTAATTGGAAAACGTGTAAGTTGTGTTTTTTTCTGTCTTTTATTTTCTTTCTAATCTAAATCATAGGAAGGTATTTAATAAAGGAAGCCCCTGCAACGGTTACGATGGTTCGGCGCAAATGTTTTTTTTATTTTTTATCCATTTTTTAATCAATTATGTACACGTCTGGTTAGTAAATAAAATATTAAGATTATTTTTCTTATGCATATCATTAATTTAGAAATGCATTAATTTATATTATTTTATTGGTTTCTATTACAATGGTTTATAGTACTCAAACAATATTGAGGTTACAATAGATGTAAATATATTATCTCCCTTTATTAATCTTCCCAGGCACGGGCTTCCAATTAAACGGACCATCTCCTAACTTGCCTCACCAGGCAGATTTCATTAAATTTTCAGGCAACTCTTAGGCAATACTTTTTGCCAGGCAACCTTACCAGGTCTCTAACCAAACAGGCCCTTAGTGTGGCAGAACCTCCTAAATCATATGGCCCACATGCATTATTATTATCTAAACAGACTCCTAATAACCATAAATGTGTTCCATAATACTTAAAAGGTCTGTCGGAAAAATCTGAAATCATCCATGATTCTTCGAGCAGGATCAATCATTACAAAGAGACATTGCAGTATTACAAAAATTTTATACAAATAAGATACCTTAGAGTAAAACAGCGGAAGGATTACAATAACATAAGTTTACAAACGTTTAGTTTCAAACCTTACAAACCATAAGTTTAATTTGTACAAACCATAATAGTAGTGGAGTAGCGATAGATAACTTTATTATAATACCAGGCGATAAGCTCTGCCCGAGAGCCAAACATTCTACTCGTCATCACTCTCCGCAACGACTGTCATAGAACAGGGTGCAAAGCACTCCTATCCATGGGACTCACCTGCAACAAGGGTTCAACAAACTCTGAGTACAAAAGTACTCAACAAGACTGACCCGACGAAAAAGAGGGGGAAGACTCAGGAAATGCAGGCTAGAGGGACAAGTAAGGCTCGTAGGAATTTTTTTGCAGAACAGCTCGACAGAAAGTAAAGTTGTAAAGCTTTAGCTTAAGATTATCAATCAACTCCATTTATAAACCTTAACCATAATTCAAGTTGTTACTACGATGATGAACACCGATCGAGTCTCCTTCTTCGAGAAGCAACGGCGATTCGAATCCATCTTATATACCCAGCTGGGACCTAGGTCACTGATATACAGGAGACTCTAACTCCTAAGCATATCAGATGAACCGATATACCGGGATAACAACCGCAGCCATATATCACCACATGATACACGTGAGCACTTCGACCCAGTGTACCGATATACATGGGAACTTAAACCAACAGAATACCACACTATGACATATGTGGGAACTCTGACCCATAATATATCACTCCATGACATACCTAGGCTTCAACCCTCAGTATATCACTTCATGCATATGGATTTTCTAATTTCTCGATATCACCGATTCACCGAAAACACTACAGAGGGACTCCATTCCCAATGCAAGTTACCCGGCCGGACTCGATTTATTAACTGTCATCATGTTTCCACAGAATAAGCCATCCTCATCTTTTTCATTCTTTTGCTTTTTGAAAATTTAACTAATAAAGCAGGGCTAAGCATTACTACGCATTTTCCAAAAACAGGTAACAAGGAATATGAAAATAAGGCAGGTAAATGCAATTGGTGGGTTATCATTCAACGCCTATTATTTAATGCAATATTTCATAACTGAAGCGATAAAA
The DNA here is from genome assembly GCA_023333625.1 of Bothriochloa decipiens. Lineage (NCBI taxonomy): Eukaryota > Viridiplantae > Streptophyta > Magnoliopsida > Poales > Poaceae > Bothriochloa > Bothriochloa decipiens. The sequence continues at coordinate 2,654,066 of CM041646.1, forward strand.
CTTTTATAAAATCAAGGAAGGGTTTAAATGTATCCGGGGCTTACCTTGGTGGTCGGGGTAGACAGTCTCGAGCTCTGGATCAACACCCAACTCCTGGGTCTGCTCTTCCTTGGGATCTGGTGCGACAACGTTAAACTCTCCGTTAACGGAAACTATATGATAAATGATATGCTTCAACATGATGAAATAGTAAACATGATGCTCGATGAATGCATGACCAGATTAAGGACTTGAGTATAACTTTCTTTCACGATAAAGTTGCAAGCTAACACCACTTACTTACTAAGTTTATTAAGATTAACTACTTCATTAATGAGGTTATTTAAGAACATGAAATAACGTTGATTAAACCCTAATGGCATGATCCAGGTAAGCGCAAACAATTAATTAAGGTGCCAAAGGTTATTAAGGTTAATGACCCAAGGTCATCAAGCAATCCCAAAGTCAAACAAACCTATAATGAATAAACATGATTAAAGGGGTTAATTAATTAATTAAAAGCATAAAATAAAGGCATAAAATTAAAGTTGTCTAAATGACTCCAAATTTTATTTTGAAAATATCTTGGTCTAATTAGATGGCAAAACAATTTTCAAAAATAAAAGCCAATTATTTTATTTATTAAAAATCATTGAAGATGTATTTTTTTAATTAAAAGGGTAATTTTAACTAATGCAAAAGTAATCAAATTTATTATTTCATATTTTTTCTAGGTAGAGGAAATCATAAAGAACATACACATAATTTTTCAGAATTTTTGGAGCTATACATGAATTACTATAATTTTCTAAAGAAAAAGCATTTAAATTATTTTCTGAAAATAGAAAAAAGAAAATGGGAACAGTGCTCCCGCGCTGACCACGCCGGTCGACGCCGCTGACCGGCGATTTCTCACCGGCGGCGAGGTCTCCGGTCATGGGGTTGGCACCTACACGATCACCTCGACACGGCGAGCAAACTGAGCTAGCTAACATAGCGGCGGAGCGACGGTGACACCCACGCCGGCTGCTATGGCGGCACGGCGGAGCTTCGACGTGGCGGCAACGCTCATCATAGGCTTTTTTGGCGATGGCGAGCGCACGGGCAGGTGCAGGACATCAACGCGAACTCGTTAAGCCAGAAGATGAAGCTATTCCTGGCCCCTAGCTCAAACGGATACGCGCGCGGCGGCGCTGGCAAAGCCATGCCGGCGGCGAGCCACGGCGGCCGGCTACTATGGCGTGATAAAGATGAAATTGAGGGCAAGGACAGAAGCAAGAGCTCACCGCGGGTCTGGTGCGCACGCTATCGGGCTCGGTGGTGAACGGAGACGAGCTACAAACGGCGGCGGTGATGGCGGCGACGGTGCTCCGATGGCAAAGACTGTGTCACAGTGGTTCCTGTGCACCAACGGGCCGACAAAGTTGCACATGAGATGGAGGAGATCATGGAGATCACGAATATAAAGAAGATGGAAGAAAATAACCGGCGGTGGCGGCTGTCATCGGCGAACGGGTTTGTGGCTGCGCGGTTGCCGTGCGCGAAGACGACGACGGCGCGCGAGCGACTCGGGTGGGGAGAGCGAGCATGAGCTAGATCAAACTGATCGCAAGGATGTGGCGGAGCTGCTGACAAAAGCAATTGAGCAGCGGTGGGTCGACGGCGACAGAAAATGGCGGCGGAGGGAGGTCATCGGCAGTGGCGGCGGGGAAAAAAAGGGAAGACAACGGCCGGCCACGCCTTTATATAGTGCACGGTGGCAAGGCACGGATGGGCGACACGACGACGGTGAAGCTTCAAGCGTTCGGGGGTGAGTTGGCGGTCACGGCAGGGTGGTATGGAGTCGGCGGCCACGGCAACGCCGGTGAACAGAGAGGGAAGAAGATGAAGGTGACGTCATCGCCACTGTAGACAGTGAGGTCACTCGGTGAAATTTACAAATTACTTCAGAAATTACATAAGAATTTGAAAAACTCCAAAAATATCATTTGCATAACTTTTCAAGAGCTACACTTTAAATTTAACAAATATTTTCAAATTCTGCATAATTTTTGAAATATGAATTCAAATTTAAAAGGGCAACAAAACCATAGAAATAAATATTTAAAATTACTTTTGATTTTTCAATAAAACTAGAAAATCTTCAAAACTATGAAATGCTCAACTTATCCAACCAAACATTTTTCAAATATAAAGTTTTCCCAAATTATGCATAATTTGTGAATTATGGATTTGAAATCAAAAGGGGACAAATGGTAGAAAATTGTATTTTTAAATTCATTTGAAATTCTTTTTGAAAACTTGAAAAACTTTGAATACCAAACTATATTTTTAGAGTATCTCCAAATTCCTCATAGATTTCGAAATATAAAAAGAGGGGTAAATTAGGGTTTTAAAATAAAGGGTTTTTGAAGGCGAATTCAAACTCGATTTGGTTTCTAAATTAATTGGTTGGTTATTAGTGATCACAAACATCATCCAAGGACATTTTTGGGTCAAAGACCCAATGACACGTGACCAAATTGACTTTTTAAATTTGAATTGCAAGACTTGGGAATAAGCTTTGAAATCCAAATTCAACTTCAAATATGGAAATCATTTTTAAGGGTTGGACTTAGATTTATACACTATGCTTGACACTAGTGTAAATACGGTTTACACCTCAAGTATATAGAATTTAAACTAAGTATTTTAGATTACATTCAAATATAGGATTTTATGATTTCATGTGACAAAACATTCCAGAAACACAATCAACCTATGAAATGTAAACTTGTTTTAATTGATGCACATTAAGGTTGACTTAAACATGAATGCTTTGCGATGCATATGATGACATGGCATATTTTAGTTAATATAACACCAGGGGTGTTACAGTTTGGCAGGGCTTCATTGGATATTTATATTGACAATCATTTTATGAATTTACCCTCATGCTGTAGGGCAACATGTACAACTACATATGGATAGGTTTGTCATTTCAGCTAAAATTTTTGAGCGAGAGCGGGAGAGCTGATAGGTCGTGGCGCCTGTTTGCAAATCTGGGCATTCAAAAGCTTTCGAATCAAGATGAATTGAAACGTAATTTTGAATGACAAGATGATTTTAAATAAAAAAGTTGTAAACTATAAAGTTTATTAAATTTTTAAGATCTATAGTTCTCATTTTGATTGTTTTTCCATATGAGATTGTTAAAAAAATCAAATTTTAAAATTTATAAATTCAAACATAGTTTTGCATGATAAGATGATTTTAAATCAAAAAGTTTTCAATTACAAAGTTTTATACCTTTTGAAATCTACACGTTTCATTTTTTGTTGTTTTTATATATGAGGTATTTTGAAAAATTCACATTTTATAGAACAAATTCAAACATACATTTGCATGACAAGATAATTTCAAATGCAAATGTTGGCAACTACAAAATTCGATAACTTTTTAAATTCTACAAAGTTCTATAACTTACCAAAAATAAGAATTCAAATTAAAAAAGTTGTTAACAACAAAGTTATATAAATTCTTTGAGATCTATAACTTTTGTTTTGGTCTTTTCTCCATTTGAGGTTCTTGGGGATTTTGAGGTCCAAGTGTCATATTAGTCTCAACTTTTTTCTTGGGATTGCAAATTCCCTCTGTGAAGCAACCACCAAATTTGAGATTTTTCTAAATTGGTTTGGTACTTTTTTCAATTTAATTGAATTTTTGCGTGACTTCACTAGGTAATTATACATTGAACTGAGTCTACCCCTGAAAAGATTCAAAATGCTACCAAACTTCGCCACAAGGTCTCTTGTGCCCTAGGAGATAAATATTTGTGGAGGTGGTTGTAGAATTCTAGAGTTTTGTATCTATAATTCACTATATTTTGTCTCACACAAAATGAAGAAAAATATAATAACAAAAATAATTATCAGAAAAACCTAAGATCTTGTGTGGGACCATATTTTAGGTGCAACTAATTGCTAAAAAAATCTTAAGCCATTTTGACATAGGCGGACCATACGTGCTTCACAAGGGTATATGGAACCTTTAATCAAACCATGTCTATACACCTGAGCTCTTAGGGATTCTAAGGTCCAAGTGTCGTATTGGTCTCAAACTTTTTCTCAGACTTGCAAATGCCATGTGTGATGCAACCACCAAGTTTGAGATTTTTCTGAATTGGTTTGGTACTTTTTTAGTTTAATTGAATTTTTGCATGACTTCACTAGGTAATTATACATTGACTGAGTCTACCCCTGAAAAGATTTAGAATGCTACCAAACTTCGCCACAAGGTCTCTTGTGCCCTAGAAGACAGATATTTGGGGAGGTCGCTGCAAAATTCTAGTATTTTTGATCTGTAGTTCACCATATTTTGTCTCACGCAGTATGAAGAAAAATATAATAATAAAAATAATTATCAAAAAAACCTATGATCTTGGGATGGATCATATTTTAAGTGTAACTAATTGCCAAAAAAATCTCAAGCCATTTCGGCATAGGTGGACTATATGTGCTTCACAAGGGTATATGCAACCTTTCATCGAACCATGTCTATACACCTGAGTTCTTAGAGATTCTAAGGTCCAAGTGTCGTATTGGTCTTAAAGTTTTTCTCAGGCTTACAAATGCCATGTTGATGCAACCACCAAGTTTGATATTTTTCTGAATTGGTTTGGTATTTTTTTAGTTCAATTGATTTTTCGCACGACTTCACTAGGTAATTATACATTGAACTGAGTCTACCCTTGAAAAGATTCGCAATTCTAACAAACTTTGCCATAAGGTCTCTTGTGCCCTAGGAGACAAATATCTGTGAAGGTCGCTGCAGAATTCTAGTGTTTTTGATCTGTAGTTCACCATATTTTGTCTCACGTAACACGAAGAAAAATATAATAATAAAAATAATTATCAGAAAAACCTAATATCTTGTGCAGGACCATATTTTAGGTGTAACTAACTGCCAAAAAAATCTCAAGCCCCATTTGGGTATAGGTGGATTATACATGTTTCACAAGGGTATATGCAACCTTTCATCAAACCATGTCTATACATTTGGTTTCTTAGAGATTCTGAGGTCCAAGTGTCGTATTGGTCTCAAAATTTTCTCGGGCTTACAAATGCCATGTGTGATGTGACCACCGAGTTTGAGATTTTTCTAAATTGGTTTGGTACTTTTTTTAATTTAATTGAATTTTCGCGCAACTTTACTAGGTAATTATATATTGAACTGAGTCTACCCGGAAAAGATTCGGAATGGTATCAAACTTTGCACAAGGTATCTTGCACCCAAGGAGACGAATATTTGTAGAGGTCGTTGTAGAATTCCAGTGTTTTTATCTGTAATTTGGAGATAGAAGCATGAATTATACAAAGTAAAAGATCTATTTAGAATTTTGTATCCAACGATTGAATCCAAACAGGAAAAAAATAGAAAAAAAACTTATCATTTAGAGTTAGTACGAAGGAGAAAGACTCGTTACAAATTTTTATGCCAGATTAAAGAGAGAAATAGCTTCTGTTCACATGCTCTGACAATATAACCGACCACGCTCGATTCACGAGTCTCGTTCTTCGTGTTTATGGTGGACGCGAGAGGGAGCAAGCCGCCACGCGTGGCCGCGGTACCACCATCAGGGGTTAAGGACTGGCAGCAACCGCCATCGACTAGCTCCGACAGCTCGACCTTTTCTGCCGTCCTTCCCAGGCCGACGATGGTAAGGTCGCAAGGACAAGCAGCAGGAAGAGGTGGGGAGCAAGTTCAGGGCAGTAACACGTCGGGCGCTAGCTAGGGTCGAAGCTCTAGCTCCCGCGCTTCAACGACCACCCTACCAAATCTTGTCATCGGCGGTGTACGGCGCGGTAGTGTTCAATTGAGCTCGTGAATGGTCTGAGCTGGAAGGTGGGTGAAGAAGTTTGATGCTAAGTAAAATAACAAATCCAGCCACGTCACACGTGATCATGTAGTGCAGCGGTAAGACCTATTGATGCCATCTTGTCCGTGCTGGGTTCGAACCCCCTCTGGCTCATGGGTTTTTGTTTTTATTATATATTTCTTTTTTTTTCTTTTAAAGGTTGCGCCACGTCGACTGAATGGACCTTGCCGTTGCCGTGCTGGGCCGCGGCGTGGGCAGGCAACAAAAGCAACTAGTTGTAAGCTGCTGGGCTGTTTTCAAATGGACGGTCCTAGTCTTTTTTTTTTTTGACAAAGGATGATCCTAGTCCTGGTTCCATTTCTGCTCTATGCGCTTTGCTTTGCTTTTTATTTTATTACCATTTATTTAAATGTTGGGCCACGCCAACTCACATGCTACAGATTTTTTGTTCCCATCCTATTTATGAAATTTTTGGTTTTACCATATATACATCATATATATGCAACAAAGCAACAAACTTATTTGGTTCAAACAATTTAAAATTTCTTCATTTCATGATATATGCACCATATACATGGAACAAAGTAACAAAAATATTTGTTTCAAATAATTTAACAAATCATCTTTTAGGTTTGATTTTTTGTAATCTCATATGATAGCGGGCCTATTGTTTTGACCTAACTAGTATGATGAATTTAAAAATCATATACTATGACGGTCTCGATAAAACCGTCACGAGTTAGCGGGCCAGAATTATCCTTTAGGCATATCCATGATGAAAAAGCTACATGTGACGATTTGTAAATCCGTAACGGATTAACAAGTTTCTTGTAGTGATCTCACTCATAAAAGCATCATGATCTATATATTTATGATTACATCAAACTTACTGACAAAGAACAGAGCCCAGTTCTATATATAGGGTCCTTATTTTCATGTCTCTGCTAGCTGCATAGTTATCCGTTGCACTGCGGCAATAGCAATGAAAGTTTACGAATTATATCTATGTTGCCGTCTCGATGCTCCAATTGCACCATAGATATGAGCAACAATGCCAAATGAAATATAAAGCAACCCCTGCAATACAAAGGACCTGATTTAGACATATCTCGTGGCTATAGTTTAGGCATGAAAGGTGTGGGGAACACAGCTAGACAGCTACCAGCTGCTTAGCTTGCCAAAAAGCTCTGAATGGGAGCGACAGACTACGCATGCATGTGTTGCCAATACGTCCCAGTCGCAGTCATGGACTCAACCTGTCCGCTAGCACAGACAAAGCAGTCATCTTTAGCATGCAGTCGCTCCCTCACACATTTTTGTGTCATTGTAGAATAATGTTGAGACGTGCATTTTTGTGCCCTGGTTCAAATGATTTATGTGTTTGGTGATTATGTTTTCTCATCTCCTATCGATCCATATGGAAGGATGTTCTAATTCTGGAGCGGTAAACTAAATGGAACACCCAGCTAGTCATCATAACCTGTCAATTTATTTGCATCCCTTTATATCCTGAATATGTATGTGGTGGTAGCATCCAAATTAACTTATCCAGTTATCCCTTTTTTAGAAATTATGATTAATTTGTTATATAGATACTCACTCCAACAAGTTTAAGAAGAGAAGGGTTAAATTCTGACGGGGAGGTAGAGAAATACATGAACGAAGAACACTGCCACGTGGGGCGTACTGACCAGCTCCGCGACAAGATCCACAGGACCACACAGCGCCAAGGTTCTTGGTGCCAAGAACCACGGCACCGAACCAGCGCCACATTAACACCACGCACAAAATGACATTGGACCTCGGAGTCAATCACCATGGTTCCGAGATGTGTAAATAATGTGAATATTTTTCGAAAAAATGGCTGAGAAAATAAAAAAATCGACTATATACATGATTCAACCGTCGCGGGTAGGCAGAGCAGAAACAGGGCTGTCCTTTTATAGGCCGCTTAGCTTAACAAGTCCGTAGTGCAGTTATTATTTTCTTCGCTTCTGTACTCTCAGACCCTTCACTCTTCTGGTCCTATGAGATATATATATTCACATCCATCACCGCTGCGAATAAGCACTACTTGACTCCACAATAGCATTACGAATACATGCCCCTGATGTAGGCACATCTACTGCCTACTCGTCATAGTATAGACATGGGAGGCACTAGGAAATCTGAACTCACCAGTCACCGTCGTTTCATGCATGCCCTGTCCAAGGGAAGAAACCTAAATGGATGCTGGGCTCAGTATGTCGCTCGTAAGACCCCCGCTTTGATAGCTTATGCGTCGACAGGCAATTGATCTGCCGGCCACTATTTTGGACGTCCCGCTTCTCACCCGGGAACCTCAGTTCGCTCCATGTTCTAAGTGTGGTCACCAGATTTGAGACAGAGTAAAAGGAAGAAACAAACTGAACTACGCTAGAGTCTGTACCTTGGCACCTCCACTACTACACGATTGATTTTCCGCGGCAACGCACGTCGCGGTAAATTCAACAATTTATCGCAGCGGATAAATTTTATTTACCACAACAGGTAATTATGTCCGCCACGGTAACTCAATTTTCCGCAGAGGGCATCTTAAGGAGCCCGTCACGGTAAATTGATTTATCGTAGCGGACAGATAATAAGGCCTGCTGCTAAAAAGCCTGAGGCCCAACCAGCCCAAAGCGAAGCCCAATAACCCTTTATATATATAAACCTGGACTTAGGGTTTGGGAGACTCACTCACTCACCCCTCTCCTCCCCTGATAGCGCCACGCGCCTCCTGCTCTCCACCTCCACACTCTCTCTACTCTCCACTCTCTCTCTCCGGCGGCGAGGAGCATGGGGCGGTGGCGGACGGCACACGGAGCCCGACGGCGAGGAGCACAGCACCACCTCCCTCGTGAGCCCCCTACCTCTGCTCCGAGCGGGTCTGGCCCCTTGCCTCCTCAACGGCCGGATCTGGTGGGAGGCGGCCTCCCTATCCCTCCTTCACCGGCGGCGGCGAGGCTCCAAGTTGGTGTGGCGGCGCGGATCGGGATCCGATACGGAGGAGGTGGGCGAGGCTCCCAGGCCTCTTCCTCTTCTTCACCGGTGGCCAAAGGGGGCGGAGCTCCCTCTTCCTCTTCTTCACCGGCGGTGGAGCTCCTCCTTCTTCTGCATCGCTCCGGAGAGCACGGAGGTGGTCCAGATCCGTCGCCAGTGGATCCACGCGTCCTGGCGGCTACGGGCGTGGATCGAGGGGATCCATGCGTCCCCGGCGGCTACGCGCATGGATCGATCGGATCCATGCGTCCCTGGCTGCAGCGCGCGTGGATCAAGGGCGTCCACGTCTGGTGGACGATGGCGGCTTGCCTGGGCCATCTCAGGGGCGAGGCCATGGTGGAGCACGACGGCCGTGGTGGGGCCGGGCGGTCTCGGTGGCGCTCGTGGCCGCGGTGGAGCGGGGCGCCAGTGGAGTGTGGGCTACCACGGCGGCGGCCGCGGCCGGATCTAGGCCCATATCCAAGTCCATACGAGCTTTTTCTATTTTTTTTGTTTTTTCAAAATTATTTACCACAGCGGACATTCTTATGTGCCCGCTGCATAAATCAATTAACCGCAGCGGGCAAATACGTTCTTTGCGGGAGGCAACGATTAACCGCGACCTTTCATTCGCAGCGGACGCGTTTGCCCTGTGAGAAACTGCATGTGCCCGCTGCTGTTGTTCATTTCGGTTCTAGTGCTCGTCGGTTGCCTCTGTTGCTTGCAGAGTTGCATGCTTGCTTCTGCTTGCCTCGCGCTTTGCCTCTGCAGGACTGCGGCTGTGCCAACTGTCCTCTGCTTACTTTTGCGTCTTTGTCGGCATGTTCGGTTGTTCCGTACGACGAGATGGCAGATCAGTCGCAGCACAACAGCAGCCGTGCAGAGCCGCGAAGGAGTCGTCGAGTAGATTCACATTCCCAGAACACAGTAATTAATGCATCCGGTTTGGGTCTAATTAAAGGAGAATACAATCTTCAGAGGTACCTATGGAACAGAGTAACTAATTCAGAAGTACACATCTTCGGAGCTACAAGAACAGAACACAATCAGGACAGTGATGCCTTCAACAATGTTATCTTCAAGGAAATCATAATTGCAGCCTGTTGGAGCATTTGGTGCACGAGAAATAAAATCATCTTCGATAATGATGCGAGAAGCCTGGATGTCTAGAAATCTCACTTCAATCAAGAACTAGGATTACTTTGTGTCAAAGCTAAGCCGAATAAGAGTTTGTTAATTAGTAGTTGAAGAGATAGCCTTATATGATATTCAGCTTTTTCTTTTTGGGCCCGAAGGCCTTGTAGCAGTTTGTACACTCTATTCTTTCATTTAATTAAAAAGATAAAAAATAGGTAGGGGTTCTCCAGCCGTTCGGGTCAAATAAAAAAAAAAACACAATCAGGAGTTGCGGCTTGAGCATTCAGACTCTGCTTTACCAGCGACTGAAGATACACTAGCAATGTCTCTACCACTGGGTTTCCTTCCCATTGCTGGCTCCATTCACTCACCGGCCATGTATCTTAAGCCGCGGCTCCATTCACTCATTCGGTCAGATTTGTCTACTCAACAATGGCATAAATTACTTGACAAAGTGAAATGTATCAATCTAAATGTTTTCCAACTACAATACTCCTCTGTACCTTAATGTTTTCTCATATATTTGCTCTTACCATTAACTACAGTAAAATCAGCTGGGTTTCCATTGGTAACACACATATTTTTTTCCTCACAAGCTTATGCAAAGGATGCACGATTATCCCTTTGCCACCGGTCCATGGTTGACTGGTACCATGCCTTGACAAAGTGAAATGTATCAATCTAACTGTTTTCCAACTGCAACACTCCTCTTTTTTGGGTTGGGAACAGAGCTAACAGACCCCAACTACATGCACTTCATCTCTCCATCTGTCCATCTGACCCTAACTACAGTCCTCAGTTCAAGCTCTCGTATTTCATCTTCTGTCCATATAAACATGTGTTGTTTTCTGTGTTAAGAAAAACAAGCGATGTTGTCCCTCGAGACGCACCTATTAGGTTGTATCTAGATTGTGTCCCAAAGTTCTTGGACCACATTGCAAGGTCTTGCCACAGCAGCGAATTGTGTCAAATAAAGATACTCGGCAAAAGTGGCCTTTGCCGACAGGGGCTTTGCCGAGACTACTTTGCCGAGTGTGGCACTCGAAAAAGCCTTTGCCGAGTGTAAAGGGGGCTCTGAGACACTCAGCAAAGAAGGCATCTGCGCTAGTGTACCATCGTAGAGTATAATCATGAGAGGCACCTCGAACTCAACTCTCATCGTGACCGAATATAGTACAATGCTCACAGCCACATGAGATCCTTTGAGGTTGGTGCAAAATCAGACTTGATCGAGTGACACATGAAGAATTGAGTCTTGTTCGATGTGGTTTGAAGGCTAGAATCATCATGGCAAGCTTTAGAGCACCACATATAGATGTGCCTAGCTACAACACGACAAAAGCCCACTCTACTGCGTGCAGGACCCAGCCAAGGTTTAAGTGGTTACCTCGGCTAGCTCAGCACTCTAACGGCACCCCTCAGGTCCTGAGTTCGACTCCCAGTGAGAGCGAATTTCAGGCTTTCGGACCTCTTTGTTCCCCCCTCCAATCGCATATTGTGTGCAAAGTCTCCTAGGTTACCTAGGGATTCAGACTCTCTGGGACTAAATACTAATGGCCTGTAATAGTTGCAACCAAGCAAGAAATAAACCTAATTTCCATATCCCCTTCTTCTCTACTCTCTTGCGCGCCTCTTCCTCCTCTCCTCCTCTCCCAACACAGCTGCCTCCTCCCCAAACCCTTGCTGCATGCCGCCCCCATGCCCCCTGCTGCCCTAGCGCTGCTGCCCCAACCGGCCCCAATCAAACTCCTGACATCGACCTTGACGGATCCACGCATAAGGTAGCTTAAAAAACAAGAAAAATAAATTTAAAACTCTGAGAGATAAAAAGGAATATTCATGCTTCCAAACGTTCAGCGTCAAATGAAAAAAAATGTAAATCTCATTGACCTCTTTAATTGTTCCATGTAATTTTCTTAATTCTTTTTGTATCAAAATTAAAGTTATGAATTTGTATTTATTTTTGTGCCAACTATATATATTTTTTTGAACCATGGACGAAAATATAGTTTTTAGGGCCGGTTGACTCAACTGTCCCTAGAAATCACACTTTAGAGGCATATGGCATGACAAAACTGCCCATAAAAATATGAAAAATATAAGTTTTAGGAGGAGTTCCTTTACCTCAACCTTACATGACCATAGAATAAATTTATTTGTAGGAGTAGTGAAGAAGTTTGGCTACAGGTGCATATTTTTATGGACAGTTTTATATGCCAACTGTGTATATTGAAGTTATACGCACCCTTAAAAAACAGTTGGTATATATTTATATTCACACATCCATCAACACATACAGCTATAAACAAGCTATCCAGACTTATGGAACTCACCAAGTATAATACTCCTAGCAAGCTAGCTTTGTCAAAGTGAGCTCTCCCTGATCTAGGCAAATCTAGTGGCTATATATATACTATCGGCATGAGAGGCTCGAGGAAAAGCGCTCTCACCGTACGGCAAAATAGATCTTGCATCTACGGACGGAGACATACATCCAGCGTAGTCGATCATGTCAGAGGAGATGATGCCAGCGGAAGACGCGTCTCACCAGAGATCGTGCCAGCGCCGGAGTGGATCAAGTCATGGCAGAGGTCGCGCCGGCGCCTGAGTCGATAGTGCTGGTGGTCACGGAGGAACCGCGGTCGTTAACCGTGTGGCGCCGTTTGCCGTGTCGGCGGCATCAGCCTCCCACATGCGCATGGATCAATTCAATATCCTTTTTTTTTTCATTCCAACAGCTAGCGTGACGTAGTGGTTCCTTGTTTTGCATGTTCCACTTTGCCAGCCACATAATAACACTTATGCGCACACGCTACCTACATGTAATTCACGTACAAGTACCCACATTATCGGCCACGCGCTAACACGTGTATGTGCACATGATACGTACATATGTCACGTACACGTAATCAAATGCTTTTAATTTTACTTTATTCAGATGTTTATTGAATGCCTATCCTGTCACATCATGAAGGAGAAACATGTTAATACAACGCATGAATGCAGAGGAAGCACTTGGTGGAGTGTGGTAGCTTGGCCTGACAGGAGTTGGGAAGTTTTGATTATCTCTGCGCAGAAATTTGCTTCTTCTATTTCCATGTATGTTACAAGAAGAGGAGAACCAACAAAAACACAGTTTTCTAGCATGTCAAGCTCCAGCACAAGATTATCTGTTCTCAAAATTGAATGCTTGGGAAGCAATTTTGTGTAACTGACCCGAGCTCCACTGTTTCAGCCAGAATGGACAGCAAGCTTGCCGAGGTGCAAGCAAATGTAAATGACCATAGCTAGGACCTCAAATTATAGTTTGTGTTCTAGACCTATAACAAAAGTCTTGACAACATCTTCTTAGATTTTGTGTTCCCTTACCATGAATTTGTTATATGCGACCAAACCTAACAGAGACATTTTATCTATACACATGTCTGCTGAGGAGTCATCATTATTAGTTATGGAAATATTATTGTTCATTTCTGTGGTTCTATATAATTTGACCCTATGTTATGTCTGTGCGACATATTTTTTCATTGTGGTTGGGTCTGCAACAATAGCCGCACAAGTGTAGATTATCCAGAGGATAGTGGCCTTCGTTTATATTGCTCCTTGTTGTTGCACAAATTCCATATATATAATAGAAACATTGCAGATGAGACGAGTCCTTGTTTCTAAAGGCTCGAATATAGGCATGGAAGGCTTTGGGAACGGTCACGTAACCAGTATGGTTCATTCATCCTGCCCAAGAGTTCAGTACCGCACCCGAGAGCTGAGAGCAGGAACAGTGCAGTACGTAGGAGGACATGAACTCCTCATTACATGTTGAGATGACAATGCATGGTAGGAGGAGAAAGGGGGGCCAGAGAAATAGATCTCTGTGACTTGGTCGCCGTTACCGCCGGGATGCTGGGCCAAGCCCTGGGAAACCTGCTTCCATGGGCAGATTGGTGGAGTTCGTGGAACCTTCCTGAACCTCATTTCTCTTATCGATCCCGGAGAGAGAAGATGTAGCGGTGTGCTTTATTTCTTTTTCTGAAGCTCTGAGGAATTCATCCTTCCACTACCAATCATATGCATGGACTACACAAAGAAGCAGCACATGCGACAGAATGGTTGTATATTGCTACTAAACAAGGCACCTTGATCTACTCCCTCCACTACTAGTGTAGACAAGAGAGGCGTCAGGAGCTCTGCTCTCATCTATGTGGTGTGTGGATCAAGAGTGGCGTCCGGAACTCTGCTCTCACCTTTCTGCCAGCTTCATGTTTCTGTTTTCAAACAGTTCTAAACTGCGTACGCTCCGTGCATATAGATCGAGCCGTTGCTTCGTAGGAGCCAGACAAGTGGATAATGGGTCAAAATCGAAACCGTGGTGGAAGTGGCCCGACAGGAATGGGCCACTATCAGTTAGGATTGGACCAAGGGCACAAGAATTATTTTTATTTTTAATTTTTTTTAAAAAAATTTACAATTCTAATTTTTTGTTTCGAAATATGACAGAACTAGTCGCCCACAGTGGGCGTTTTTTAGAAAACGCCCGCTGTGTGGGCGTTATATGTGATGTGGCACAGGGCTGGCCGCTGCCGGTGCCGGCTTCTACGGGTGGCCCCGTGGCGCCCAAAAAACGCCCACTGCGTGGGCGTTTTTTGGTGGCGAGGGGCTTTTGCGCGCTGTTTTACGGGCGGGCCTCGGAGCAGCCAAAAAACGCCCACTGTGCGCGCCAAGGGGCCGCCTGCAAAAGGACGAGGCCGGCCGCGCACTTTTGCAGGCGGTCCCCTGGCGCGCAAAAAACATCCACACAGTGGGCGTTTTTTGGCTGCCGTATTTCTCGCGGTTGACCCGGTCGCATGTTGACTGGTGTGCGTGGCGTGCACGTGGTTCTGTTTTTTTTTTGTCTGACCGCACGGGTTGCAATTGCAAGTACATTTCCCAGTCGCCGTCCTCGTACACCACAGCATGATCCCAGTCGCCGTACCCGTCCATCAACCCTGCACAAAACGAAACAAGAAGTACATTTCTACATCAGTTCCTGTTCTCCCTGTGGCTTATATGTGCAAGAACGTAAGTCGTCGATCTGTGTGGGTTTCTGATCGATCTCGCGCAGCATAACACTAGCAGCAAGCTTACCGATTGAGCAGCAGCAGAAGAGCTCATTGAGCGCCTCCACGAGCTCGTCATAGTCGTCGTACGCCGCCACGTCCACCTTCCTCAGGTACGGCATCCCGTCCATGCTCACCTTCACGAACGCTTGCATCCTGCTTGCAATTGCAACCCGTGCGGTCAGACAAAAAAAACAGAACCACGTGCACGCCAGCCACACCAGTCGACATGCGACTGGGTCAACCGCGAGAAATACGGCAGCCAAAAAACGCCCCTTGTGTGGGCGTTTTTTGGCTGCTCCGAGGCCCGCCCCCAAAACAGCGCGCACTTTTGCAGGCGGCCCCCTCGCCACCAAAAAACGCCCACGCAGTGGGCGTTTTTTAGGCGCCACGGGGCCGCCCGCAAAAGCCGGCACCGGCGGCGGCCGGCCCTGTGCCACTTCACATATAACGCCCACACAGTGGGCGTTTTTTAGAAAACGCCTACTGCAGGCGACTAGTTCTGTCATATTTCGAAAAAAAAATTAGAATTGTAAAATTTTTTTAAAAAAATTAAAAATAAAAAAAATTCAAGGGCACAATGGTACATTTTTAAATTTCCCTCTATACTTCCAACTCGAAATTACTATTTCCATAAGTGTCCAGCTACAAATAAGTACATTTTAACAATATCCACAGTTCATTGTTAGTGTAAAGTGTATTTTGCAATCTCAGACCGATTGTTCAATTTTCAGTCTTGAACTATGAAATCAGGTAATTAATGAACTCCCTTCACCTGTTTGATGCTGAAACAGAGTTTACGTTATCCAACGTAGCTGAAACTTAAAACAAATTCAAATATATCTGGATAAAAGTTTATCTTGCGGCTATTCATTATTGTTCAAAAGAACTCCTACATGAAAGCATGTCCTGAATGACAGCATGGCAATTGAAAGCACTGTATCCTTCTCTGTTATTGCTCACAAGCACTACAATTCGCCAGCTGTTACTGACTATGTACTGTGTGCGCACACCGTAGAGCATACATGTAGCCCTGAAGTAGCTCAAATAGACGATATTATAATCATGGCATTTATATAAAAGACGTCTACTTTACTCTAGCTTCACCTCGCCTATGTGTATAGCCGTGTAATATATGTAGTACCCTGTCCTGGGAGGCGTGGAAAATTCGATCCTCACGATTGTATGGCATCTGCTTATTCACTCACAAAAGAGATGGGATGCAATACTGGGGAAGATGTGGTTCCTGTTAGCTACTGGTTCCTCAACTTCACGTTTCAGCCAAAATGGACCGTGTACTCGCCAAGGTGCAAGCAATGCTATATGTAAATGACACTGGAAAGTTGCTTCAATCCGTAATTCCTGTTCCAGATCTATGACAAAAGTGTTGTCAAACACTATGTGATCTTCATCACTACCAATCACTGTGCTCCCTTAAAGCTCGTGTCTCTATCGGTAGATCTTTCATATACCTGTTGGCATCCCCCCCCGTAAAATTGTAAGGCTTGATGTTGTATGTAATACGAGAGAATACTTGTTCTTACATCCCCCGGCCCTGCCTTTCTTATGGGTCAGTTATGGTCAAGACTCAGGAGAGCGTGTAGTAGTACTTCCTCCATCAGTGACATAGAGAGGAGGTCTACAGAGATGTTTTACTTACTTATCGTTTTACGTGGTTCTATATACCCGGACCTTATCTTACGTATCTACTACACATTTATCCGTTGCAGTTGGTTTTGCAACAATAGCAGTAAAAGTTTAGGGTATCTAGCGGACAGTGGTCTTCCTTTAGCTCCATGTGGTACAAATTCCAGCATGCATAAATTACACACAGGCGGTCTTTTCCTATGTCCTAGTACTATTTACATGTAGTATATGCATGGAAGGCATTGGGATCTCACCACTCACTAACTGGATTCTTACATCTAGCTCGTGAGTTCATTACCCACGTAGACATAGTACCTGACAGGAAGAGTGCAGTATTAGGACATGGGGTCTAATTTTCTGGAGGTTGTGCTCTATATCTCTCCCTTAGTTACATGTTGAAATCACATACACGGTAGTGTTAGGGAGGAAAATTGGGGGGGCCTGGGACAATGATATCGCCATGACTCCATAGCTTTCGCCATGAGAAGGCTCGACTAATCCCTGGGGAAACCTGTCTTGGGTGGATTGGTGGAGTTCATGGAACCTTTTTGGACGTCATTTCTCTTCTTATTGATTTCAAAGAGATGATGTAGCGATGTGCTTTATCAATATCTCTGATTCTCGAGGAATTCATCCGTCCACTCGCCAGCAACCCCAATTCTAGAGGAAGCGCTTGAAAGTGGAATGATAACACTTCAGAACATTACAGATACTCTCAATGTTCACTGAAAATCTTTCTTTGGTGATCACAAACGAATGCATGTTATCAGTAGAAAAGAAAAATAAATGAAATCCACGTTTGCCAGGAGACAAGTGGTAATTATTCAGTCACTTTAAAGATGAATGGTCGTTGTCACTTGTCAGTGTCAAATAATAAGTGCAAACAAAAAAGCCTCCATGTTAGTACCAGAGAATTGATGCTTATTCTTGTATCCTCAATTTGTGATTCTCAATGGGTCAGGTCAGGCTACCATTCAGTATCGCTTGGACAGATCACCGCATATATGATTAGCTTACTATACATGAGGCCAACTAGCCCAGACGAAGCACAATTAGAAGAGAAAGGAGAACTTCTTTCTTTTGTACATATCACTTGATGTAGAGACCTGCATCTCTACATCATGGGTGGTTGGCACAGCAGAAACATGGTATTCAATCAAGCAGCTTATTAGTAGCTTCACAATGCAAGAATCCTTCTGGTTGGCTATATATATATATATATACACATCCATCAGGGCGGCCCCTAAGTGGAGACAACACATGCAAACTCAATAGTAGTGTTGCGAAATGAAATGTGTCCCTGACGACCTAGGCATATCTAAGGCCTGCCTAGTAGTGTGGTTTTATTGTAGCCATGAGAGGCACTGGGAAATCACTTGTCACCAATTCATCAATCAAGCCTGTGGTTGCGGAGGTTGCCACATAGAGTTCCTAGAGATCAGGCACGAGGACTATCTTCTCTACATGAGCCTGGAACTGTCAACGGCTGGTCGGTGACTACTAAGGTTCCGAGAAGAGAAGCTCCCGCGCCAAAATCCATTTGCTGACTATCTGCAAGGCAAGATAGCCAATAGCAAGCATGCATGAAAGAATGGGAAGGAAAAGCTACATCTGTTAATTCTTTGTATCATTGTGAGTTCGAACCTGAGAACCTGCGACCATCAGCACACACATGTCTTCTCTACCACTTGTCTACGTACTCTTGTCAAGAAAAAAAAAAATTACTGCAACACCTGAAGCAAGGTAGTCAATTTGTCTGCATCTCTACGTATCATGATTGTTTACTAGCATTAGAATTTACATGTCAATTTGTTTAGAAATTATGATTAATTTTCTCTACCTCTCTCTCTCTCTCTCTATATATATATATACACACACACACTAACTGCACCGAATTATTATTATAAGTTTGACAAAGGTATAGCCCGAGACTAAACGAAGATTTAGTTCCAATTGAAGCCACCAACCAGGATTAAATCCCCCCGCCCAACAGCTATTGCAGCAGCACGTGCCATCTTTATGCTGCACATGCATCCTCTGGCTCCAATCATCGTTGCACAAATTTTGGCATAGCTATAATACTATAGTCATTCATATATTTATGGGCTACATTACAAACAACAATGACACACAATACAACATGTGTTGTGAAAGGAGTAAAAAAACTACATGTCTACTCGCTACAGCGTAGGCATGAGAGTCGTTGGGAGCTCAGCTTGCATCATGCGTCCTTACATGTCGATCAACCTACTCCTCAATACCACGCCGAGCAACTCTGTAACTATGCATGCCTTATTGGAACGCCCCAAAGTGACTGTCTAGGCATGTTTGAATATCAGACGGAGGAGTATGTTTGCACAGCGCCGCCTGCTGATCACGTCTCGCTGGCGCACTCCTTCGTCCGAGCCAGCTCCAACTCGCTGAATGACGGCCATGTAAACTACGGCAGCGTACACCACGACACTCAGGGTACAGGAGCACTCATGCAGGCATGGAGATACAGAAAGTGGCGATGTCGTCGATTCCTGCAGTCCTGGCCCTTCGTGTCTGCATGATCTCTAGTCTCCTCTACATCATCTATGATGGCAGAAATTATGAATTCCCATTTTGATTGAGGAGAGTCATACACTGAGCTCGGTGTTCATCATCGCCAGTACTGTGATTTAAAAACCATTACATGTATTAATTATTCACCTCTTCATGATTGTAATAATCTTCCATTTTTTTTATTTCCATCATTGTTTTTCTTCTATTTGTGCTGTCCAGCATTCCTTGAACATTGTTTAATTGCAGTAATTATTTTGACACACGTACTTCGGGGAGTAAGTGGATTACATCCTGTGTTTCGGAAACGAGATCGAGTCATAGCTCCAGATCATAAGTTGCAAGGGGGGATGTCGTGGATTTCAAAACAAGAAGAAATACATGCATGCAAAAAAAAAATACATGCTGGCATCTAAGTTTTCTGTCCTAAGGGCAACCATATCACTCCTGTTCTAGAAATGGGAGTGATACAGATAGCTATCACTCCTAAGTGATGCCTCATTTCATTTTTCAGTTATGAAAGAAGTTACGAAGCTTTTGTAAATGTCATTTATTTAGTTTTTATGAGTGACCTATTCAAGTTATTAGAAAAAGTGTGGGCTTTTTTCTAGCCTGGTGCTTATTTTCATAGATCTGCTAGACTTCTACAAACCTACAGTATATAAGTTGTCCCTCACGGTTGCTTCCTCCCACCAACAGTTGCTGTGTCCTCAAGGTCCAATTTATTGTTAGAGGTGCTATATTTAAATATACCCATTCATATGAATGGACTGCAGTACAAAGAAACCGGGCTGCACTTGCAACAAAATAGAAGCATATTTCCAATGATGCAGCAAGTACCTGATCTGTTCTTATATACGTAGTCACTACTATGGTAGGAGTGAGAGTTGTCAGAAACTTTGCTATCAACACCCTTGTATGTGGATCAAGAGGCATCTAGGTATGATTCCCATTTTGTGGTTGTGAACGCTACCTACACATCCCAAATCGATGCTCATCGCGAGTTTTGACATCAGTGCCTGATTTTGACATCAGTGCCTGATACGCAGGTTCAATGTGACATTCAGGCTTCGCCGGATATGCTGTTAATGAGGTCTTTGCCATATGGATCTTTTCAATGAACTCTTTGTCAGTTGCTCTGTTTGAACCAACAACTGTAGCGGCTGACATAGGGAGGAAACATCTGTCTGTCAACAAAATTAAAGCTTCTCCTCTCTTGAGTCATGCTCTTAATTAAAACACTCATATGGTGGCCATGTTTATTGCACTGAAGCCAAGTTTACTAAATTGAAGGTGTCCATCCACTTCCAAAATGTCATCACGGTGTTGTGAAAACTTATACGCGAAGCAACCATGTGTATACTGTTAAATGTCAGTACTGAAATGCAATATACAAGCTCAAGCTGTACTAAGCTAGGTAGATACCTAACATATGGAGTGCGAACGTCGTATCCGTTGCTTTAGAAAATAAAAATAAAAAAAAAACCTACGACCTCACACTTCAAACGACGGCCAGGCAGGGCAGAAGCAGAGTCGTATGCAGCTTATAGCTTAGAAAGAACGGAGTGCAATTATTGTTGCTTTCTGTTGTACTCTCGTACCCTTCCGGTCAGATGATATATATACACACACATCCATCAGCACTTGAGCCACCAGATCTAGATACATCTACTGCCTATTGGTTATAGCATAGACATGGTAGACACTAGGAACTCGGAACTCACCAACCAACCGACTCTGAGTTCCGCACGTCATTCTAAAACCCTGTTCTGAGAACTTACGCGTGGACAGGCAATTGATCCGACGACCGCTTAGTTTAGACCTTCTCATTCCCAGACAACCCCAGTGACGCGAACGCACGTGGATCGGATCCATATCTTTTTTTCGACGCGTATGTGGCTCAACTACAGCGGACTCATGTCCTTGTTCCTTGTTTCCCTGGGCTACTCTGACATTTGTGCTGTTTCCATGCTCTGAACATGCTGTTGTTGAGGCCACCACATACGAGAAGGGTGTAGCCAGCAGGATGGACCTTCAGCAGGCGCCCATCTGCTGTCATAATTTTTTTTTCTCCAATGATTGACGTGTGCTTACTGAAATGAAAACATACAGCTGTGTCGAAATTTAAGAAACTGAAAATAAAGTGGTCTAATTATGAGGAAGGAAGTTTATACAATCCAATTTTTTTGCGAAACAACAATCCAAATTATTTTGTAAATATACAGCAGGTACATTACAGGTCTCTTCAATCACATGGAAAATCACAGCTGTAAAGGAAGTGATATTCGTTTCAGTATCCATGCGATCATATATATTTGTTTGTCAAAGGCAAAAGAGAAAAGTCTGACATCGAACATCGAAGATAATTAGAAGACTTATGTGAACTTAGTTCAATTGGCAATGTTCTAAGTGGTGGTATGTGCAACACTACCCACGTGAGTTGAAATGAATCCTATGCTTAACATGAACTCTCACATGTTTATGGATTTATTTTCAGTTTAGCCAATTGAATGTCTTTACAGGAGTAATTTTTCATTCATTTGTTCGTTTAGGTGAATGCAGGTGGGCATGGCATGCGTAAGGGCTTGCATGAACTTTGTTAGTGTGCCAATTAATTGGTTCCTCTAATTACTATTTTGTAGCCATGTGTACTTCCTTCGGCCCTGTGTAGTACCAGACAACAACTGATCTGAGTTATCAAGTGGGTGCCATCTCAATCATAAATATCAGCATCTAATCTTTATGTTGAACATGCATCCTCTGTGTCCAACTCATTGCACAAATTCTAGCATAGTTACAATGGTAATGGCATCCTCTGTCTCCTGGCAATCATCCATGGCTGCACCGGAAGCAGAACCAGCGCTCGGGAGTACCGGACTCAATTGTGTAATAGATATGATCGAGCAGCATGCTGGAGTATCCAAAATTTTATAGTGAACTGTACGATATGCATGAGGCACACTGTTTCACAAAACTGAAAGTGACGCTTTTGTTCTGTGTCTGAGGTATATGCATGCATAAATGTTACTATGTTCCTCACAAATAAAAAAGAAAAGAAAGGAAGGAAATGTTACTGTGTCGAAATGAACTGCTTCCTTCAACTATGTTTTCATGTATCGTGTATATAAATCGATCAAGATCAAACTTAAGTGTAGCTGTGTTAACTTACGGTAGAAAACTTAATGAGGGTGCAAGGCTGGAGCAACTGGTGTTACCTGTAATTCTTGAGAGCTCTGCTACAACTGTGTTTGCCAATTGATGAATAGACGCCTACCTTTGGGCTAAAATTCATCATACAAATGATTTTAGTGTTAAGCATTCTTTGTTCATGGTTTAGTTCAAATTTTCGGTGGTTTGTATTTCCTTGGATTGGGAAGATGACATCTTGTGTTTTGGGATAAAGACTGAGCACAAGCTTGTCCTTCCCAAGCATGGTCCCCTCCACTAAACCAATGTTTCTTGACGGGCACCCCTCTAAAATCTGAGACTTGTGCAATCGGGAAAAAAAAAAAGTGATAAGACCAGCAGAGCTGAAATGGGCTACTAGAGCTTAGCCTAAAAATAACGCAGTGAAGTTTCTTTTTTCTGTCCTATTAACTCCTTGTCTCATGATATATAAACACACACATCCATCAGCACCCCTGTACAGAAGAAGCAACACTTGAAACTCAAGATATAGCCGTGTTACCAATGGCACTGATCCATGATATATGCATATATCTAGTGCTTTCTAGTTACAGTATAGGCATGAAAGGAATCAGGAACTCAGCTGTCACCTGTTTTGGTACCTAATGGCTATATATCTGCTACATGACCTCTTATCCAGCGCGTAGTTCCAAACCACCGAGGATGTAGCCCAAAATAAGGCCATATGAAGCCTATAGTACTCAAAGCCCAGGCTACTGCGTCCAAATTAAGCTGCGGAAATGACGATATCCTGGACTAGTCGCACGGCTTTGTGAGGAAATGACGATCAAGCAGAATTCTTCTTAGTGTTGATCATTATAGAGATATATGTAAGTAGGCCTTCCTATAGACTGCCTAGGGTAGGAACTCAATGTGCAGTACCATATAACTGCTATCCGTACGTTCTTACACAGCAACTACCATATCACTCATAAACATCAGAATCTATTTATTTAATTTTTCAACATAATGTTGCGCAGAACCCATTTATTCACTTCCCTCGCATATCGGCTACATATATTTGTGTGCTGCGACTGGCTTTGAAACAATAGCAGAAAAAGTGTATGTTATGCAGCCAACAGTGGCTGTCATTGAGCACTGTGTTGTTGCACAAAATTCAGCATAGCCGCTAATAAAAAAATACTAGCATATAAACAAAGTTAACAGACACCGGCTGGCCCTTCCCTCATATATATGTACTACAATGTGACGAAGTAACACTGTGTGTATATATAGTAATTTGTGAATGAGACAAGTCCCTGTATCACAACGAGGCTATAATACAGCCATGGAAGGCGTGGGGAACTTACCTCTCACCAAACTGGGCCATTGGTCACCATCCACAGGTGTGTGTGTCGGTGGTTGGTGGGGGTGGGGGTGGCGGGGGCGAGAGTGAGGGGGAGAGAGAGAAGAAAGACGTGCAAAGAGATCTCCATGACTGCATTGGTCTTTATCGAGTGGGCACATGACATACCAGTTCTGGATTCTCGTGCAATTCCTCAAGCACTGACCGGTTCCGACTAGCACTGCTCAAATTAACCACCACCTCCTACAGCAGACTCATGTACAGAAAAAGGATACTGAACATGTCTGACAACTGGCGAAGTTATGCACATAATTCACATTGTAGAGCTCGAACATGATTCGTACGAATGCTATCTATTCTACATCTTAGAATTATATGTATAACAACCCATCCTTTGCACAACACATTATTATATGTCTCACTCTTCTTATTGAAGATCTCTCCCTAAGGTCGTCATCTGAAGTTTCATGTCCCAGCATTCTCAATTGCAGAGGTGCTTGAATGTATAGAAATGTAAGACTTTAGAGCATTATAGACGCTAAACTGCTAAATGATTAATTGAAAATCATGGGTAAATATGGGATCACAAAATAAATCCATGTTAGTTGACAGGTGTAATATTCAACAACTTTAAATACATGCAAACAAAAAAGCTTGGCTGCTTGTTATCATGAGAGAATGCTTGTTCTTGTACCCCTATTTCTGATTTCTCGATACATGCCCACGAATCTCTAGAGCCCTTGGCACTGGTGAGGATGGACCAAATCTCTAGATCCAAGGGTGTTATCATATTTCAAGGCCATCTTCACGCCAGAGAAATGATGACCAAATTTCGAAGCCTTCATTGAGCTGAAGAAAGGCCACCGAATCTCGAAGATTTCATTGCACTAGGGAAGTGGGTGCCCAGTTTTTTGAACCCTTGTGGTGCTAGAATACGGTGTCCATCTTGACTCTCTGCGTTGTCACCAAACCATCCTCCCTAATACGCATCAGCCACTGTAGAAGCAAGAAGGACACCTCCGCTCATGGCACTACCGCCAGGCTTCCTCTGAACCCAAAGCCAAGGGTGGCGTGCCCCCAGGAGATGCATATCTTTCCCGCATCAAGATCCACTGGACTTGGGAGACAAGAGGAGAGGGAATCATGAGAGAAATGTCTGTATGTGGGAGAAAAAGCTGAGAGCAAGTATTATAGCAGGCTGCAAGCCGACTAAATGCTGATGTGGAGGAGAGAAGATAGGAGAGAGAGGAAAAATCGACTATAAACTTACAGCCTCCTTGGGCACAAGAACCAAACAATTCTGTGAGAGAGATTATTCGACCCCATATTAATGGTAAGCATGGGCATTGAAAAGATTGCAAGGGACCTTGCACCTTAGCAAACCGGCTAGATTGTAATACTTGATATGAGGGAGAGTGAGGCCATCTATTATCATTGGAGAGATCAAGAGTATGTGTGGGACTTTACGATTTGCAGCAGTGTTGGCTTGGGTTAGGGCTAGGGGCATTGGAAAGGCTGGCCACAGGGCAAAAGCCCGTGATCGGCAAGAGAGAAGGGATTTTCTTTTAATCTTTTGCTTGATTAAATTGATACATCTTCTCTCATTATATAGATATGTCTTACTTGGCTTCTAAGCAAGCGACTAATTAACTCTAATGGGCTAATGCCTAATAGGCCCTTGACTGTCCTAACTCTACACCCCACCTAGACATGCAGCTCGTCTTCGAGCTGCAACTTAACAATGACTCCCCTAGACACAAACCTAACACCTAAAAACAAGCCTTTTACATCTTGGCTTATTTTATTGACCTGAAATAAACTGTAACTCTTTATTTTTGACTCCTGACGGGCACCCTCAATGTGATGGACCTGCATGTGTGTAGCCACCTAGATCCCATGGAGCCCACCATAACGAGAGGGGTGCCGTGTATAGCCACCTCGAATTAGTCGCGATAGCGACTAGCGGAGACGTCCTCGCGGCAGCCGGTGGTGAACTGCAGTGGCGCTAGGCAGTGTGTCCCCGCCGGTGACAAGGAAGGGAGTGGCTCCCCTACCGCCGCTGCTGCAGAGTTGGAGGTCGTTGTCCACGCAAAAAACAGCATGCTCGCCGCTCGTGGGTGCAACCGGGAGCCCAATATTCCCAACCGTGAGCCCAATATTCCTTTGCGCAGCGAAGCGCAACTTGGAGGAGCTGCAGCTGCAGATCACGCATCTCCCACACCCGCCGACGTGCAAGGAGGAGGCCACGTGCAGCAGCCTGCAGCCACACCGCAGCTGACATCCGAATCTGCTGGACGCCGGTACCCCTATAGAAGATCCCATCGGTGAATGGGTGCTGGAGGCTCGGCCCATCGGGATGGACAACAGAGCCGGTGGTGGGTGCTACAGCGACCGTTGCCATGCTCGGCGCCGTTGGCTGGTGCTGCCAGATGGCCAGATAGGACTGCATGGCAGCCAACGATCTGGTCACATCCTGGACGGCCGCAGCCAGGGACTCCAGTGTGATCGGAGAGGACGCAGCGGGCACCGAAGGCAGCGGCACAGGCTGCTGCGCAGGCAGTGGCGCCACGGTGGCCGTGGCGGTGGTGAACACCGGTGGCGCTGAGGAGAACAGGGCCAGTGGCGCTGCGTAGAACAGGGGCGGCACAGCCTAGAGATGTGCGCCGAGCGGCGTGGGGATGGGCACGGCGACGCAAGCCATGGACGACGGCGACGCGGTGTAGGTGGGTAGCCAGGTCAACATCGAGCCAGGAAGCTGGATACCAGATTGTTATGAATGACGTTGGGGCTGCGTGGTTGCCAGAGAGAGTTGGGAAGCAGTGACTGCTGACGCGCTACAGTACCCGCGGTGCTACAGTGTCCTCGGGTACTGTTCACAGCAGCGGTGGCTAGGGCTAAGACTAGGGGCGCTCGAAAGAGAGAAGGGATTTCTTTTTAATCTCTTGCTTGATTAAATTGATATATCTCCTCTCATTATATGAAGAGGTATTACTTAGTTCGTAAGCAAGCGACTAATTAACCCTAATAGGCAAGGCCTAATAGACCCTTAACTATCCTAACATGACGGCACATACATACGTGTAATATCTAGCATCACAGCCCGAGTTCAATTTTTTTTGTTGTAAAGACGGTTGTACTATATATGAACTGATGTGAAGTCAATTTTTATAGTGAGGTTCGTACAAAAAAAAAATCCATCCACATTAAAATGGTTTGATGTTGATACTGATATTATACCTAATCCAAAAAAGATATAAAGTATGTGTCCAGAAGTTTATATTGTGGTTATTGATTATCGCCCTAAAAGTACACTGCAACATTTAAATACGAACTTAACAGCACTTCCTTTTTTACATGTAATTGAAAGAATTATCTAAACCGTGAATAAATCTGTTAAAGAGCACTTCCATTAGTCAACATTTTTTATTGCAAAATGATTTTCTTTTTTTATCAGTATTTTCTCATAGCTAGCTGATGTAGAAACACTCTTTACATGGGCCCATGACCTAACCATCATGGTTGGTAGGCAAAGCAGAAACATGCGATTTAATCAGGCAGCTTATTATTAGCTGCACACTGCAAGAATCCCTTCTGTTTGGGCCATATATATACCCACATCCATGAGAGCGGCCGCTAAATGGAACAACACATGCAAGTCAAAAGTAATGTTGCGAAATGAGGCATTTCTAGCGCATGCCTAGTAGTGGTTTTATTGTAGCCATGAGAGGCACCGGGAAATCAGGTATCACCAATCCCTACCCAAAGAGTGTGGTTGCAGAGGTTGCAACTTACATAGCCTAGCGATCGAGCATGAAGGCTGCACGCTTGACTTGAGACTGGAACTGTCAATGGCTGGACGGTGCCTGTTAAGCTGCTGAGAAGAGGATTCGTCGCGGCAAAATCCTACATGCTTGCAGGACATCAGAGCCTACTTGCTGGACCTAAAAAGCTCTGCAAGACCTCAACTACCTCAGCAAGAACCTAAAAAGCTGTAGGGACTGGATAGGCAAGTGATAAATCTGTAGGGAGTAAACTTGTTTGAACAAGATATAAATAAAGAACACTGCTGCTGTGAAGAAAACACTGGGAGCTGCTGTTGGCTAAGCATTGCACATCCCCTGTCTAAGCATTTCATCGCCAGCACCCAGGCACACCGCACACCTATCCCCTGTTCTAGATAATTGTTAGTTGGACCTTTTGTTAGCAACTATCCCACTGTCTAGAACAAATCAGATAATGAAGTATGAGCCAGCTAGTTACTATCAGATAGTGAATCTACACAGGCTCAGGTACTGCTGCAAAAGGGCCTAGGAGTTGCTAATTTGTATCCTTTTATAGCAAAATGACTCGCTTTATTAGTATTTGTTCAGAGCTGAGGTAGAAAATCTCATTTGGAATCTACGTGGGCCTTTGATCTAAACATCATGGTTATGGGTAGAAAAAGCAGAAACATGCTCTTTATTTAGGCATCTCATTATTAGCTTGACTAGAATCCTTCTGGTTCGGCAACACTACTACCGTAAAGAACTTCCGTGGTGGGCATTTTTGGTTTTCCGCAGCGGGCAAGAGCGAACGCCACAGATGGGAGGTTACGGTTAATCGTGGCCTCCACCGCAGCGGGCACCTTTGCCCGCTGCGGAAGATGGATTTACCGCAGCGGGCAACATAAAGTGCTCGGTGCAGTTAATGAGATTATCCGCAGCGGGCACCTTATGTTGCCTGCTGCGGTTAATAGTTTCAAAAAACAAAAAAAACTAAACCCGCTGGCGAGCCCGTTTCCGAGCCCACCGGCGAGCCCAATCCCACCCCGAAACCCTAGCGCCGCCCGTAGCCGCTCCTTGCCGTAGTCACGCCGCCATAGCCTGGAGCTCCTCACCACGCCACCGCCGGGAGCTCCTCCTCACCAGATCCGCCGCCGTAGCCGCTCCGTAGTCGCGCCGCCAAGCCCATCCACGGGCCCGACGAGCCCATCCAGGCTACCGCCGCCAGGAGCTCCTCCACGCCGCCAGATCGTGCCGCGACGATAGCAAAGGCAGCCAGATCCGGCCGAGCCGCTGCTCCTTGCGCCGCTGCCGGCCCGCCGCTGTTCCATGCGCCGCCCTCACCCACCGGATTTGGGGCGACCTCGCCGCTGCTCTGCTGCTCGCCGGACCTGAGAGGGAGGAAGGGAGTGCGGATGGATCCACAGTAGATTTGAGAGAGGAGAGAGAGACAGACGGATGTACCTCTTCCTTGGCTGCATCCACGCCCTTCATTCGCGCCGTCGGGGATGCGTGCCCGCCGTCCACGCCGTCCGGGCCGCACGCCGATTCCGTGTGCGCGAACTGCGCCGCTGTGGCCTTCGCTGAAGCAGCGCCGACCTCCACCCATGGAGCAGCGCCTTCGCGCCGCCGCGCCACCCTCAGCCGCGAGCAACGCCGCTACGCCCAAGGTCTGCGCCGCCCTGTAAGTTGGTGCGGAGAGCAGCAAGCGCGGCCAGCCACCGGGCCACCACGCATGTCGTGCGCCGCCGCGTCACGAGCCGCCGCACGCCGCCGATGCCACGTCATGGAGAGGCCCACACTACGGCGAGGGGAGAGAAAGAGGGAGTGGGAGTGAGAGAGGAAGAGAGAGGCGCGGGGGAGGAAGAGTCGCGAGAGGAAGAGTGGCGGGGGAGGGGCGGCCATGAGGGATTGGAAAAAGAGAGTGAGGAGGAAAACCCTAACTTGGTACTATATTTATATGAACATCGGTACCGGGCCTCTCTTGGGCCTCTTGGGCCTAAACGTGGCGGACCTTTAACATTGTCCGCTGCGGTAAATTGATTTACCGCAGCGGACATCCGCAGCGGACATCTTAAAATGTCCGTCCGCAGCAGTAAATCAATTTACCGTGACGGAGAAAAGTGTCCGCCACGGTAAATAAAAAGCGCCCGCTACGGTAAATCGTGAGATTTACCGTAGCGGGCAAAATAAACGCCCGCCACGGAGGGCGTTTGGGCAACGTTGCGGAAGTTAAATTCTACAGTAGTGCAATATTTTTTTTTTGATGAAAGGTTTGCAAGATATATGCACACCACACATCCATCAGCGGTGCTCCTAAGTAGAAACACTTCTAACTCAATACTAGTGTTGCGAATGAGACAAGTGAAAAGTCCCTGACCATGGCATATGTGGTGCATTCCTTGTTGTGGTTTAGTCTAGCCATGGGTGGTACCGGGAAATCAGTTCTCACGAAGTATCACAGAGGCGTGTGGTTGCAGAGGTTGCCACATAGAGGCCGCAGTGATCGAGCACGAGAACTTCTTCTCTTAATTTAAGCCTAGAATTGTGGACGGCTGTGGAAGGGAGACTCCGGCAAGGGATGAAGAGGAGACCAGCATGAGGGATCTTGTCAAATGGATAGTGTGCGAGATGTTCTTCTCGATGACCGCACCATGGACAGCGATGGCGAGCCATGCTGCACGTTCGCGACAAGTAGGACAGGCAGTCGGCTGGTAAGGCAGGGAGGAGGCCACCGCAGGAAGGCGACAGCCGACAGCGGCAGCGCCATGGTCAGGCAGGTGGTGGTGGAGGCAAAAGGCAGCCGGCACAGCAAGGTGACGAGAGGCTCATTTGTCACAAAACACTCCAATAACCTGTTCAGCCTGCGAGGCATCATATCGAACCGGTTGTTCCTAGGAAGAATTATGCTATTACTGTTAAGTAAATAAAATTAATTAGTAAAAATATGATACACATCTGACCATCTACATTAATATAACTTAGAATTTGTTATTATCTTTTTATAGCCAGATGACTTGCTTTATTAGTATTTTCTCACAGTTGAGGTAGAAAAACTCATTTGGGATTTTACGTGGGCCCTTGATCTAACCATCATGGGTGTGTGTAGTTAAAGAAGAAACATGCTCTTTACTTATGCTGTCAAGAGCTGTTCGACAACTCAGTACTAGCTATCTTTAAACCCAGTGCGAAGCAATACCTGCCTCTGTTAACGGTTTTCAGAATTTTTTTTTTTATGTATCAGTTCCAACCTAAGAACCAGGGACGTTCCGCACTCTACCGCTGTTATGATTTCGTCCTCAAGTTCTACGTTATAGCTACTCTACATCTGCGGCGGCCACAACAATTGCACTGAGTTTGCAAAACCAGCAGTCCGAGATGAGCTCATTCCGAACGTCTCTCGTGCCTATACTCTGACCATCAGGGATATGGATCCTCTAATTTCCAGCAGTACTATTGAGCTGCAAAAGTGTTGTTTCTTTGCAACTGAAGTGATGGATGTGTGTGTATGTAACCTTGGACTAGAAAGAGGCACGAGAGGGAGGAGGGGCAAAACATAGTAACTGCACAATGTTCTTCTTATGCTGAACTCCCTTAGAGCCTGTTTCAGCTTTGTGTACCTATGATGGTTTGATCAAAGATATAATCCATAGGCTGAGCTTACTAAAGTTTCCAAATGCTATTTTTCTACAGGCTCTGTGGAAATATTCATTGATAAAATAAAATCATTTTGCATAAATCACGCTGCTTTTAATTCGAATCAAGTCAGTCTCAGATTACACGTGCTGCCTTGAATTTCCAATGCGCGACCAGTTACTTTGTTGTTGCTGCAGGTAGCTGAAAGGACATTATAGCCGCAACAGTTCTCTCTAGACCTGCGTATGCTCAAGTGCCACTTTTGGCGAAGATCTTTAGGCCTCATAGTTCATGATATTTTTTAAATAGCTGACTGTTTTTTCTTTTTTCATGTATTATTCCTATTTCTACAAGTCTTAACTCCAGTTCATTGCAGGTTTCATGTCAATTGTGCTCCTGCAAGCCAACTTAATTATATATATGTAAACAGTGTCAATATAGTAAGTACCATATATATGCTGACTATGTACTGTGTGCGCATACATGTAGCATTGAAGTAGCTCAAATAGACGAATTTATATTGATGACGTTTATAAAAGATGTGTTTTTTACTCTAGCTTCACCTCACTAATCCATATAGCCGTCTAATATATGTAGTACTCCATCGTGAGAGGCGTTGAGAATTCAACCCTCACGTTTGAATGGCATCTGCTTATTCACATAGAAAAGACATGGGGTGCAATACTGGTTACAATGTGGTGCCTGTTAGCTACTGGTTCCTCAACTCCACGTTTCAGCCAAAATGGACAGCTTACTTGCCAAGGTGCAAGAAATGCTATATGTAAATGATCCTGGAAAGGTGCTTCAATTCGTAATCCTGTTCTAGATCTATGGCCAAAGTCTTGTCAAACACTGTTATCTTCGTCACCACCTACTTGTCAAACACTGTGTGCTCCCTTAAAGCTCGTGTCTCTTTGGGGGGGGGGGGGGGGGGTGTCTCTCATAAACCTGTGGGCATCCCCCAACCCCACCGTAAAATTGTAAGGAACGAGGTTGTAAGTCGTACGAGATCAAGAATACTTTTTCTTCCATCCCCCGGCCCTGCCTTTCTGATTTTTCTATGGGTCAGTTATCGCCAAGACTAAGGACAGCGTCCAGTAGTACTTCTTCCACCAGCCACACAGAGATCGAGGAGGTCTACAGAGATGTTTTATCGACAAGAATCAAGTCACCATTACTACTTATTGGGAACTTATTGTACGTCTGCATACCTTTTATGTCTCCACTACACATTTATCTGTTGCAGTTGGGTTTGCAACAATAACAGCAAAAGTTTAGGTTGTCCAGCCCGACAGTGGTCTTCATTTACCTCCATCTTGTTGCACAAACTGCACAGGCGGATTTTTCCTATGTCCTAGTAATATTTACATGTAGTATATGCATGGAAGGCATTGGGAACTCACCTCTCACTAACATGGCTCTTTCATCTAGCTCATGATTTCATTACCACACGTAATACCTGATAGGATCGGAATAGTGCAGAGTGGTAGGAGCCTCTGCCAATCCATGGGGAAACCTGTCTAGGGCAGATTGGTGAAGTTCATGCAACCTTTAATTTTTTTTTAGAAAAGGATGGAACCTTTAATCTTTGAAGTCATTTCTCTTCCTATTGATCTTAAATATATTTCATATTGGTGGTGTGCTTTATCTATATCTCTGAAGCTCGAAGAATTCATCCTTCCACTGGCCAGCAACACCAATTCTAGAGGTAGCACTTGAATGTGGAAAGATAACAATTTAGAACATTGCATATACTCTCAATGTTTACTGAAAATCGTTCTTTGGTGACACAAACGAATGCATGTGATCAGTTATCAGTAGACAAGAAAAATAAATTAAATCCACGTTTTCCAGAAGACATGTGGCAATTGTTCAGCCAGTTTAAAGATGATTGGTTATTGCCACTCTCTAATAATACGTGCAAACAAAAAAGGCTGCAGGTTAGTACCAGAGAATTGATGCATATATGATTAGGTTACTAGATATGAGGCCAGCTAACCCAGGTGAAGCACAACTAAAATAGGAAGGAGAACTTCTTTCTTTTATATCACTTGATATCGAACAACTTATTAGTCCAGTGATGATGCAGTTATATTTGAGTTAGCCAAGAATATGACCCCTATATAAATTCGTAATGACTGAGACATCTCTATGTCTCAAACTATCAAATTGATCTGCATCTCTGAGTCAAGCATGTTAACGAGCATCAAAAGTCACGCCTCTTGCTGTTGAGATGTTCTTCTTAATTCCTTAGAGAAATATGTTGGAGTAGCTTTAAACTCTTGAGATGTGTCTGTTGAGATGTTTTGCTTAAGTATAACTCTTGAGCTGATCTGCATCTCTGTGTCTAATGTGTAAAAGCATGTGCAGCGCCTGCAGTCAAAACATGTAAGAAGCGTACAGGCCCATAGAAATTAACAATCAAGACAACGGCCTTGTTCCCAAAGTTGTCGGAGGAAACACACTGCAGAGCTGCCGGACGAAACATTATATTTGTGCCTCAACTAGAGAGCCCCTCCCATGTTTAATCCTACACCCAAACATGCATAAATTATGTGCTAGCTCTTTCAGCAAATAAAAGGAACATGCACAGTTGGAGAACACTTCTTATCACAGCGGCAATCTATTGTAGAGTACGGAAAGTTTTTGCGTCAGAGTTGTAGATCAAGGATGCTATTCGTCAAATTTGTTATCCTTTTTTTTTTTTGTCGAGTTCCTATCACAGCATTGCACGTGGTGCAGCAGTAGCTAGGCATGGAGTAACCCATCAGCGCAAGCACAGAGGAAGCATTTGGTGCAGCAGTAGCTAGGCATCAGAGGACTCGGGGATTTCGTTCTCTCTCGTGTGCACATCGTCCCAGTAATGTTTTTGTGCCATCATGAAGCCCATAATCCAGCATCAATGGGTCATGTCGTTGCGAGTAGCATACATGCACACTGCTGTGCTGCGGAGGCTTCGAACACAGGAACCAAACCTCGCGTGAGCCATCTTTACCACCACACCCCATTTTGTTACTTTTTGACTAGGGACCTATTTGTTTTAAAGCCTCTCGTTTACTAAGCCACGGCATGCAGAACTGGACTCTTGGGGACGATCACAGCGTCAGTTAAAGTTTCTTTTCATGTAAAGCAAACACGACCTAGATATCAAGCAGAGCTGTTCTTCCAAATTCATTTGACCAAATACATTATTTTTGAATATTTGGGTCTCTAGATGATCTCAAATCAATGGCAAAGTTTTGGATGACATGGAGCACTACAACTTTGGTATACATAATATCATCATGAATCTGATATCATTCAAAAAACTCAAGATAATATATTTAAAAAACTCAGAGTTAAAAAATGAATATTCTGGCCGCTAGCTTAACGCTCCCAGTCAAACTCAAAATTTGGAATCACTTTGAGAACATTCTAATTTTTATATAAAGTGTGTGTTCATCCGTCATGGTTTGAAAACAAAGACAATGAAATTATTTTTATGACATCTGCATAGATTTTGTAAACCATGGTTAAAATTAGATTTACTAGGGCCCATTAATTCAAGTGCCCCTAGAAATCACACATCTTTAGAGGCATCTGCCATGAGAAATCACCCCTAATAAAAACACTAGAATATAACTTACAGGAGCAGTTACTTTACGTCTGAGCATAAAAAAATGTTTAGGTCAGAATTTCATAAGGCAATCATCCTGGAGCAGGATTTATATGATAGTGAAGATTTTTGGTAGGCGTCACTGGAGGGGTGAGAGGCCCACCTAAATTGATTGTTCCATTGATACTGGCAAGCTGGTGCATGGTATTTGCCAAACAACGAACAGTTTACAACGGGGTGGCCATTGAAAAATAAAAGTGAAGTTAGGAACCAAAGGAGTTTTTTAAGGATATTTTTCTGTCCTAGCTGTTTATAAAAAAGGTTACACACAACCTTAAAAAGTTAAAAATATTTCTACGATAGTGTGTAGCCTCATTCTGTTACGCCGCCTCCGCTACTCCTTGTCTAGTTATATTATATTCTCACATCCATCAACACATACCGGTACAGCGGAGCAACACGTGCAAATCACTACAGTACTAGCGTTGTGAAAGTGTAATACCCTGAAAATAATAAAACTCTAATCATGCCATCGTCTTGCATAATTATCTAATATCATGGCAAAATGTATTTCATGTTTCATACAAAGCATGACCATGTTTCTATAAGTACGTATATGTTTAAATTGGAAATTCAAGTTTGAATTCAATTTCCGGTGAATCAATAAATGAATTTTCATAAATAAAGTTTGAAATACTTTGGTACCATTTCAAACTTTGACATGTGAGCTATGAAATGGTACAATTTATTGAGTTGTTTGATTAGTAATTATTTGCTAGTTGGAAATCAAATTTGAAAATGAATCATTTATTAAACATAATTTAAATTCAAAATTCAAAACCTTAGTTTCAAACATATTTGGAATTTGGCTATGTCCCAAAAAGCAAAGTTGTAGCTCTCTTTATTTTGAGAAACTTTTGTTTTTAGAGATTATGAAGTTCTTATATGATTTTGAGAGTAATTTAAAGAATTGAAAATCGGACATATTAGTACAGTATTTCGCGAGCTGTTCCTCTGCTTGGCTGCCGCGTTGATGCCGTGCGTCCTTTGGCCACGCCCGTCGCGGTGCTTCCCGTGCGGACGCCTGCGTGGCCAAGTCCACAGGCTGCTGGCACGCCGTGGAGAATTCGATCACGTCCCCTTAAGCCACGCCGGCCGCCAATTTTTATTTCCCCTCCCTTTTCTTCTTCGGTCACCACCATGGTCGAGCTCCGAGCTCGCCGGCGCCGAGGCTGCCCCGGCCGCTCCCATCGGCCTCGTGCCTAGTCAGCACCTCTGCTGTCTCCGTATCGCCTCTCGTGCTCCTCGCCATGGTTAGCTCGCCGCTTTTGTCATTTCCGTCACCGTTGCGTCGGTCCGCCGTCGCGGCTTGCCGCTGGCGCGCATGGCCAGGGCGCCACGGGCCGCCTCCTGCGGAGCTGCGACAACCCATGGGTGCGTCGCGGTGTGCTGATGCTCCGCCACCTCATCCCCGCCTCCGGATACCCTTCTCCGGCCAGGAACGGCAACCTGCAGCACCTCCTTTGTTCCAAGTTCCCGCGAGGGACGTCGTGCAGGAATTCAACAAAATGAAGGTCTTTTCTGTGAATCTCGTGACTCAGATGAATAGTGCCATAAGGACCTGTATGTAGATATTTTTCTGAATCTTTGAAAAATCATATCTTGAGTTTGGTAACCTCAATTTTGTTCTACCAAATTTTATTATGTTCCTAGATATATCTAGTTTTTATTAAAAATATAAAACATGCCATGTTTTATAGTAAAATAAATAATTATGATTTATCTCTTTTATTCATGCTGAAAAGAGGAAATTTATATCTCTAAAAGTACTGCTCCAAATACCCTGAAAATGTTATGAGATGCTTTTCATGCATCATGTATACATTCATCATGTTAAATCATACATCATCATCACGTATAGTAAACGAGAGCGAGACAATTTATGTTGATCAAGCTCTGGAGAAAGTTTGTCCACTAGTGGTGTCGGTGTCGAGATTGAATTCGACGATCCTTCTACAGAATCTGACTTTCCCTGCAACACCGGTTTGGAAGTTGCCGGTGCTGAGCGTGTAACGCTGGATGGATTAAGGCAAGTTCATGACGAACGTTTGTTTGGGCTTTACGCCTATTGTTCTGAGTTTTTCCTTGCTTTCCATTGTTCAAGTGTCATATATTCCTGGTTCACGTTCAAGTTTCCTGTTCATGATATTCAAGTTTCAAGTTTTCATTTACATTCAATTCTGGTGCCGGGATATCCGGAGGTGCAATTTGGTTCTTATATTCAGGTTCCTGTGAGTAAGTGCTGGCGCCACTTGCTCGGCTTTACCGATAAATGCTAAGGAGTATTCAGGTGTTGTCCGTTTTAGACGGAAACTACTGTTTATTTGGAGTTCCAGTAATTCATTCATGAATTATCATCAGACGATTGTTTTTTCGGCTCCGAATGTACTTGCTGAGTATTTTTACTCACCCTTGTGTTTAATTGGTCTTTAGTTACAACATGATCGCGACATGCATGGGAATAATTGAGACTAGCACCTTCACAAGCACATTCATTTATTTATGCCACTGTATGGGTTTTACTAAAAGTCGCTTAAATGTTGGTCTAATGGAGATGGTCGTTGTAGTGGAGCATGGTCTTTCTACTTTACTGGAGTTGGACTTCGATGCTTATGAATTTACCTTTATTAATATATCATGCATGAAATGTGGTTTATTTATCTAGTTTTAGGAGAGTTGCTGCTAAACTTTTAAATAATCTTTGGACTTATTGAGTTTTGGTCTATAATGAGAGTAGCCCCCGGTTGTGTTTCTAGCCGGGGCGTTACAGAAAGAGACCACTTCTTATGGCTGTACTACAGGGATGAGAGGTGTGAGGAACTGCGATCTCACGATCCTTTGCAGTGACGACTAAAGTCAGCACCAAGCCGGCTGCTTGCACATGTGTAATATTGTCGATGGCAAGCAAGCAACTTCAATTGCATCGGTGCATTTGGTGCATTGTGGCCGTGGCTCAACCAGTGTCAAGGCAGCGCCTCCAATCTACTGACCCCACTGCAACGATCTTCATGGGTTGTGCATCCACTGCTACATGACATAGCACCACGAAAAATAATCATGCATGTACTACTGAAAACTATAATACACATATATACGAAAATTATTTAGTTATAAAATTCAACATTAGTTACGTAATTGATTAAACCAATGAATTCGCTTGTGCAAATGGATTCCATTGAGTTGTACACCTCAAGCGAACAACTCGATGACATTGCCTAGGGTAAGGATCGAATAGCCTCGAAAAAAAGTCTCATTTGAAGCTGAAAAAGTTCAGAGCAACAAATCTTAACATATTCAAACTACTTCTGGAATAAACGCATTCGAAGGCACCCAACAACTGTAAAAGCAACGCTGAAAAGTGCATCATCAGATGGTCTGCCAGGTCTCGCCTAGGGGCATCGAATCATACGGTGCCTCAGTTCGGACTAAATTTTTTATTTTCAAAACCAATATTTTCCAAATAGGCTTCACCGCAATAATAGGTTGCAACCATTATAGTACACAGTGGACTATGCAGTGCACATTAGTAATAAAGTTCGGCAAACATGCACTGGCCATTGCATGGTACAAAGGATGATCCCCTGAAGGACTGCCATCTCTCACTCATAAACGTCACAATCAAATCTTCACATTTAAACCAACTTATATGATCAAGACAAATACATCTTACCCTCTCGGCTCCTTTTTGTCCCATATATTTCGCGCATTCAACGACGACACATACAGCTATATATAGAGAAGCAACACTTAACTGGAACTCAATATATAGTACTCCTAGCTAGCTTTGTGAAAGACACACCTGTCCCAGATCTAGGCACATCTAGTGGCCACATACTGTAGGCATGAGAGGCTTGAGGAATAGTGGTCACACCAAGACAGATACATCTTGCATCCATCTACGGACAAAGAATCCTCCTTGCAGCAGTGCAATTGAGCAAAAAGCTTGTGCTTGCCGTGCCTAGTATGCTGGATATTCAATTCGTCCATCGCCGACCAAAACGCATATGTTGGAGCACTTCAATGAGGAATGTCCAGGAGACGGTGTTGAATGCTTTGGCAATGTGAATCTTCAGCAGCACACAAAGCAAGGAGAATACCTGGCATGTAGCGCCTTGTGCCCCAGCTGCATGGACTGAAGTTGTCATGGATGCATCGGCCCTTGATGAATGCGGTCTAGTTGCGATGCACGAGTTCATCAAGCCTCACTGCGTTTTAGAAAATATGGCCTTATTTGTTGATTATTTGCCTCCATTTTGACCGGCACTTTCATAACCAACTACTGTAATAGCATGACACCGGGAGTAACCATTGCAATTGTGCGTCAACCAGAGCCCCTCCCCTGTTAAGTCCTGCTCCCAAAACATGCTAGCAGTCAAGGTTTACATCTTGCACTGAGGACAAGTTTATTGCATTTAATGTGGTTTGCTTCCAAATTAAAGTGCCATCACGAATATCAGGACCGAATCATCTAATAATTATATGCCAGTTATTTCAGCAAATAAATATAATGGAACATGCAAACACCAGCTTGAGCAACATATATATGTAACAAGCACTCTCATTCACAGTCGAAGAAGCTTTTTCATCGGAGTTTCCATCTATTGTAGAGTACAGAAAGTGTTTTTTGATCACATCTAGTTGGAGTCGTCGGCAGATCAAGGAAGCTTATGTGCAATTGATTGTTATGTTTTTTTATTGAGTTGCTATCAAAGCTGTAATGCCTAGGAAAAAAATAATAATAAAAATAAGGGAAAGGAATAAAGGAAAAAAATAAAGAATAAAAATAAAAAATGAAGTACTGTAGCATGGCTACAATACCCGATCCTAGACTGAGTCGAACTCCATCTCCTCTGCCGTGCGTTTTTTTTTCTCCATCTCCCTCACGACCTGGTTCTGCCCTAGCAGCCGCCGCCTCTCCTTTGCCACAATCTGAGTTCGAATAGAAGGGAGAAGAGGAGGAAGAGGGAACTAGGGCTTTGCCGCCCTCGCCGTCGTGCTGTTCTTCTCCAAGATCCCATCGGAAGGAGGATGCCATCCCAACGACAAGGATAGCCCAGGGATCATCTTCGTACTCATTGTGATTAACCTAGATGAGATTTTGGATTCTAATCCCCTTCTTTGGGTCGAGTTCCATGGATCGAATCATCTCTTTAGGGAGGGTTTAGTTGGAGTAATTCCTGAAATTGATCCCACCCGCGTTCTAAGTTCATCAGATTCTGCAGTTTCTGTTCATCGCTGTTTTCCGGCATCTTAGATGCCTCAATAATTTTGGTATTATGGAGAAAGTTGTAGAGAATTTCGTCATGTTTCTTTTGACGCCAATATCACCCCTACAGCCTTCATAGTATGGGTGATATGACCAGTTAGATTTGATTATTTTTCAGTGATGAGAATCTGGACAGTTCTAGATCGAATCGGTTTTCGGCTATTTAGATGAATTAATTTGATCTTGTGATCTGAACGAAAGTGGTAGAGTTTTTCTTTATCTTTTCATATTGGTAAACGTGGTATTTTTTTCAATTAGTAAATCTTCAGTTATGAATTTTTAGAGATTGATGTTCAGTTTTGGACATCAGAAATATTCAGTTATGTTTC
This sequence comes from Bothriochloa decipiens, assembly GCA_023333625.1. Taxonomy (NCBI): domain Eukaryota; kingdom Viridiplantae; phylum Streptophyta; class Magnoliopsida; order Poales; family Poaceae; genus Bothriochloa; species Bothriochloa decipiens. The sequence goes on from CM041646.1 coordinate 2,694,465, forward strand.
AATGTTTCATAGTATACTAGACCATCTTGGAGACCTTAAATGCAAAATCGTACAATATGAGAGTTGTAGATAATGAAGTTTTACACAATGTGCTAAATTTTGAGAAGTTTTGGACATGTAGTCCAAAGTATACCAAAAATATAAGAGTCAGTGCTGCTGTCTTGATTGATAGCGCAAATGGTAGAGACTTGAATGTCGGGTTTAGGCCGCTCTAGTATGTAATCGTTGTTATTCTTATTTGTATATTGGTGCATGTTCTGAATATTATTTTTGATCAGGTGGTAGCACTTCGGAACGTCGCTAGTGCTCTTGTTCTCCTTGGATAGAGAGGCAAGTAAATGTAGCGGTGGTTTGCTACTGTTTTGGCGTGTTATTTTGATCACCTACATTCTATTATTTATAAGAATGTCATATCACTGATATACAAAGCATGTGATCTTGGTTTATTCAACCTTAATTTAATTGTGCAAGTATTCATAGTTACATTATTATTTGATAGTGTTATTTGTGGCTAGCCCACAACCCTAAAGTTGATTTTGAAGTTAAAGTATCATAGGTGGTATATTAATCTTGTTCTATCATGCCAAGTGTATTGCATCATTTATTGGCATTGGAAGTTAATGTCTTGGCCTATGCTCATGACTGTACCGGTACGCATCATGGGATGCAGCTCCACACCTTGTTGGGTGGACAGGCAGGAGACATTTGCATTGCATTCATATGCATCCATGAAGTATATTATTAAAGGGAATTGTCTATATGTTTATTAAGCTCTCTATCATTTGGCTATATCTCAAATTGAAAGTCTATGATTTTATCTTGTTATCATGCCAATTGAAATACTCCATGTTAAATTGATGGCTAACTCAACTTGTAGTTTAAATAGCTTGTCAAAACAAAGTTACTTGCTGAGATGTTTTCATCTCACTCTTGCTTTACTCAATCTAGGTATTTGATGATTGCTTAGAAGGAAAGGGGGATTAGCTGCACGTCACGCACTTCTTTTAGAGACTTCATGATTTAATACAAATAATTTAGTTATTTTTTCGAGACTTAAAAGTAAATGTTTAAAGAATGGTCGTTAAACTTTCGTGAAGTTCCGTATTTTTGTGTTAGGATGTTTGTTAATATTCGTAATACTAGTTTTGTTTCTTTCATTTATTTATACGTTTTGCATCCGCATTGCTTTATTTTTAAAGTAAATACCGCCAAATTCTTTAGTGGTTGTGTGCGGCTGTTATTGGTGTTGCTTAGTGACATCACGGGCTATGTGCAAAATTTCAGGGTGTTACAAAAGCATCAAGGACTAACCCATCAATGCACGGAGAGGAAGCCTTCGGTAGAGTAGTGTAGCTAGGCATGAGAGGAGTTGGGCTTGAAAGAAGCTCTCGGGCATATGTCATCATCTCATCCCAAGCACCACAGACCTACTACATCTATTTCTGCACGACATATGCACAGGTGTGCTATGGAGGACACAAACTCGGGACCTCAGCCTCGCGTGTGAGCTAGCTATCTTTACGACCACAGCATGTAGCCAATTCGTGACGAGGGGCCTGTTTGGTATAAAGCCTCTAGGATGCAGTTTCATCACGCAGTGCTATTCGTTTGTCTGAACAGAGGCACCACGTGATAGGTTGCAACCATTACTAAGTTTGTCAAATCGGTTCATGGGGACAGTGAAGAAGGTTGGACGCTGCTGGGCATTTCCAAGGATAGTTGCACGCACCATTAAAAAAGCTTTGTGCAGTTATTTCAGTGGGAACGTAGCCTCATTAATTCCTTTACGCCCTCTCGGCTCCTTCTGATCCTATATATCCACACATCCATCGACACAAAGCTATAGAGAAGCAACAACACTTGGAACTCTAGCTAGCTTTGTGAAAGAGTCCTGTCCCCGATCTAGGCATGAGAGGCGTCAGGAACAGCGCTCTCACCATGTGAGAGATACAGACTCTACCAGCGCTTGGTGTCAAGCGATGGCAAGGCTTCCAGCGCCTCATATCAGCTTGGGGCGCGCATCTGGTGCTGCAAGGCGAAGCACAGCTCACCAATAATCGTGCTTGGTTGAGCGCCAACACTGGCAGCCATGCCACAGACATACGATGGCTCGCCACAGGAATCAAAGCAGCTGTTTGGTTGCTGATTTATATGTGCTTGCCACAGCTTTCTGCAGTAGAAAAATGAGCCACCAAGTGCGGCGGCTGAAAAGCCGGCCTCCACCATAACACACCACACTTTGGCTGAGATACAAACATCAGCATGTTAACCATAATAGCAAGGATCATAAAAAAAATCCCTTCGTTTAAGAAGCTCGATGCTGGAACAGAGATTTTTTTATATTGTGTCTCTATTCATTATTTTCTAAAAGGAGTGCAAAGTGAAAGCATGTCCTAAATCACATGATTGGCCGTTTTATATACAAGCTTTTTTTTTATTTCGTTATTTTGAGGATTTGTAGTGCTTCCTCTATACTATTTATTGACTTTTATTTTATTCAGGGTTTCGTTTCCTTTAAAAAAGATGACATGAATGGAAAAAATTAAAAACTCCATTTTGTTGCTAATAATCTGGTGAAGAGCACTTCAATTTGCCATCGTCTTTTACCACAAAATGATTTGCTGTTATCAGTAAATATTCTATAACATCCTAGAAAAAACATTTCAAAAGATTTGGTGTGCCCATCATGGACTATATCCATGATTTAAACATCACGGGTAGGCAAAGCAGAAACAGTGTCGTAAGCAGCTTAGCTTAAAAAGAACAGAGTGCAATTATTATTTTCTGCTGTACTCTCAGACCCTTAGGGTCGGACGATATTATATATACACGCATCCATCAGCAGCCCTGCAAATAATCGACACTTGAGTCACCACCACTAGCAATAGGAACGCACGCATGTCCCAAATCTGGACACATGTACTGCGTTGGCTATAGTATAGACATGGGATGCACTCGGAGCTCGGAACTCAACAGTCAATCGACTCAGGCAGTCTGGCTTCAGCCCACGTCCTCAAATCTGAGAGCTTAAGCATAGACAAGAAATTGATTTGACGACTTCTAGTTTGGACCTGCTCATTTCCAGAAAACCACGCACTCACGCGTATGCGCGTGAATCAGCTCCATATCTATTGTTTCCACGCGTCTGTGGCTGCACCAAAAAGCGGGCTATGTGTTTACTGAAATGAAAACATACAGCTGTCTCCAAATTAAAGAAAATGAAAACAAAGGGGTCTAATTATGTACAAGGAAGTTGTACAATCCAAGTTATTTTTAATTAGTTAATTTGTTCATGTAGGTGAATGCAGGTGGGCATGTGCAAGGGCTTGCATCTGTACTATATTTTCACAAAATTATAGTTGCTTATAGATTTATGTTATTCGAGACTAAGGGTCTTTAGTCAACCGTGGCTGAAAATAGATTTTCTAGGGCCATTTGACTCAATTGTCCATAGAAATCACCCTTAAGAGGCATATGCTGGCATGACAAAACTGCCCTAAAAAGTTAGAAAATATAAGTTTTAGGAATTGCTTTACATCAACAATTCGTGACCTCTGTTGAATGTTCACCTCTGTTGACCCCATACTTCAAAGAGGGAAACATGTTCACCTCTATAAATCAGGACCATCGGCGTTTTAAGTTACACTTCTGATAATTAAAAACGTGCTCCGGTGCTGTCGAAAAACCATAGCGTTATTATATTCCATTTTCTGCCCAAACAATAGGCTGGATGAAAAAACAGTACAGTTCTGGTGACCACTGCTGGTTGGCGGATTCGTTGTTTCGAATTCGCGGCAAAGTGTCAGTCCAGGCTCCTCCTTTGGCACGTGGAGCCTGTAGATGCTTGCTGGACATGCTTGGTTTTGTATCCTCTTGGCCCCTCCCTGTCGAACATGTGTATGTGTATATATATACACAAATCCATTGGCATTACTAAAGAGAAACAACCCTCATCACAAATATATATACTCCATCAAGGTTGCAACGAGACACGCATGACCATACTGCAGAGTGTACGACATATCTAGGTAGCGCTGCTACTATGATCGTGGAGTAGATATGAGAGGCACCTGGAACTCAGCTCTCACCATGACTGAATACAGCACTGTATGCACAGAGGTCTTTTGTGGTCAGTACCACATACGGCAGTACTATCTGGTTTGAAGACCGGAGGAATCGTAAGGCAAGCGCCGAGCCTCCCTTGCTGTACCTAGCTAGTCCAACTGACCAACAACACAAATAAAAGCCTGAATTAAACGATGATGTTCAGAATAAGGATGTCGTATCCTTCCCAGAATTAGAATGTCGTACCTAGCTACCAGATTTAAGTACATTGAAATGAGTGTTTGTTCATGCAATCCTTCCCAGAGCTAGAATGTCGTATCCTGGCTTCGCCGGATCTATGCTGCTAAGAGTTCTTCGATGAGGTCTTGAGCTCCTCCCCAGTTGAGTCCTGCTCTCAACACAAGGACGAGACCAAGTTTTTTGCGCCGAGGATCAGTTCCATGTGAGTTGAAATCCTATATTTAACATGAATGCTCACACTTTTTTTCAAACAAGGGAGCTTAGCCATTTCCATTACCGATGATAATGGAAATACAAGAGTGTTTTAAGACAGTTCAGAGAGGAAACAGGACATGAAAGAAACAGTCTAGATGACCTGGTACCAGAAAGCCTAGAAGACAGACATCCTTGCTTTCACAGAACCTGATAGTACTGGCAACATAAAAGACAGTAACTGGAAACACTAACTCGTGGGACACATCACCATTCACCACCACAAAAGATCTGGAAGTTAAACCACAGCAGAACAGGATCATTCCTCCGCTGCATCCTCATCTTCATCATCTTTGGCTGGGGCAAGGAGTAGCTGCAGTCGACGCTCTCGGGGGTGCTTCTCCGCCAACAGCTTATGAATGGTCTCACTTGTCTTGGATTTATTTCTAGAAGAAACAACACTATTCAGTATATAGCAGTTTATATTACTTCACAAAATGAATGTGGGATAAACTTATGTAACAACCCTAATTTTTCAAAGTTTCAAAAATAGTCAAAATGTATTTTTGGTAAATAAATTAATGGGCAAAATAAATGTTTTATGAAAATGGGGTAGAAACTTGTTTGAGCATTCATGCTGGTGCATGTTTTTATTGTGTAAAGTTTGAATTTGAGTTTGAATTCAAAAACACATTTGAAAAAAAAAGTGTTTGAATAAATGAAAAGCAATTTCTCTTCCCTCTCTCCTCTGTTCCTATTTTTGGCCCGGCCGACTAAGCGGCCCAACCGGCGGCCCGCCCTCTCTCCACGCGCGGCCGTTCCTCCCTCCATCTTGGGCTGGCCGGCCGCCAGCCCGCCAAGGCGTCCACGCGCGCCGCCGCTGCTTCCTGGGCCGAAGGCCGAAGCCCATCAAGGTGCCGCGTCCGTCGTCCGAGCGCGCGCCGCTCCCTCCTGTCACTGACGCGTGGGGCCCGCGTCGCCTTCTCCTTCATCCGACCGGGACGCGAGTCGGAGCTCCGAGCCCGATCCCGCGCGACCGACCGACTCGACGTTCGTGCCACGCCCGGTCGCTCCCCTTGACCTTAGGCTATTTAAGCCTTGACTCCGCGTCGCAATCCCCTACCGAAAACCCTAAGCCAGCCGCCTTCGCTCCGAAGTCGCCGCAGCGACCCGAAACCCTAGCGCCATTGATGCCGCCGCTGGACTTCGAAATCCGCCGTGACCGTAAGTCATTTAGTGGCGTGGCTTGGCCTAAATCTCCTCCTTGATCTCCTAAACACATTGGTAACCTCAATTTCGATCCATTGGCTCACCTTGCGCTGAATTGCTGGCCGCAGATCGCCGCCGTCCGCCGCTCCGAGCAACTCGCCGTCCCCGCCTCTCCTCGGTCTCCATCTTCACCTCAGGTGAGCGCGGTGAGAGCTCCCCGTTCGTTTGGTACCGGTCTTGTGGTAAATGGTGGCCGGGACCACGAGTTCCATGAACTCCGGCGAGTTCCGTACGTCGCCGGTGAGGTCCGCCGCCGCGGTCGGATTTTTTTCCCTGCCGACGCCGTTGTCCGATCGGTTGTCCGTTTGGTCATCTCGAATCTGCGCCGTCGGTTTTGATTCGGACGGCCGTAAATACACCGTACCGCTTCGTGTGGTAACTTTGTAGAAAACCCCCCGAGGTCTGGCTTATTTAATTAAGAGCCCTCGGCGTTTTCGGCAGATACGTTTACTCCGTTGGAAAACGTACTTCTTGCTTAACAGATCTAAAATACGCTTTGTCCTTTAGAAAGTGTATTTCCTTTATAACTGCTTCCAGAATACGTTTTCTTCCCGGGAAGACGTATTTTTCCGTTTCAGTTTCAGAATACGTTTTTAGTTAATTACAGTTTTGCCATTATCTTTAAAGGCTTATAACTTTCACGTTTTAACTCCGATTTGGTCCGTTCAAATTGTGTTAGATTCATAATTTCATAATCTACGCAGTGGTACTACTTTTGAAGTATTTTGAAAACTTTATATTTTTAGCCTATATTTAATGTATTTATTTATCTATAGGAAATCTTTGAAAATCCATAACTTCACCGTTATAATTTCAATTTTAGTGAACTTGACGTCTGTGTGATCGTAGAAGCGAGTAGAATAGTTTGGTAAATATTTTATTCCATTTTGATGACATTGGTGTACTATTTCTGTAATAGTTCCTTGTTTGCTTCGTGTATGTATGCTCGATTGGATTGTCTGGTGTTGATTGTTAACGTCGAGTTCAGACGGTGAGGGTTTTGTTGAGCCAAGCTATTATGAGGATCAGCAGGACTAGCAGGACTTCGTGAATCAAGGCAAGTATGGCATGGACCATCCTTGTTACCTATTCACTAAAAATAACAATACATATGCATGTGTCCGTTTGATAACCTAGAGTTTATAACTAGCTTTGATATCCTGATTCCTTGAACCTTTTGGGTTGCATTGGGTAGCCAAGATGCTAGTGCTTAATGGTATCATGATCTTATGGCTCGACGAGTATTTATGCCATGAACAGTAATAATGACTTTTAACCACTTGAGAAGTTATCAGTAACGAACCTTCCGGGATTTACAGTACAACTGTGAGGGCTATATGGCTCTGGTTTTAGCTCAGTATGAGGACCTTTTCTAGCATGTTAGCGGTTCCCTTTATGGCGCAAGGGGGGTGTGTTTCGGGTTGGGTGTAGTTGGACCTCTGTCTGTATGAGTATAGGCTGCGGTCGTGTGCCATCAGAAGGGAGGATACTACATCCGTAGGGCACAGAAACCTCCGTGGCCCTAACTTGTTAGACGAACCTTTGAAAGGCTTCATAGTGAACCCTGTCGGTCCTCCTTGGTAGTGGGCTAAGAGGTCGACGGGCCTTGGGCGAAAGGGCAATTCACGGCTCACAGTGAAAGTGTACACCTTTGCACGGAGTTTAATAAACTGGTATACTAGCCTTGCTCAAGGACACGAGCGGCCTTGGAACTCCTTACACTAATGATGATCTCTCTTGTCATGTTAAATTGTTCATACAGTTGCTATTATATTTACTATTCATTTATGTTACATGGATCATGATGGTTTGGGAAACACTTGCCACCTTGATGCTGCTTAACTGATCAACTTGATTAACATATAAAAGCTAAATACAGTTAAACCGTGTTAGCTTATTTGAGCCTCATTAACCCATGTTATGCTCGTTGAGTATGGTTATGTACTTACGCTTGCTTTACTTTTAATTTTGAAAAAAATTCAGATGGGTAACAGATGAAGGTTGAAGTGAGAGCTATCGGAATGAGTACTAGGTTTGGTGTTCACCAGTCGACGTGTCTCTGTGGGAGCTTCCGCGATAATGTTATCTTAGATTTTTATTGTTTACGCGTAATACTCTGTAAGGAATATTGTTTTGTTATGTTATAAATAGGGTAATGATACTCTTTCTAATTTATCATCCTATATGTGCGACTGTTCCTGGGACACATATAAGGTTATTTATGTATTTTACTTTTATCCTTAAAAGTGGGGTGTGACAACTTATATCTAGCATAAGGGTTTTTGCATTCAACCTTATTTGAGTGCAAATTAATTGGTCCTCTGACATTCATCATGAAGTTTTGGTGCCATCTCATTCATAAACATCACAATGTAATCTTTATGTCGCACATGCATCCCGTGGCTATAATCATCGTTGCACAAATTTTGGCATAGCGACAAATCATTCATATACGGGCTACATCCACAAAGAATAAACGACACTGCAATACAGCATGTGTTGGTGACGAGTGAAGAAATTACATATATACTGGCTAAAACGTAGGGATGAGAATCGTTGGAAAATCAGTTCACACTATGAATCCTTACATGTCGGTCACGCTACACCTCAATACCACACTGAGGGAGATTGTGACTGTGCAAACCGTATTAAAACGTCCCGAAGTGACTTTCTAAGCATGCATGTTTTCAGATAAAAAACGCAAGAGTTCGCACAGCACCATATGTTGGTCAGATCTGGCTATCCCACTCCTGCGTCAGAGCCTGCTCCGACTCCCTGAAGGACGGTGCATCCACTACGGCAGCATCACCACGCTCAAGATGTTCAGGCTCGCATTCACTGAATTAGTTACTGTGTTCGTTGGCTGCCTTAGCCCAACACAAGCCATGCATGCTTGGAGATGCAGAAGGTGGTGGGGTGCTCGATATCCTGGCTCTTGGTGTGCTTGGATGATCTGTAGCTTCTTCTACATCATCTTTCCTATCATGCCACCCGACATGGGATACTCGCTCTGTCTCCGATGGCAGCAGTTCTGAATTTAGCAGGTTAAGTAGATTGAGGAGAGTCATATACTGAGATGATTGTTCTCATTTTCAGTACCATGTGATTTAAAACCCATTACTTGCAACAAAATAGCAGCGTCTTTCCAATGAGGCAGCAAGTACCAGTGTAGAATGACAGGTGTCAGGAACTTTACTCTCACCATCCTTGTACGTCGATCCAGCCAGACCTGGGTATGATGCCCCATATGTGGTTGTGAAGACTGTCACCTGCACATCCCAAATTGATGCTCTGATCTAGTTTTGACATCAGCCCTGACATGCTGCTAAGGTGTTGTTAATGATATGCAGGTTCGACGTGGCATTCAGGATTTCCCGATATGCTGTTTATGAGCTCTTTTCTATACAAATCTTTTCAATTAACTCTTTGTCAGGCGATTGCCTCGAACTAACAACTGTAGCGTGTGACAGAGAGATCAATCATTTGTCGGTCAACCAAATTAAACCATGATGCCCCAGTTATTGCAGTAAGGCAAAGTTTACTGCATTGAATGTGTTTGCTTCCAAATTAAATTGTCATCATGAGTATCAGCACTGAGTCCCCTATTGAAAAGAAATAAGCGTAGACAGGCGCTGTGCCTAAAACTGTAAATGATCTCGTAAAAGAAGATATAGGCTGAATCAGCAAAGAAAAGATAAATGTTATGGTGTCACCATTGCCCCAAGTGTAGTCTACTTTTTGGTCTCGCGTAAGATTTGAATGAGCTGGAGTACATGTCTCCTGCTAAAAGAATATGATGGTCGAGCGTAGTCCATGTCTACTGATTGTTTGCGTGGTCTCCACCTTTCCCACCATGCTTGCACTCAATTGCTTGCCATCCACTCAACAACTCGGAGCTGCTCAATGCCCAACGAAGTTGACGCCCTGCCAAATTAGCCTACTGAACCAATAAAAAATGTGTACTTTAGACGCCTGGATACATCCGCAAAGAGAGCAAATGTGGGTGTATTCAGCTATGCGCGTGCTTGAAGCCTATCTGATGGCTATATGCAGCTTCGCAATGCTAGACAGCCAAAGAATAATTTGCATTTTGGTGGTTCCCAAGCTTTCCAAATTTGACGATCCAAGTCAGATAATGTGGAACCCACGAATTGCATCTAATAGGCTGGTCCATTTGTGTATTGCCCGTCATTTGTTAGCTTCCAAATGACCTTGTCAATGCCGTCGTTAGCTGTGATTGATTTGGGGTCTTCCAAATTCGACAAAATTCTAAAAAAATGTTGCTCAAAAAGGATTCACAGGCAGCAGCGACATCAGCGTTTGCATGTTCACCTCTGTTGACCCCATACTTCAAAGAGAGAGAGACATGTTTGGCTCTGTAAATAAGGACCATCGGCCTTGATGGATCCACACATAAGGTAGCTTAAAAAACCACAAAAAGAAACATAAAAATCTGAGAGAGCTAAAAAGGAATATTCATGCTTCCAAATGTTTTCAGAGTCAAATGAAAACCCCTTTTGTTGTGCAACAATTTGTCAATTAGAGGGCTACAATATAAATAATCATGTTATGTCAGGATCCTCAAGTTTTGGTACAAAGAAAAAGGTTAAATTTCAAGAAGGGGCGCAATGTTGGCTACCACCAACAACCTTTCCTTCTACTAAACTCAAACCAAGGACGGTTTGTTGTCAAGAAGAGGAGAATGATGAGGACATGACACCTTTAGATATGACCATGGATTATAAAGTAAGCTCGTTCCCAAATTTTTGGTGATTTTTGGTTCAACTCACTTGGTTCCACATGTATATGTCACTATTTGCTTATAGGTACAAATATAACTCAAAGTTTTAGCTCATCAAAGTCGAACTCTTGGTTCATCGGCTGTTTGACAGTGCTTTATTGGAAAGGTCATAACTTATCTATCCGAAGTGTGATTAAGGTCAATGAGCACTTGATGGAAAGCCAAGTTACAAATGCCCAAGGACGTCCTCCTCCTTGTCCTACACCTTATGGGCGTCCAAGTCTTGAAGGCTCAATCCATGTCTAGTTTGAGTTCATCTTGGCCTTCAAAAAGTTATCAGGAATAACCAAAATTGATCACATGCAACAACTATAAATAAAATACCCAAAAGCATGGCGATGGGAAAGCATACAAAAGCTAAATTTGGAACCTTTCTTAGCGCAAGCAAATGAATTACATGAAGCTATAAATAGAATACATATGATGCATGAAGATGGGAAAACAAATGAGCGCTGACTGCGTGGAGCGCCTGGAGCCACTACATGGATGAAATAAAACCCGAGCCACTATTTCCACCATGGCATGGATCCTAAGATGGTGCACGACGACCTCATAGGAAAGCCCTCTGCCGCTGCATGGTCCATGACTTGGTAGGAGCACCCCTGCCACTGAAATAAATTAAAATCTCCTGAGATGGCGCGCCTGCATGGCTAGAGGTCTTGCATGACCTTAGGTTCTTATTAAATAGCCATCGTCACGTCGTTAGAAATGGGATTTTACTTAGATTATTCTATCGAGAACAGTTTCACCGTTTATCAGTTTGTAAGTCCTCACTTTTGATCTTAATTATATATCTGTAGTTTGTCCAATATTTGAGCTGCGTACTTTCGAGTTCTTGCTTGTGTTCTTTTATTCGCAGGTATGGATTAGCCCTTGTGGCAAGGTCAACCGGTTGGCGATATGGTTGATAACCAGAGGAGATGTGGTGCTAAGGTTGCAGGGTTTGGATCTTTATGATCTGAAGCCACACTCTCTATCAAATCGATAGTTATCTTGAACCTAACGGAAGATCGGGAACCTCGTCCCCATCACTACCACACCCGCCGGCAAGAGATCAGCGATCTTCACCACCTTGCGATGACCCACAGGCTGTTGAAGGTGAAAGAGACCGCCATCTCCGCCGGCAGCGACAAGAGCCCCTTTTTTCGCCTCACTCAACTGTAGTGGAAGAGCGTTCGAGAAAGAGAATTACCGTGCGTGCAATTGAGTATGGGGGTGGCTTGTTGGCCGAATAGGAATTGGGTCTTAGGGTAGAATTTTTGAGCAACACCTATTACCAAGCAAGCATTAAGGAGTAACCAATAGACTTGGTACAGCTAGGCTTGAGAGGACATGGAAATTTGATCATGTCTCAACTGTGCGGTGCAGAAACTATTTGGCACCGTAGAGAGAGAATCGCCATGCGTGCAATTGAGTATGGGGGTGGCTTGTTGGCCCAATAGGAATTGGGTCTGAGGGTAGAATTTTTGAGAAACACCTATTACCAAGCAATCATCAAGGAGTAACCAATAGACTTGGTACAGCTAGGCATGAGAGGAGTTGGGAATTCGATCATGTCTCAATTGTGCGGTGCAGAAACTATTTGGCACCATAGAGTTCATACTCTCACATCCATGAGATGCCATCCTAAGCAGTGCACCACTAGTTCTTGTAGATCTATTTCTACAACAGAATCTCCAGTAGTCAGCACAGGAGAATGATCCGATGAAGAAGTTGAACATTCAAGAAGAAATTTTTCGTGACGCTAGCTTCACGCATGTGTGGGTCCTACCTTGGCACTACTTGATACTTATAGTATCTGGCAAATCACCTAGAAAAGCGAGGCTATGGAAGACGGTGAGAGAGCTATATGACATCCAGACTACATTGGATATGTCTCAATGTGCAAATGAACTCCATGGCCCGCTCCTACGGTGAACTCCATGGCCCACTCCTATGACTAGGCACACAACTACACACCTTGAGAGTCGACACCTTCGATACCCTCCATGCAAACTGTAATGTCCTGCCTCCTCAAGACTAGGCCTGCTTATATCCGGCCGCTTATCTAGGACATAGACTGCCCTCAAACACCAACACTAGTCTTTTCTACTAATTTTGTCCTCACTCATGCGCACCCGGGAAGACTTTTCGGTCGGTCATCCATCCATAAATTGCTCCAGGACAAGCACGCTTAACCTCAGAGTTCTTTAGTGATGAGCTTCCAGAAAAGAAGTTGTAACTTGTTGGTACGAGTATCCTATTAATCCTATTAAGCCTAGAGCCAGGATGTTACATACTCACCCCCTTAGGAGACCGATGTCCTCATTGGTCAACCCCAGGTCAGGAACGTCCCCTCTTGGCCACATCCATGTGTCCAGTGCTAGTGCATGTGTCATGTTGTGCGACCACTCCGTATCCACACCAGCCATGCACACCATACTTGCGCAACTGACACACGCGCCTATGAAATCGCAAGGGTCGGCTCTGATACCATTTGTAACGTCCAGCATCCTCAAGGCCAGGCCCTCTTATATAGGATCTAGACTGACCTCACAGACCAACACTAGTCCTTTCTGCGCACTTTGTCCTCACTCATGCGCATTCGCAAAGACATCCGATCGGTCACCCATCCCTAAATTGCTGCAGGCCAAGCACAGATGTCTTTACCAAGAAGTTGCAACTTGTTGGTACGAGTGTCCTATTAATCCTATTAAGCCCTGGGCCAGGGTGTTATACAAATGTAGAAACGCCGCCACAAATGCTTCCTCATGCATGTGCATCCCTCCCTCGCCATCTATCTAGATCCAACAATCGATGGTCAGCGAGCTCCATTTCTGGCAAAATCAGGCGGAAGAAGGACCTAATTCTTCTTGTCCAATCTGATTTCGATCTTCTTCTTATATCGTGTCCATGCAATCGCCACCATATGAGGTCAGCATCCAGTAATCCAGTGCTGTTATTGGAGGTTACCTTGTGGAGAGCAACTACAATGCCACCACCTCTCATTGCTTTCTAGAAAACTATAGGTAAAACTTTTTAAAAAAAACTATAATGCCATAAGCTCCTATGCTTCCCTTGTTACCTATCTACTCGCAAAGAACACAAATTGGTAGATTTGGTGCTAGAATTGGATACTTTGGATAACAAAATATCACCTTCTGCCACCTCTGGTCCCTTGTAATTGGAACCATAAGCCCAAGAACATCGCATGCAATCATGGTATTAAGCAAAACAGAGTGTCGACATCTTCTCCTAGGCGTGATCTACTCCGGCAGTTCATACCAGCAGACAAACGACGGGATGCTCTATACCAGCAGCATGCCATCGTCATCGTTTGTGCCTCCATGGATGGCACTGCGCACATTCATCAAGGAGTGGAACTGCGCCAGCTACGGCCTCGTCGGCTCCATGGTGACTGCGGTGGAGGCGGAGTCTGTCACACTCCACTTTTAAGGATAAAAGTAGAATGCATAAATAGCCTTATATGTGCCCTAGGAACAGTCGCACATATAAGATGACAAATTACAAAGAGTATCATCACCGAGTTTATTACATCGTGAACCTATATTTATTACAGAGTATTGCGCATAAATAATAAATAACTAAGATATCTTTATTTCGGAAGCTCCACATAGGGACATGTCAACTGGTGAACACCAAGCCTAGTACTCATCACGATAGCTTTCATTCCAAACTTCATCTGTTACCCATCCGGGATTTTCCAAAATTAAAAGTAAAGCAAGCGTAAGGACACAACCGTACTCAACAAGCATAACATGGGTTAATGAGACTCAAATAAGCTGACACTGTTTGACTACATTTAGCTTTTATAACTTAATCATATTGAAGCATAGCAACAAGGTAGTGATAATTCCCATATACTCATGATCAAAATAACATTAACCAGTGTATAGCAATAACGACATTAAGATGCACACATTAACAATTTGAGAACCATTATCTTTTGTAAATGTGTCAAGGCCGTCCTAACCGAAGGGCATGGACAATATATAGATTTAAACTCTGATCAGAGGTGTACATTTTCACTGTGAGTCATGTTTTACAACTGAGTGGACTTATAACTTCCAAACCACCACAAAACATATAAAGCCTCCTATAGGTTCTCCTAACCAATCAGAGATACGAAAATATGTTGTGTATAGAAACCCCCTTCCAATATGGCACAATCCTTCCCGGCTATACTCATAAGGATAGAGGCAGTCCTATACCCTAACTTTTAGACCACTAACCAGCTAGAAAAGGGCCTACAAGTGACTAGAGCCAGAGCCATATGGCCCTCACAGCTGTACGGATTCTCCATGATAAATCACTTACAGACAAGAGTTCATGTTTGTTGAAAGTCATCATTTTCGTTGATAGCATAACACACATCAAGTTATAAGATCATGACCATTAGAGCAATAGCATCATAACTACCCAATGCAACCCAAAAGGTTTAAGGAATCAGGATATCAAAGCTTGTTATAATTTCTAGGTCATCAAAGACACATGCAAATGAATTATTATTTATAGTGAATAGGTAACAAGGATGATCCATGCTATACTTGTCTTAATTCACAAAGTCCTGCTGATCTTGCTGATCCTCAAAGTAGCTTTGCTCAACAAAAACCTCACCGTCTAAACTCGACATTAACAATCAACATCAAACAATCCAATCGAGCATACATACACGAAGCAAACAAAGAATTATTAGAGAAATAGTACATCAATCTCATCAAAATAGAATAAAAAGTTTATAAAACTATTCTACTCGCTTCTACGATCAAATAGACGTCAAGTTCACCAAAAACGAAGTTATAACGGCGAAGATATGAGTTTTCAAAGATTTCCTACACATAAATAAATACTTTAAATATAGACTAAGAATATAAAGTTTTCAAAATACTTCAACAGTGCACCACTGCGTAGATTATGAAATTATGAATCTAACGAAATTTGAACGGACCAAATCGGAGTTAAAACGTAAAAGAAATAAGCCTTTAAAGATAATGGCAAAACTGTAAATAGATGAACACGTATTCTGAAATTGAAAAGGAAAAATACGTTTTCCAGAGAAGAAAACGTACTCTGGAAGCTGTTACGAGGAAAATACGCTTTCCAGTGGACAAAGCGTATTATGGATCTGTTAAGCAGAAATTACGTTTTCCAGTAGAGAAAACGTATTCTGTCGAAACCGCCAAGGGTTCTTAACAGATTATACAGAACTCCGAGGGGTTTTTTGCAAAACCGCCATGCGAAGGGTTACGGGCGTCTGTGGGCCGTTGAATCTGAGATCAACGGTTCAGATCGGTCGAGCCAGTCGGCCTCGCCGGAGACGACGCCCGACGCGGCTGCTGCCATCGCCGGCGACGAGAAAAACTCGCCGGAGAAGATGGAACTAGCGCTACAGACCTCGGCTCAACACCGGACCTAGACCAAACGACTCAGGAGCTTGCGACGATCACGATTAGCACGAAGATGAGACCCCGAGGGGGCTAACGACGGCCGGTGGCCGACGTCGGCGGAGATGAGCTCGCCGGCGATCACATGCCGAAGGTTACGTATCACTAAATGACTAGGAACCGGTACCAATCGAAAGAGGGAACCACAGTGATCTTAACCGAGGTGAAGATGATGCTCGGGGCGGTCGGTGGTGAGCTAATGGCAGTCGACAGCGGACGGCGGCGATTTGCGGGTAACAATTCAACACAAGATGAGCATCAAAGATCAAAATTCGGAGCTCAGGCGTGCTCACGAGGTCAAGAGAAAGCTTGCCCTTCTGCTTATGATGACGGAGCAACGACGACGATGGCGAATTGCAAGCTCCGGCGGCGGCGGCAATGGCGGCTAGGGTTCGGTGGCGCTGGTTGCTTGAAGATGACGTAAACGCGGCGCTAGGGTTTTGGGAGAAGTCGCGGATGCGATTAAATCCTTAAATAGCCTGAAGGCAGGGCCATGCGACCGAGCGGCGTCGGCACAGAGGTGGCGCGGGTTGGAGTCGGGCTCGAGCTCGCGTCCCGGTCGGAGGTGGAAGGGGATGATGCGGGCTCCACCTGTCAGTGACCCAGTGCGGAAGACGGACGCAGACGTGGCCGACGCGTGCCTGATGGGCCTCGGCCTATCGGCCCAAGATGGAGCTGTGGCGCGCGGACGGCACTGCTGTCGCGGCTTCGGCCCAAGATGAAGGGAGCGGGCCGCGCGCAGAGGGAAGTGGAGCAGCGGGCTGAGCGCGGGAGGAGGGCAGGCCGAGCGGAGAGGGAGAGGGCCGCCGGATGCTGTGCGGGCCGAATGGCAGGAAGGAGAGGGGGAGGGAAAGAAATGGTTTTTCTTTTATTTGAATTCCTTTCAAATGCAAATTTAAATATATTTTGAATTTCAATTCAAATTCAAACACCACACAAGGAAAATATGCACCAGCATGAATGCTCAAGCATGTTTCTACCATGATTCAACCTCATTTTCATAAAACATTTATTTAGCCTAATTATTTATTCACCATCAACTCATTTTGCCATTTTGAAAATTTAAAAAAAAATAGGGTGTTACAGAGTCGCTGGACGGCAGCGTGGATCTCGTCAAGGTCGACACCAGGACAGCCGCCGTGAACATCATCTGGTCCAGGGAGATGCTCGCCGGCCAAGATCAGCACGCTCCACGCGGGACGCCCCGTGTCCTGCGTCGCCGTCCACGGCGACGGCGGCAGCTAGGTCCTCGTCTTGGGCACCTCGGACGGCAGGATTCACGTCCGGTGTACGCTGATTAATTCTTGCGTTGGGTTCGTGCTCAACTGGATCAACCATCCCCAGCGGCCGAGATGTTTCCATATTTTAATATAACGGCTTCTGAGTTCGCAAGTAATCATTACAAAATTATTTAAAAAAAGTCACTCACATTCGCATTTTTCTGGTTCGTGCTGCAGGTGTGGGCATTGACTTGACAAGGCACAGTAGAATTACTGGGTGTGGACAGGGCTTGAAACTTCATAGGACGGTGATGAATAAAATGTGGAAGTACGAAGTGGCCTATGGCGATTTTTCTATGCTTATTTCTTTTTTTCACCTCTGGCAAACGTTTTTCGCACGATCTGCTAAGTGACAATATCGACCTTTTCATGAGTATGATTATAATAATCAGTTAAAATAATTTAATTGTGATCCGAACCGGTTAGATTATGAGATGGATCAATATAATCAAAACATTACACTACAACAATAATCCTATTATTCACTCAGGCTTGTTTTTGGCTTTTACTAATCTTTATCACTTTTATTGTTCATAACTGAAACTGTAACAACGCCCCTCCCCTGGTGATATATCCTGCTCTCAGAGTATGCATATGGAGCCCTTGTTTATTTACTGCACTGCCATGTTTATTTGCATTGAATGTGAGTTTGCTTCGAAAGTGCCATCGCGAGTACGTGGACTCCACTGAATATATATGCTAGCCCTTTCAGCAAAAGGAGCGTTGTCAAAATGCCAACTTGAGCAACACCTACCGAGCACGCTTCATGTAACAATCAACAGACTTGGTATAGCTACGCATGAGAGGAGTTAGGAATTCAATCATCTCTCACCTATGCAACACAGAAATTTTTTGGCAGCGTCCACGCGTTCATACTATGACATCCATAAGATGCCATCCTAAGTAGTGCACGACAAATTCCTTGTGATCTATGGCTACACAAGAAGTTCCTGCAGTTAGCACAGGATGACCCGATGGAGAAATGAAACGTTCTCAGGAGGAAATTTTTCGTGAAGCTAGCTCCACGTGAAAGGAAGAAATCCAAATGTTCCTTAATTTCGGCAAAATCTCAATCAAGATGCAGCAGATGATGACCATGCAAAAGCAGGGGCAAACGGCTCTGTTTTTCGGTCATGTTCTTGTATCGATCCGTGTCCCAAAGTTTGAAGTAAAACAGAGTGCCCGGCATCGACGTCAAAGCAGAGTGTAAGGAAGCTTTGCATTTCTTCTTTCTTACGAGCGTATATTTTTTTTATACGAGGATCGATCCCCATTTCCATTATCGCTAACGGAAATACACTGTTTAGAGTTTTAGGGAAGCAAAGCAAAAGACCAGTTCAGGTATAAATCTAGGACAAAACCCCATAAAGGTTGGCAACAGGACGCCAAGCAAAGTACTGCAGAGAACTAAAACAGGAGATCCATTGATATCACGCAGATGAATTCTGGTGAGCAGCTGAACATGGTGCCAGGTCTTAGCTTCGCTACTGATCATCTTTCATGCTTATATATATACACGAAAGAAGCGTGGCCGTAGAGCTTCTCCTCCGAGTGTAGGACTGACAAGCTGGTGATGGCTTTTCTTGTGCTCCTGAGCCTCGTGGACAATACCAAGTATGTTTTAGCTCCCTTCCCAAACCTTGAGGGGTGCCGTCAGAGTGGTCGGAGATGCTCCTGAACAGCTGAACCCCGCCAGCCCTATTGATTTATCCTGCTCTCAAAACATGCAATGGAGCTTCCTTCGAAAGTGCCATCACGAGTATCAGGACCCCTCTGAATATAACGGAACAGTCCATAACCACCTCTAAAAATCAATGATTCCATGAGACACAAAGATAGAGGCGGATGTACGGCAGCTGCCTCTAAAATCCATTTTCACAGCATCTCAGACGCTTTCTACTAGTAGTGAATATGTTAGATCTCAAAAAAAGGATCTAAGTTTTAACTATTATTCTGGCACCAAGATGGCTCCAAACCAAAAGGTTTGTGAGCCATAAGTTTTGGATCTCATTTTTGTCTATAATAATTATCATATATGTTAGCGAAAAAATATAATAATTGTCATATAATTCCTTTTTGGTGATACTATATGTTAGCGGGTCGATAAATAAGGACTATACATTTGCTCCTCTAAAGCAAGGTAGGAAGCAAACACCATCCAAATGTTTGTCCACGAATATCGCATCTCATTTTTTAGTTGAACCAAGGGTATTTCATTAATAGAGTGCAATACAACCTGCTCACATGCACGGCAAGAAAAGAAAGTGACTCTTGCACTAAAGGATATACCAGTGGTTTTGTCCCTGCCATAACACAGGCCGTTGCTTCGCTTTTAGGCCTAGAGTTGTTTCATACCTTCTAAAGACTTTGACATTATTCCTCTCCTTCCAAATTTACTAGGAAAAGAGGGCAAGAATTTTGATTGCTTTTTGATGAGCATCTTGTATTGTGGTTTACTATTCATGTGTTCTCAGGTTTGAAGTCCGGCTGTGATATACCTAGTTGGCAGCTAATCTCAAGATTCCTCTAAGGCGCAATTGGTTAGCCACGTACAGATTCCTCTAAGTCAACTGATGTAACTAGGGTGTACACATGCATGCAGGGAATCAAATTCTACACAGCCTACCAAACAATACCTCAATGCAACCAAACCCACCGCAATGCCAAAAACCAAACACCTACAACTGCAGGCATATATGGAGCCAATCAGACCCACACTTTGCTAGTATATTGTGTACTATTTCTGCCGATGGCCAGTACAGCAAGCAAACCGGGCTATGTGCTATGTGCCAGGCGCTAGCTTTCCTTGAACTAACAACCAGAGACCTTCCCCCTGTTGAAACATGCATGGAGCCCAAGCTTACTTACTGCACTGCCAAGTTCATTTGTGTGACAGAACCGACCAATTTATTAGAGCACAAGCACATAATCCGCCATTAATTCAGCAAATCATATGATTGAGACCTAATAAACCCGGTAGTCCGTGAAATCTCGAAGGATTTTAAACTTTTGCGGCACGACCAAAATCGTAATAGTTTAGCGATTCCATTCACAAGTACGCAGTTCGAACATAGTTTAAAACATCATCGGAGTACGAAATAGAGTTATTACAAACCAAGTTCAAATTCAAATAAAAGCGGAAGCGATTTAAGTTCAAATACCACACACACACATTTGAAATATAGTGCCAGATCCGTGGTCCACATCCAGCAAAAGCATCAAGTAGAGAAGAGTGACCATGCCCAAGGTCTAATCATCTCCTAAGGCGGGATAGAAACAGTTCTGACAATAGCCATAAAGCATCTCACCATCTGCAAAAACATGGGAAATAAAACCCTGAGTACGAGGATGGACTCAGCTAGACTTACCCGTCATAAACTAAAATAAAAGACTCCAAGGAGTATGCAAGGCTGTATAAGTAGGATAGCTGACTCATTTAAATTGCGGAAAAGCTTGCATTAAGAAACAATTAATAAGAACCTTCTAGCAATGTATTTTAATCTGATTATCCTTATCTTGCTACATTAGCACCTGTACTAAACAAGCATGGTAATAATTATTCAACAGCAAGTAACCATTTCCGGTTGAGTATCTTTCCACCTTATCAGCTCAACCATCTCACCTCTTGTTCAAGTTCTTACTACGATGCCGCTGCTCAAGTCAAGTGTTCACTGTCCAGGAACGATGGCGATTATAATCGATTACTAACCAGCTGGCGGGTACTCCTCACACAAACCACACTCACCAGCCACGGTGAGCTACAGGTCACCGACATCCAATTCAGGAAAAACGCGAGATCAACAGGTACCATCACATCCGGGCACCGTCCGGCTGCCAGCAGGGCGCACCATGCTATATTCAGGCCTTACAACCGCGTAACCCGTGGTCCCCCATCTTCACCAATGCGATGCGTACAGCAGGTCGACTCCCGGCCCAAATCAAAATTAGGCTTCGCGGTCGGAACGACTTATCCTTCCAGCTAAATATGAGGCATAAATTCAATATGACTTGAGGACGTACAACGGACGGGGTCCTAGTTCGACACAGACGGGATAA
>CM041646.1:2720811-2761526 GCA_023333625.1 Bothriochloa decipiens
GGTTCAGTCAGTCACAGGGAACATTCAGCTTTTTTGAATATGTGGCTGGAGAAATTTATTTTCTGCGGCAGAACAGTTGGACCGACCAACATGCACCTTCCTGCAGCAGAGCTGTTGGCTAGTAGCGTTCAACTCCCACTGGGCCGATACCTTCTTGGCTCAGTCTACCATCTCCTCCACCAAGTATCACAAAGGCTGCTGCAAGGTAAATCCATCGGCAACCTGGGGTGTCCCTGGTGGTTCATCAATATGTGGTTGAATGCCCATATGCACAAGTATTTCCATATTGACCTGTTCGCCCAGCAATTCCCTCGAAGTCTTCCTAAAGATTATCAACTCGGGAAAGAAGAATCGGCAACGCGCCCCCCTATCAACTTTGGAGAAGCACTGGCAGTACTACCAGGGGCAGAGGCAAACAGAATCTAGATCGGCAATCTCTTCCACAGCCTCTACATCGGCATCCCCTCTGAGCTTCGGGCCTGGGTCCCGTATGTTGATGAAGCAGCAAGATTCCCTCTTTCCTTTAACCTTACCTTACTAACAACCAGAGACCTTCCCCCTGTTGAAACATGCATGGAGCCCAAGCTTACTTACTGCACTGCCAAGTTCATTTGCATTGAATGTGTTTGCTTCCAATCTGCTCTCGCGAGTATCGGGACTCCAAAATATATATTTGTTGCTCTTGCAGCAAAAAGAGAACATCACTCTCCAACAATTGATTTTGGGCCCAAACATCTCATGACTAACTCCCAACATAAACAATTGGGCCCAAAACACATTAGTGGGGGTTACAAACATATGGCACATCCCCAACAATAGGTGTTAATTTTTATCTATTTTTTGTGTTATCTATATATATCTATATTTATTATCTATATCTAGTATTAGGAGAAATATTCTCTCCCTAAATTTTTGCCCACCCCATGTTCTTGACCATCACTCTCTTTCTGGTCAACTCCTAGTTAATTTTAATCACTGACAGTACTGTAGCAGAAGATAATATGAGTTCTAATTGATTTTGCTGTACTGCATCTAACCCAAACACATGACCTGTGTGCTCAAAAAATTAAAGTAACAAGCGTCTAGTCGTGGTACAGTGTCTGATTCCATAATGTATATGAACAGTTGACAACAAGTTGCATGTCACATTATAACGGACATGTTGAATCCACACACTTCAATCCTCATGCGGAATGATTGTTCAAATAGGGCCAATTGGTCCCTCTACTGATGCCCTGTCCCCATGGAACTTTTTCCTTGTGTCATCAATTAAGTGCCATCGATCTCATTCATAAAAATAATTAAACTTTATGTTTACAACAACTCTTATAGGAAACTTGTTTATTGTCCTGGTCATATTTTTCTATTCCTTATCTGTCTCTGCTACAATGGTTGTCTATATATTGCAGTTGAGTTTGCGGCAATGGAAGTAAAAGGTAGGAGTTTGTATAACAAATAGTGGACGTGTGGTCTTGCTCCAAATTGTCTCACAAATTAGTATACGGCTTACAATAAGAAAGAGCAACACTTGCCATACAATTGTGCTTTCACGTCCATATCTACTTATATCTACTTGCTACAGATTAGGCATGACAGGCATTACGAACTCGTATCTCACCCTCCTGGTCTTTTGGTCGACTCCAACCTCAATACCATGCCCTGTGTACTGCTTCTAAGGCATCAATTTTGAATGAAGCATAGCATGTAGAACCCGACAGAATCATGTCAGTGGCATGGTAACTGAAGGCAAGGTTTGTGTCACTACTACAACATTCTTTCCCGCAGCT
The DNA here is from genome assembly GCA_023333625.1 of Bothriochloa decipiens. Lineage (NCBI taxonomy): Eukaryota > Viridiplantae > Streptophyta > Magnoliopsida > Poales > Poaceae > Bothriochloa > Bothriochloa decipiens. The sequence continues at coordinate 2,722,599 of CM041646.1, forward strand.
CAGCTCTCGCCTATTATAACGCCAAATTCATATTCAGACCCTTGCGTCTGCACTTTGCTAGTTTATGGTGACTGCCCAGCATGCTGAAGCCGTACATGAAAAGGCCTGGAGTTCGCTTCTACGCTTGGGATGAGGAGGGTCATAGTAGAAACTGATGCTGCTATTGTAGCAAAAATGCTATCTGAAACGTCTTATGACAGATCAGTTCTAGGTTCTCTAATAAGAGAGATGAGAAGCTTAACGTAAAATGGTTTTTCTGAATGTTCCGTCTCTCATGTTTCCAGAGTCTGTAACGCTTTTGCCGATACTCTGCCGGCCAGGGGGTAATTGTAATGATGACGGTCCTCAACTTTGAGGGTGTCCATTGACTTAATAGTATATGGTTTTCAAAAAGAAAAAAGTTTATGGTATGCTGTTTATCCGATTGCCTACATAGCAGGGCAAACCGGGCTATGCGCTCTTTGCCAGCCGCTGATATTGATTTATCCTGCTCTAAAAACATGAGTGGAGCCCATGTTTATTCATTGCACTGCCAAGTTAAGTACTTGCGTTGAATTTGTTTGCTTCCAAAGTTATTGTTTGTTTCACGGGGTTTACACTGTATTACCCACCCCTAGTAGTCTGATATAAATATTTACGCAACACAAATGCATCCATCAACACTTGTCCAACTAAAGCAACGCTTCCTACTCATTGGGTGTAGAAGGGTAGCGAATAAGACCTGTCCCTGCTCTACGCATGAGAGGCGTCAGGAATTGAGCGCCCATGGTGGATTATGCAGAAGCATGACTATACATCTGATCCATGACATCGCAACCACATCTGGTGTGTGGTTCTCGAGGGGCTCGTGTAGCATGGAGATGTGATCGAGTCATCATTGACAAAAAGATTCTCCATCAGCCGAAGTTTGTTGTCAATAATTAGCATAGGCTCCCAGGTTGCCTCTGTTCTTGTAAATTGGGTACTACATGACAATAATTAGGGTATGTGACAACTGCCATATAGTGCCATGCATGCATGGCAAATGTCATCTCCCTCAAACACCACAACATAATTTTGTGTTCACAGAAAACATATTGTTCAGCCTGGCCTGACATGTCTCTTACAGTTGCACTGGTGACAATAGCAGCCCTAACTTGATTAACTGTATATACACATTCATAGTGACAAAAGACCTATATGTTTTGCTCCAATTTATAGTTTTCGGAATTCAATTCGTTAAAATGTCTATTTTTTATCCAAGCTTTGCCAGAATGACACATGAGGGCTTAGTTTACTGGACATGCAGTTATAATAAGGTCATTGCCAGGCGCCTTCGTCCTTGAACCAACAACCAGATCCCCTCATGGAACCCAAGCTTATTTACTGCACTGCCAAGTTTATTTGCATTGAATGCGAGTTTGCTTCAAAAGTGCCATCGCGAGTATCATGACTCCTCTGAATATATATGCTAGCCCTTTCAGCAAAAGGAGCATGATCAAATTGCCAACTTGAGCAACATCTACCAAGCACGCATCATGTAACTATCAACAGACTTGGTATAGCTAGGCATGAGAGGAGTTGGGAATTTTTGGCACCGTCCACGAGTTCATACTCTGACATCCATAAGATGCCATCCTAAGTAGTGCATGACAAATTCCTTGAGATCTATTGCTACACAAGAAGCTCCTGCAGTCAGCACAGGATAACCCAATGGAGAAATTGAACGTTCAAGTGGAAGTTTTTCGTGAAGCTAGCTCCACGTGAAAGGAAGAGGTCAAAAGTTAATGGAATTTCGGCCAAATTTTGATCACAGAGCAGCGGATATGATGAGCATGGAAAAGCAGTCATGTTCTTGTATCGATCCGTGCCCAACAGTTTGAAGCAAAATAGAGTGCCACACATCCATGTCAAAACACATTGTACCGAAGCTTTGCGTTTCTTCTTTTTTTTTCCATGCATATATATAGATATAAAGAAGGCGCGTGCCCGTAGGGCTTCTCCTCCGAGTTCAGAACTTACAAGCAGGTGATGGCTTTTCGTGTGCTCCTGAGCCTCGTGGACAAGACCAAGAATGTTTTCGTTCCCTTCCTATACCTCGAGGGGTGCCGTCAGAGTGGCCGGAGATGCTCCTGAACAGCTGAACCCCGCCTGCTCTGTTGATTTACCCTGCTCTCAAAACATGCGATGGAGCCCAAGTTGATTTACTGCAATTGCTAAGTTTATTTGCATTGAATGTGAGCTTCCTTCCAAAGTGCCATCACGAGTATCAGGACCCCTTTAAATATATACGCTAGCTCTTCAGCAAAAGGAGCACGATCAAAACGCCAAATTGAGCGACACCTACCTAGCACGCTGAAGTTTATCGCGCACAGCACAGTCGACATTGCATGTTTTTGGCGCTAAGGGGAGCAACCATCAACACACTTGGTACAGCTAAGCATGAGAGGAGTTGGGAATGTGATCATCTCTCAATGTTGCAGCGCAGCAATTTTTTGGCGCCATCAAAGAGTTATTACACTCACATCCACCAGATGCCGTCATAAGTAGTGCACCATAGCTTCTTCAATTTCTACCTGTATCACTAGTAGCATGTAACACCCCAAAATTTGCATAATTTTTAAAATAGTCAAATTAATTTAATTTTGCATTTGGTGGGCATTTAACATAGGCAAAATAAATATTTTAATAAAGTAGAAATATATCGGGCTAGATACATGTATGTGCATACATGCCGCTGCACAAGTTTTTGATGGTTGTTTAAACTTGTTGCCTAACTTTGGCTCCCTAGAGGACCCTGGCCAACCCTAGCCCCTTCTGGCTAAGTATGGCCAACCCTGGCCACCAGTGGCCACCTCTAGCCGGCCATGGCCCGCATTGGGCAGCCATGGCCAAGGCAACGGCAGCAGCGGCCGGCCACAGCGGCCAGCTCTAGCCACCGGCGGCCACAGGCTAGCCAGGCCAGCCCAGCCGTGTGCCAGGCCGCGAGCCCACCAACCAGCCCGCCAAGCACAGCGCGCGCCTGCCGCCATCTTGGGCCGAGCGGCCCAGTTAGCCCGCACCGCCGCCGGCCACGCGTCTTCCTTCTTGGGCCGGCAGGCCGGCCCATCAAGCCACCGCTCCACCGCGCTCTCTCGCCGACAAGTGGGTCCCACTCATCAGCCGCCACCCGCTGCCTCCGCTCCGCGGCGCGCACCGCCGCCGAGCCCGGCTCGGGTACGCAACCCGATGTTCCCCACCTCCTATAAAGGGCAATGCCCGAGTGCGCCGCCTCCCGTACCCTAGTCCGAGCCGCCGCCACTTGAACCCTAGCTGCCGAATCGATGGAACCCTAGCCACGCGCACAGCCACCATAGCCACCACCTTCGAGCTCGCGAGCGCCGTCGTCGATCTCCGCCGGCGATGTGACCCCGCCGACAAGGACCCCACCACAAGTTTCGTGGGAAGGTGAGGATCACGCCGGCACCTTCCTTTTTCCCTCTCTCTGTCACGCGTGCCCGCACGCCATAGTTGTAGCGCCGCCGTCGTCGTCCGCGCCGCCGCATCGACCCTCTTCTGGCCGTCCGCCGTCACCACGGACCCCATTTTCGGAACCGCGAGGTCGCACCGCGCCTCCCCGTCCCCTCCGCGTAGGCCGCCGTGCCCCGCAGCCGCCTCCGCCAAGCTCCCTGCCATCATCAATGGCACCCACCGCACGGATCACCGCCACCACCAGTTCCTCGCCGTCATTAACCCCGCGACCGAGTCCGCGGAGCCGCGCTCGTCCCTCCAGTGCCCTCCGCCAAGCCAGCCCAGCACCGGAGCGCCGTTCCGGCGAACTCCGGCGAGCCTCCAGCGATGCACCGCCACCTAGAGCGCCATCCCCGGCGACCCAGACCCCATGGGCCAACCCTGGCCACCCGATTCAATCTGGACGGCCCAGATTAGATCGGGGGATACCGGTCAACCTTGAGTCAACCAGCCCCGCTCCAGCTGACGTGTCAGCCACGCGGAAGCCACGTGCACGACACGCCAGCGCCACGCAAGCGCTGACAAGTCAACCTGGTCAAACGGCCGGTCAGCCATGGCATTTTTATAGAAAGGTCCCTGGATTTTTCTGTAATTATGACTTAGTTCACCGCAGTTCAAAACAGGCTGTTGATTTTACATTTTGAACCCTAAAGTCATCGGTATTTATGCTTTAGGTCCAAACTGAGTTTTATTTTAGTTTTTAAATTATTTTTGAATACAAAAATAGTTCTGTTTATTTATGGTTATGCCCCTGACCTTATTTTAGCCATAACTTTCACGTTTTAGTTTCGTTTTTAGCAAACTTATACTTTTTGGAATCGTATCGACGTAAGCTACACGATCGTAGTAATATTTACCATGTTTTAAGCTTTTCAAAATTTGACATATTTTTGGGTTAGAATAAGGATCTCGCAACGCCTTTTCCGACATGTGTATAGCCTAGATCAACCGCGCTAGCTGTACCACCACAACGATAGCTCCTTTGCTGGTCACTCTTATGCTCTCGTGATCGTAGTAGCGAGCTCTACCATGTAGACCACTTTTTCTTTAGTGTTTCTTTTGATTGATGTTTGTTCTTAGCTTTGTCTATTTGTGTTGCTTGTTTGCTATGACTAGACGAAGAGCAGTTCATGAGTGCTGAAGATCAGGAGCTGAGCATCGACAAGTACAATTGGAATTGGAGACCAAGAGTTCTTGGACAAACAGAATTAGTAGGTCCATTAGGAAAGCTTTGAAGAAGGAAAGTATAGCTTGGGTTTTATTTATGTGACTACGATCTTGTGACTTCATTAATGTCTAAGCAATAAACGATAAAAATAACTTTTTAGCAACCTGATGATTTATCTGTAAGAGAATCTCTAGGATTTACAGTACAGCTGTGAGGGCTACATGGCTCTGGTTTTAGCTCAGTATGAGGCCCTTTTCTAGCTTGTTAGTGGTTACCCGAAAGGGCGCAAAAGGGGCTTCGATCTGTATGATCCCGCTGCCTACCAAGAATGTGTGGTTCTTGTCTTTTGTTAGTCACCTCTTGGGGGAGAGTTCATGCTTATTGATGGGGAAACCTAGTGGCCCTAACTTGTTAGACGAACATTTGAAAGGCTTCATAGTGAACCCCGCCGGCCTTCCTTGGTAGTGGACTAAGAGGTTAGCTACCTCGGGCAAAAGGGCAATTCACGGCTCACAGTGAAAGTGTACACCTCTGCGTAGAGTTTAATAAACTTGCATACTAGCCTTGCTCAAGGAAACGAGCGGCCTTAGAATCTTTACATTAAGATGATGACTTTTATTTGCTAACATGTTCATGGGTTACCATTTTATGCTTCATATATTATTTATGTTACATTGTTCATGAGTTGATGGGTACTGCCTATTGCTATACTTGTTGAGTTCGACGTGGACTCACTCTTGCTATTCCACCACACCTCAGGAGGAGTGTTAGGCTTGTTGTCAACCAGTCAGTTTGGATCCAGTGGAGTGAAGTCTACACCCGGAGTTTGAAGTCATCTTTTCACTGATTGTTCATTAGGTGATCTTTTATATATTGTGTACGTTATATTTAAAGCATTGTAATTGATACTATTTGTAGCTATATTTGAAATTTGTCCCTTAAGACTCACCTATAGTGTATATCTGGTTTTGTCCTTAAAACCGGGTGTGACAGTTGGTATCAGCTCAATGCTTGCTGTAGGATGCAAGCTTAGTTAGCACTGGTCGATTTACAAAACATACTTTGCTATAAAACTATTTTGCCACCTCCTTGGCTTATTGAATTGGCTATTCCTCATCCTTGTCTTGTATCCTCACCTTTAATAGCTTCCTTTGAGCTACTGGTTCTTAACTCCTTGATTTATTATTTTTATTGGTGTATAAAATATTTCTGATCTCATTTTGTTCAAGTCTACGATGGCTTTTCATCTATAATCCACTCCTTAGGATGCCCACCATTGCTATACAAATGTACGTGTAGTGTCATTGGTGTGATGCATGCTTGTCTTATGCTCATGTGTGATTTGGATCTTCGTAAGGAGTACAATGATCTTGTGGTGTTTATCCACAGTTTCATTTAGTTCGTAGGCCTACGCTATGAGGAGTAATGAATAGATAGTTGGGTTTTGGGTTATCTCCTGTTTTCTGCATCCTGTCTTCCCGAGCAACCTGATTTCTTTGGATTCTATCTCTGTTCTTGGGTGACCAAAATTCATGGAAAAATTCTGTACACAAGTAGACTTTGATATCTTTCTCTGGGCACAAGAATCACCATCATATCTGTTTTGGTTTGGGAGTTATGAAAATCACAAGGTGAAGTATTTATGCTGTCAGAAATCTAGAGTAGTTTCTAATGTTGTCAGTTTTTGACTAATTAAATCATAGAATCTGGTAAAATGATATTAAAGAGAGTTTTTGAGGATTTTATAAGCGTTCCAACAATATAAGGTATGGCTTAATTGGATTAACAGAAGAGTATATATGGTTGTTTTACTGTGCTACTATTTTTCTGCTCGCAAGAGATTTCAGATTACTTTTTCTTGTTTATGCACATGAGTTTTTATTGGATATCAGAAGGTCATCATGATAAGTAAACTCACTCAAAAGAAGGTGCAAGCTACCCCTTTTGTGCCCCTAGTTGATACTTTCTTAAGGGGGGTAGCCAAGACAAAGAATTTGGTTATCTCATGGGTTGAGTTTTCTCGTATCTCTCTTACTTATTGATCCTACCTTATCAATTCATGAGTATATATTTGAAGAAGATATGAATAGATAAACTCTAATACATATGTGCTGGGAACAGATGGTTACTACTAGGAGAGGTGCTTCACGTGATGCCAGAGGGAATGCCCAGAATTCTAATCCACTGCCAGCAACAAATCCTTCAGCTATTGAACAAGCTTTGACAACATAGACTCTATTGTTGCAAACTCTCGTACAACATGTAGTGAACAACCAGCATCAAGCACCACCTATTAGCAAGCATGGTGAATTTATGATGGGACAACCACCGACATTCTCTCGTGCAAGTGATCCACTAGAAGTAGATGACTGGCTTAGAGCAGTAGAACGACATCTTGACATAGCTTAGTGTGATGACCATCAAAAGGTGCTTTATGCTTCTAGACAACTTCATGGTGCAGCTCAAACTTGGTGGGAATCTTATCAGTCTGCACGCCCCAATAATGCTCCTGTGATTACCTGGCAAGATTTTGTGAAGGACTTCAAAGCACATCACATTCTAGAGGGCTTAGTAGAAGTTAAGCAAGAGGAGTTTATGTCTCTCACAATGGGCTCTATGACTGCTAGTGAATATCATGACAAATTTGTCCAGTTATCTCGTTATGCTCCTGATGAGGTGAGGGAGGATGCTGATAAGCAACATCTTTTTCTCAAGGGTATTTATTATGATCTCAGGCTACAGTTGATTGGCAACACTTACCCCAATTTCCAAGCGTTGGTGAATTGCGCTATTGTGCTTGACGATATGCGCAAGAAGTAGGATAGGAAGAGAAGGAAGATGCAACATCAATCTATAGGTACCAACACTTGTCTTGGTTTTGCTGCACAACCAGATCAATATCAGTCACACTCTATGGATCTACCTGGTAGTACAGATCAGGATCAATACCAGTTTCAACAAACCAATGATGAAGTGCAATATTTTAGCTCTCAAGAGCCATGGTTGCCACCGCCTACTAACACTTGGATGAAGAATAATACTCCTACCAGTGAAGAAGATTACAGTTGTGGTGAGATTGAGAAATATGAGAATGATTGTCTAGAGAAGCTTACTGAGAGTAACCTCAGCCAGGATCAAGCACAACAGGAACCAGAACGGAATGTCTATAACAAGGAGGTGCAAAGAAATGAATTAAAGAAAAAATATATCCAAGGAATGTTGAACAATGTAGATCTGATTACCAATTATGGAGATAAAAAGGTCGTTTATGGTTTGATTGGAGTAAGCTCAGACACTGCCACGGTTTTGTTCGACCCCAAGAATTCACATTCATTCATATCTAGAAAATATGTAGAAGACCATAAGATGACTATGCTTCCATTGAGGAAATTAATAATGGTTAACACTCCAAAAGGAGAAAAGAAGGCAAACCGCATATGTCCAAAGTTGGTCTTGACATAAAGGGTGTGAGCTTCATGGCGAAACTAATTGTTTTGGAATTAGAAGAAGTAGATGTTATCCTTGGAAAAGGGTGGTTTTATGCTTGTAAAGGAGTGATCAATTGTGCCCAACGTTTGGTGTTTTTAAGAACACCATCCGAAGAAAGAGTTGAGTATGTTGGTATTCAACCTGCACCTGAGGATGAAGACCCATTTGAATGTGTGAACACTGAGGATAGAAAAGTGGATTGTGAGTTTTCGGAAATAAGTGAAGAGAAACAAACAGGTCTCGAGGAGCTCGATACAAGAGACAGTCACATTCGTGCAGATTGGCCGGCCAAGGTCGTTGAATCCTCCCGATGACTCTCGATGAAAAAGTAAAGTGTGTAATGTGGAGGCAAAGAAAGATGTAATGTGGAGGCAAAGAAATATGTAATTTGGGAATATGGGAATCAAATAGGAATACAACATCCCTATCTCTTTTATCACCATCTTTTGAATCTCGGGGCGAGATTCATCTTAAGGGGGTAGAATTGTGACACCCCAAAATTTGCATAATTTTTGAAATAGTCAAATTGATTTAATTTTGCATTTGGTAGGTATTTAACATAGGCAAAATAAATATTTTAATAAAGTAAAAATATATCGGGCTAGATACATGTATGTGCATACATGCCACTGCACAAGTTTTTGATGGTTGTTTAAACTTGTTGCCTAACTTTGGCTCCCTAGAGGACCCTGGCCAACCCTAGCCCCTTTTGGCCAAGTATGGACAACCCTGGCCACCAGTGGCCACCTCCAACCGGCCATGGCTAGCATTGGCCAGCCATGAACAAGGCAACGGCAGCAGCGGCCAGCCACAACGGCCAGCTCTGGCCACTGGCGGCCACAGGCCAGCCAGGCCAGCCCAGCCACGCGCCAGGCTGCGAGCCCGCCAACCAGCCCGCCAAGCGCAACGCGCGCCTGTCGCCATCTTGGGCCGAGCGGCCTAGTTAGCCCGCACCGCAGCCGCCCACGCGTCTTCCTTCCTGGGCTGGCAAGCCGGCCCATCAAGCCACCGCTCTGTCGCGCTCTCTCACTGACAAGTGGGTCCCGCCCTCCGGTCCCACTCGTCAGCCGCCACCGCTGCCTCTGCTCCGCGTCACGCGCCGCCGTCGCCGAGTCCGGCTCGGGTACGCAACCCCATGTTCCCCGTCCCCTATAAAGGGCAATGCTCGAGTGCGTCACCACCCGTACCCTAGTCCGAGCTGCCGCCACTTGAACCCTAGCCGCTGAATCAATGGAACCCTAGCCACGCGCACAGCCGCCATAGCCGCCACCTTCGAGCTCGCGAGCGCCGCCGTCGATCTCCGCCGGCGATGTGACCCCGCCGACAAGAACCCCACCACAAGTTTCACGGGAAGGTGAGGATCACGCCGGTGCCTTCCTTTTTCCCCTCTCTCTGTCACGTGTGCCCTCACGCCATAGTTGTAGCGCCGTCGTCGCCGTCGTCCGCGCCACCGCATCGACCCGCTTTCGGCCGTCGCCGTCACCACGGACCCCATCTTCGGAACCACGAGGTCACACCACGCCTCTTCGTCCCCTCCACGTAGGTTGCCGTGCCCCACAGTAGCATCCGACCAAGCCCCCTGCCATCGTCAGTGGCACCTGCCGCATGGACCACCGCCACCACTAGTTCCCCGCGGTCATTAACCTCGTGACCGAGTCCGCGGAGCCGCGCTCGTCCCTCCAGTGCCCTCCGCCAAGCCAGCCAAGCTCCGGAGCGCCGTTCCGGCGAACTCCAGCGAGCCTTCGGCGACGCACCGACACCTAGAGCGCCGTCTCCAGCGACCCAGACCCCATCGGCCGACCCTGGCCACCCGATCCAATCTGGACGGCCCAGATTAGATCGGGGGATACCGGTCAACCTTGAGTCAACCGGCCCCGGGCGTGTCAGCCACGTGGCAGTCACGTGCACGACACGCCAGCGCCACGCAAGCACTGACCAGTCAACCTGGTCAAACGGCCGGTCAGCCTTGGCATTTTTGCAGAAAGGTCCCTAGACTTTTCTGTAATTACGATTTAGTTCACCGTAATTCAAAACAGGTTGTTGATTTTATAGTTTGAACCCTAAAGTCATCAGTATTTATGCTTGAGGTCCAAAGTGAGTTTTATTTTAGTTTTTAAATTATTTTTAAATAAAAAATAGTTCTGTTTATTTATGATTATGCCCCTGACCTTATTTTAGCCTTAACTTTCACGTTTTAGCTTCGTTTTTAGTAAACTTACACTTTTTAGAATCGTGTCGACGTAAGCTACATGATCATAGTAATATTTACCATGTTCTAAGCTTTTTCAAAATGTGACATATTTTTGGGTTAGAATAAGGATCTCGCAATGCCTTTTTCAACATGTGTATAGCCTAGATCAACCGCGTTAGCTGTACCACCACAATGATAGCTCCTTTGTTGGTCACTCTTACACTCTCGTGATCATAGTAGTAAGCTCTACCATGTAGACCGCTCTTTCTTTAGTGTTTCTTTTGATTGATGTTTGTTCTTAGCTTTGTCTGTTTGTGTTGCTTGTTTGCTACGACCAGACGAAGAGCAGTTCATGAGTGCTGAAGATCGGGAGCTGAGGACCGACAAGTACAATTGGAATTGGAGACCAAGAGTTCTTGGACAACCAGAATCAGCAGGTCCATTGGGAAAGCTTTGAACGAGGCAAGTATAGCTTGGGTTTTATTTATGTGACTATGATCTTGTCACTTAATTAATATCTAAGCAATAAACAATAAAAATGACTTTTTAGCAACCTGATGATTTATCTGTAAGAGAATCTCCGGGATTTATAGCACAGCTATGAGGGCTACATGGCTCTGGTTTTAGCTCAGTATGAGGCCCTTTTCTAGCTTGTTAGTGGTTATCCGAAAGGGTGCAAAAGGGGCTCCGATCTGTATGATCCCGCTGCCTGCCAAGAAGGTGTGGTTCTTGTGTTTTGTTAGTCACCTCTTGGGGGAGTGTTCATGCTTATTGATGGGGAAACCTAGTGGCCCTAACTTGTTAGACGAACCTTTAAAAGGCTTCATAGTGAACCCCACCGGCCTTCCTTGGTAATGGGCTAAGAGGTTAGCTACCTCGGAAAAAAGGACAATTCACGGCTCATAGTGAAAGTATACACCTCTACACAGAGTTTACTAAACTGGTATACTAGCCTTGCTCAAGGACACGGGCAGCCTTGGAATCTTTACATTAAGATGATGACTTTTATTTGCTAACATGTTCATGGGTTACCGTTTTATGCTTCATATATTATTTATGTTACATTGATCATGAGTTGATGGGTACTGCCTATTGCTATACTTGTTGAGTTCGACATGGACTCACTTTTGCTATTCCCCCACACCTCAGAAGGAGTGTTAGGCTTGTTGTCAACCAGTCAGTTCGGATCCAGTGGAGTGAAGTCTACACCCGGAGTTTGAAGTCATCTTTTCGCTGATTGTTCATTAGGTGATCTTTTATATATTGTGTACGTTATATTTAAAGCATTGTAATTGATACTATTTGTAGCTATATGTGAGATTTGTCCCTTAAGACTCACCTATAGTGTATATCTGGTTTTGTCCTTAAAACCAGGTGTGACGTAGCATAACTTTCCAGCATAAATAGCTCCTTCACATGATGAACGCCGGTAGAAATTGAGCTCTCAAGAAGCAACTCTATTGCAAGCTACCCTCGCAATACTTGAGGTGATTTGTAGTGTGAAAACACTGGGGACTAGTTTCTCGTGTGCCGAGCCTAACAGATCCAACTCCAGTGTACGTATGGTCGTATGGAATCAATATGCAAGTAGGGTAATCCAATTGTACACAGCCCACCAAACAATACCAAGATGGAAGTAGTTACCCTGGAGCCATGGAGCTATATGCCTACCAAACAATACCACGATTGAACCAAACACCAGTAACCGCAGCCATGGAGCCAGGCCTCGCTCATCCTTGTTGAGGCCTTCGAGCCAGGCCAAACGTATTCAGGGTACCAATCAAACCAACAATAGTTTGTATAGCTACACTTTGCTAGTATACGGTGTGTTGTTTTTTGCCGATTGCCTACATAGTGGGCAAACCGGGCTATGTGCTATTAATGCGAGGCACTGTCCTTGAACCAACAACCAGAGCCCCTCCCGCCGTTGATTTATCCTGCTCTCAAAATATGCATGGATCCCATGTTTATTTACAGCACTCCAAGTTTATTTGCATTGAATGTGTTTGCTCTCAAAATATGCATGGATCCCAAGTTCATTTACGAGCATCTAGTCATGGTACAGTGAACGATTCCATAATGAATATGAACAGTTAACAAGTTGTATGTCACATTATAACGGACATGTTGAATCCACACTCCAATCCCCATGGGGAATGATTGTTCAATTAGTGTAACTTTTTCCATGTGTCATCAAGTAAGTGTAGTCAATCTCACTCTTCAATATAATAATGAATATTTATGTTTACAGCAACTCTTATAGGAAACTTGTCCATTGGCCTGGTTATATTTTTCTGTTCTTTATCTGTCTGTGCTACAATGGTTGCCTATATATTGCAGTTTGGTTTGCGACTATGGAAGTAAGAGCAGGTGGGAGTTTGTATAACAAATAGTGGACGTGTGGTCTTGCTCCAAATTGTCTCACAAATTAGTATATGGCTTACAATAAGAAGAAGCAACACTTCCCATACAATAGTGGTTTCAAGCCCATATCTACTCATATCTACCTGCTACAAATTAGGCATGATAGGCATTAGGAACTCATATCTCACCCTCCTGGTCTGTTGGTCGAGTCCATCTTCAATACCATGCCCTGCGTACTGTTTCTAAGGCATCAAATTTGAATGAAGCATAGCATGTAGAACCCGACAGAATCATGTCAGTGGCATGGTAACTGAAGGCAAGGTTTGTGTGACGGCAAAAAGTAGATGACTTTGATTATTTATAGTTTTTACTTTCTGTGTTATTCATTTATGAGTCATTTGTTGTGTTCTTCTCATAACACCCTTCCGCATTAAAGGAAAATAGAGTGAATATGATGATGCACATTGGATTTTAAATTAGATTGTGATGATGCATGAGATAGAGGGAATATGCGAAAATACATTTGTACACTCGCATAGTTATCTGCCGTGGTGGCAGCATAAATATCTCATTGACTGCACCCAAGTACTTTCTAAGTTTGAGTAAATGGCAGGAAAAAAATATAAGTCCATTATGATATTGACAAGGTAGACAATGCAACACGGAGCAATATTGTTTATATAACACCACCCGTGATTAAATTCACAGGTTTTTGTACAAAGTCTTGTTCATAATGAATATATAATACCTAAATAAGTATAGTCCAAGGTCAAACGGTTTGCCTTAGGACATATATTGATTGAACTTAATTATGTGTTGTAATGAAAGTAGTGGTTTAAATATCTTTTTATAAGGCATCTCACTCATAAAAGGTAATATATATAATAGCTAATTCTATATCTTGATGTTTATGTCAAACTTACATACAAACAACCTACAGCTCAACTCTATACATGGGCTAATCATTTTCATGTCTTTGCTGCATAGTTATCCGTTGCAGTTTGGACTTGCGGCAACAGCAATGAAAGTTTAGGAATTATATTCATGTTGCCATCTAGTTGCACAAATTGCACCACAGATAGCACTATATATGAGCTACAATTCCAAATTAAATGAAAAAAGTAAAGCAACTCATGGATTGTGTTACATTTTGGTACATTGTAAAATAATGATACATTTTGGTGCATTGTAGAATAATGTGTGGAGACGTGCATGTCAATAGCTCATTCATTTGATTTCTGTGTCCGGAGATTGTGTTTTCTCGCCGAGCTTGGCCACAAGATCCACAGCATCGAGCTTGGTGCCAAGATCCTGGCCGCCGAGCCACACATCAACGCCACGCAGAAAATGAGATTGGACCTCGGTGCCAATCACCATGTCGCCGTGATGTGTAAATATGAATATTTTTCGAAAACAAGGCTAGAAAACAAAAAATCGACTATATACATGATTCAACCATCACAGGTAGGCAGAGCAGAAACAGGGCTGTACTTTTATAGGCAGCTTAGCTTAACAAGTCCTTAGTGCAGTTATTATTCTCTTCTGTACTCTCGGAACCTTCTGGTCCTATGATGATGTACTATATATATACACATCCATCATCACCGCTGCGAATAAGCAATACTTGACTCCACAAGAACATTACGATGCATGTCCCTGATCTAGACACATCTACTACCTACTTGTCATAGTATAGACATGAGATGCACAAGGAAATCTGAAACTCACCAGTCGCCGTTGTATCATGCATGCCCAGTCAATGGGAAGAAAATTCCTTGGACGGTGGGCTAAGTATGTCGCTAATAAGACCCCTACTCCGATAGCTTATGCGTGGACTGGCAATTGATCTGCCGACCACTAGTTTGGACAACCCGCTTCTCCCCCGGGAACCTCAGTTGGCTCCATGTCGTTGTTAATATGCGCCTGTGGCTCCAGTACTTGTTCCGTGCTCTAAGTGGTAGAATACTATCCACCTGATTTGAGATACAAAGAAAGGAATAAATAGAATAAACTACTAGATATATTGGAGATCATGAGATTCAATCTGCAATGACTTCTGAATTCCTGCCTGCTTTGTTTTCTACAATTCTGACGAGTAGTACTAATCCAGAAGCACACATCTTCAGAACTGAACGTAATCAGGAGTCGTGGCGTCACTGTTCAGACTCTGCTTTGCCAGCAACTGCAGAGACACCAGCAACACCTCTGGCACTGGATTTCCTTCGCATTGCTCTCGCACAGATCCTTTCTCTGCCACTCTCCAGCCATGTATCACAAGCCGCGACTCCGATCCATTCAGTCATTTGTCTACTCAACAAAGCCACAACAGCAGGCCCTATGCTGTCCGAGAACAGCATATACTATCCCGAAGTGGCTCTTGAAGCAAAATTCATCTAATATTCAGCCATTCCTTCATGTCTTCGTCTGATTCCCAACAGATTCTCTTTGCCGGACATCTCTGCATGATGCCTTCAGAGTTCAGATTCCATTTGATGCAAATCGTGAGACCTTAGCATACTTCTCTTTATAGTATTTGTTCTCAGTGTTCTCATCACGAGAAATTGAAGTTGACAGTACCCTTCTCTTTAGCAAAATCATTGATTTTCCATTTCAGAACACTCCGTTTCAAGTTCCCTACTGATTTATTTTGGCACAGGGCATCCACATTCTGCATATTTTGCTCCATGTTGTTATTTTGTGTTTTTTTCATTCCCATGCTTAGCATTACTGGTAGATATCACTTTTTTTCTGGTCAGATTTCCATCACTAGAGGCAACTGTGTCTAGATTTTTAGTCGAAACAGCAGAAGAATCTTGATTTTTTTTATCCTGGGCCTTTTTCTACGCTCTGACTTTCTTATTATGAGTGTTTTCATCCAGTTCATTAGAGAAGATCCACCATCTACCTTGAATACACTTCTGTGTGATTCACAATGTGCTTGGCAGCTCTCCATTGTGTTTGACCCACTTTCTGATTGCTAATAGGAGTGTCAATATTATTTCCTACCTCTAATGGCATTTTGCATTTAAAATCCACAAAGAGATCAACAGTGTTTGCATGGTCAACTTCAACAACATCTTTGTAAGTTAGTGCCTATGAGTTCTGATAACCACCTCATCTTTTTTGGCATTCTTTGAAAATTTTTGAGATCTGAAATATTAGACAAGTTAGTGAATTAGTTCCTTTTCTTCTTGTTTTTGTGCAAAGATATATGTTTAGTGCATTTGTGCCTAGGTGTCGGTTTATGAACATTAGGCACATTGCAGTCATCACTAGAAACATCTTGAGCTGTTGCGTTATCACCTGCATTTGGCACAATATAAGGTTTTGGACTGCACGGATTCTATGGCTCACTATGCTTGATATCATGTGAGGATGTGGAGAGTGTGAGGGATGAATGTGCTTGCAAGAACGGGAAGTTTGGGCTGACACAGATCAAACAGGAGTTTGGGCATAGGCAGTTTAACTCATGGAGGGGAAGGGCATCTACCTAGTGGTTAGAGCACCTGAGTAGCACTCAACAGAACTTGGTTCGACTCTCTATAAGAGCAAATTTAAATAGATATATATTATTAAAAAAATTAAAAAAATAGGCTGGGGTTTCCCTTGCTGACTTTGGTCAAAAAAAGTTTCATCTATGGATCTCATTTTGTAAGTGTGTCGTCATACATAAAAGAAAGAGACATTTACATCATTTCTCCATTAAACTTGTGATGGGTACGTATGACAGAGCAATTGCTAATGCCGGTGGAGGAAGTACTGCTTGTGATTGATTTGAGACTGCTATTGGTGGTGACATTGACGAGAGTGATGAGGATATGGAGAGAGGGATGACTGTGCCAGAAAGAACAAGAAATTCATGACAACAAAGATTAAACATGAGTTGCGTCGGATGGAACTAATGAAGGAGATAGTGAAGATGCCCTAGAGGGTTGATTGAGGAGGGCAAGCTAGGATGAAGGAACGAGCAAATAAATAAATAAAGAGCAAACAAAAATAGAACCAACCAGGAATAATTAACGGAGCAGAAAAGGAAGAAGAAATAAGATAGTAAAAACATTAAATAGGGGTCCTCCATCGCCCAAGCCACATCCTTCGCCATCGCTTCTGGCAAATCCTCCTTCATCGCCCACCATGGAAACTTTCCAGGTTTTAACCTTATCAAGTACGCTATAGAATTGGATGTACAGAGTATGGATGTGGTTTCTTGTTTTTGTCACATAAATGGTGTTCGCTCTTTGTTTGTTTATAGATAAATATTTGCTATTTAACACTTATACAATTAGTCCTGCATGTTGTGGTGTGTGTGTATGTGTGGGTTTATTTTTCAATGAGTGTATGTCACTGTTTGACTCTGTGTGCTGGTGTGTTCCTGTGTGTCTCAGAGCTTGGTGAGGGTGTGGGGGCAGGCGATGCGAGGGCGGCTCCGATTGAAATTTGGCCTGGGTTGGGTGAGGGGAAATACATAATCTTCAGGTTTTCCTAACAGCAACTATGACCAATAGAATTTTAGGGATAGGGTAAAGGAAAATTGTGAGCTTTAAGGTCTTGTGCCATGGGGGTCAGTCTCCGGTCACGACGAGGGAGGGATAGTAGAGGCAGCTTTTGGGCATGCACAAAGTGTTGCTCACGCAGAGGCAAATCCTCCATTGGCCACCGTGGCAACTTTCTAGGTTTTGACCTTCGCAAGCACAACTATGAAATTGGATCGAGAGAGTATGGATGGGAAATTTTTCACATGGATATGGTTGCGATTGAATTGGGTTATGTCTTATAGGCCCAAGGCCTAGATTAAATATGCAGCCCAACAAACAGATGCCAGCTCATGGGCGAATTGCCCAATTACTCTTCAAGTGTTGTACGTAACAAAAATATTATTTTGAGGGGGCTGGTGGAGGTGGATACACTACCGGATTCGTCCTCTTTGCTGAGTGCCCAAGGCACTCGGCAAAACCTAAATGTACTCGGCAAAGGCTTTGTCGAGTGCTTGCCACGTCGGCACTCGGCAAAGAGGTGTCGACAAAGAATTTGACGGCAAAGACTTCTTTGTCGAATGCCACGTGCAAGGCACTCGGCAACAACCTTGCCGAGTGCCAGATTAGCTCTCGGCAAAGATTTTCTAGGAGGCCGCGCTGCCGAGGGGAGGTCGGGGCCATCGCTGGGAAGCCGAGGCTGCCGCTGGGAGGCAACGCAATGTCCCTCACCCGAAAGGACCGTTAGGAGACAACTTAAGATCCCTCACCCAAAAGGACTGTAAACATCGATGTCCCTGCATATGCTCCACGAGCTCTGGATTCGCCAAAAGGAGGCCACCGGGTGGGGCCCATGAGCATCGCTAGGGGATAGGTGCGTCGTCACCTTCCCCACATGCGGTTGCGAGAAAGACGCACTTGTCACCCCACGCCCATGCGCCAACCTGCATGGGAGAGGGTGGGAGGGAGCTCGGCATGGTAGAGGAAGAGAGAGAAGGGAGATAGGGTGGGAATGCTGGGAAAGAGGAAGGGAGGGAGGCGGTGCCGAGGACCGACGAAGACCCGTGCAGGGTTTGTTTGTGCCACGTGCATAGAGATGGGGAGAACAAAGGAGGTGTGCGGCAGCTGGGATGGGGAGAAGTGCAGAGGTATGCGGCAGCTGGGATGGGGTGAAGTGAGGAGGTGTGCGGCAGCTGGTGGGATGGGGAGAAGTGAGAGAGGTGGAGAAGGGAAAAGGGAGAGTTTCCTTTTATAGTTAGGGTTTGGAGCTCCATGATTTTTGGAGTCGGGCTTGGTAGCATGCCCACCTTTGAAAATAGATATAGGTACCCACCTCCATAAATCGGTTTTAGGAGGCACTTGAATGTGACTACCTCAGTAATAGCCCAATATTTTAGGTGGCTGTTGGATTTTGTGTCTTCCGACGTTAATATTTGGGCACCTTCTTCTAAAATCATTTGTGTAGTACTGATGATGGTGGATTTTATTGGACCTTTTGTGGAGGTGAGATGAATGCATGACCTTTATGGTTTCTTAGGAGATGAAGAGTGGGACAGGAGGGAGGACAAAGAAATGGCAAAGATGGGTAGGTCATCAAGTCTGAGGGGGTGTTGTGTTTCTAGGTTTCGACCTTCTCAAACACAGATACAGAATTGGATCGAGAGGATATAGATGGGGAATTTTTCTAGGTGGATCAGGATTTAGAAGTAGGCTTGGAAGGTTTTATGGACTCCTTGAGTCATTGGCCCAATTACTCTTACATAACAAAAATCAAAATATTGACATAAAATGGCATTTATCTTGAGGGGGCTGGCGGAGATGGATAGGCCATCAAGAAAATAAAATGTAGTCTCCACATTTGAAGTTGCTGGTCCTTTGTTTGGTTATAGAATAATGCTTATTATTTAACTCTTACACAACTATTCCTGTATAATGTGGTCTGTCTTTGGGTTTTTTTTGTATGAGTTGAAGTCATTGTTGGACTCTGCGTGCGTGCATGTGTGTCTATGTGTCTCTCACACATACACTAGCAAAAAGTACTATGATCAAAGTTTGTTTATGTATGCATGAGCTCGTTAACTTTTGTTATAAGAGTAGAAACTAGCCAATGTTCATGTTGCCTTTGATAACTTATTATGCTGATGAAATTTTATATAGCTCTGAGCATTATTTCATACAAATGTCCCACCTACTTGCAATAGTTTATTTTCTTGTAAATGCTTCGTCAACTCGCAGGTTGCCAAATTGATTAACAAATTTTGGAGAAGGTCGTTTTTTGTGTGTCCAGAAAGAATTGTGCAGACACAGATGCTTGCTTAGCATAGCAATGCTAAAACAATTCTTCCTGCTGCAAAGCCCTAAAAATACTGCACAGATTGTACACTAATAATGTTGTAGATATACAACTGTTTGGTGTGTTAATTGATACGCTCAAGTTCTGTCAGATGGAACAAATTCTTCAAGTATATGATCAGAACTAGGGCAAGAATTCTTGTTTTCTGATATACTGTTGATCAGGGAGTCAAGCTCCTCATCCCCATGGATGGCGAGTTGCAAGTGGCACTGGGTGATGCGCTTCACCTTTTGCTAACTTATTGTGCTATTGACAGTACAGTTCTAGCATCATTTTGAGCCCCTCATCCACTACAGCATGGCTGGTGGGTTACCATGCAAGTAGTGACTTCCTTGACCAGCAGTCATGGTGTCAATTGATCTCCCTCTGTTGTGACCGTAGAAGATGAGAGCGGCACCGGCACAGGGTAGCTGGCGGCTGGATCCTAGTCTTCAGGACAACGGAAATCAGTTATCGCTCAATAGGTTCCCGCTATCGCTCGATAGGTTCTAAACACCCCTCCAGTCTTGAGGTCGACTAGGGGATCGATCTCCCTACAAGTAATATCGACTCCCGCTGGACACATGGGGTCAGTTAACGTGCCCACACAAGAACAGGAAGTTCATGCTGATGAAGATCAATCACAACTTTGTGGATAGGCAGTTCAGTCATGAATCTAATTTTGTAATGACTTTGCGGATAGGCAGTTTAAGTCATGAATCTCATTTTGTAAGTGTATGGTACATAAAAAAATAAACATTTACATCATTTCTCCATTTCATCCTGTGATGTGTTTGGGGAGCAATTTCTAATGCTGGTGGTGGAAATACTTCTTCAGATAGGTTTGAGACTGATGAGGATGTGGTGAGTGGGAGGGATGAATGTGCCCTCAAGAATAGGAAGTTCATGTTGTCAGAGATCAAACACGAGTTTGGGGATGTGCAATTTCACTCAAGGATATCATTTTGTAAGTATATAAGATTTACCATTTTAACTAGAGTAGATAACACTGCAGTAGCATCTTTTGTTTGAGTGATTTTCTTTTTTAGCAGTTGCATTTCTTTGTTATGGTGAAACTGAGAAAGTTCATATGAAAGGTATCTACCGAGTGAATGGAAATTTAAATTTACAATCTCACTTTTGTGACATTATTAAGAGGGTCAACATTTCTACTTTTGCAGTGATGGAGGCTACTACAATGCAATGATGACCTTCCCTACGACTATCCTAACAGCCCACCATCAGTAAGATTTACTTCTGAAATGGAGCATCCAAATGATAAGCTTCTCTATCTCACCGATATTTTAAGGAACTATCTGATTGATATTAATGTCTACAGTTTGATCATGTAAAAGATCTGACAATTCTTATATTATTTGAAATTCTCAGTTCATCCTGATGGACATGTTTGCATTTCTATTCTTTATCCACCTAGCGGAGATCCCAATGATTATGAGCTTGCAAGGGAACAGTGGACACCAGTGCACATGGTGGGGTTTCTTGTTTTTGGCACATAAATGATGCTTGCTAGCTCTTTTTTGTTTACAGATTAATATTTATTAGTTTAACTCTTATACAATTATTGCTGCAACTGTCATGTGTCTTGGGTTTGTTAGTTTTAGTATTATTGTATGTCAGTTTTTGACTTTGCATGATTGTTTGTCAGTGTGTCTCACATAGACTCACAATATTTGACAAGTCAGTCCCAGAGCTTGAGGCGGGCATCTTCTAAGTGCCCATCGTGGTTATTCAATTAAAAAACAAAAAAAACACGAAGCCCAACAATGAGCCTGTTTTCAAGCCCCTAGTGAGCCCAATCCTAGAGCTAGAGCCAGATACATGCCCCAACGCGAGATGAATAGAGGAAGAGAGAGAAGAGTTAGGGAGATGGAGAGAGGGATTTGTATCTTCAGTGTTGCGGGATCGAGCCTGTTACTGCGCCCTTGCTCCTCACCATTCCGCTCGCTAGCACGGGCACTGCCACAAGGAAATGGGCCCATCATCTCCGCCCCAATACGCGCCACCAGGGGACAGTCTTAGATCCCCTGTATGGAAGGTAAGCAAGCGTAACTGTCCGTGAATCTACTCCATGAGCACTAGATTCGTCGAAAGATGGCCACTGGGTGGTGCCCATGAGCAGCGCCAAGTTACCAGTGTGTCATCGCTCGCCACCCCCTTGCCACCCTATGCCCCGCGCATCGACGTTGGAGAGGGAGGCAAGGAGGGAGCTCCCCGTGGTGGAGGAAGAGAGAGGTGGGAGGAAGGAAGGGAGGGAGGGAGCACCAAAGAGGGAGGGGAGACCCGTGTGGATTCTATCTATGCCGTGCACGTGGAGATGGGGAGAAGTGCGGAGGTGAGCGGCGGCTGGGATGGGGAAGAGAGAGAGGTGGATAAGGGGAAAGGGAGAGTTTCCTTTTATAGTTAGGGTTTTGAACGGGCTGCTAATGGGCCTTGGAGCTAGGCCATGATTTTTGGAGGTGGGCCTTATAGCATACCCGCCTCAGAAAACAGACTTATGAAAGCCAGCACCTTAAGACAACCGCCTTTGAAAGTATTTTATTTTTTGAGGCGGTTGTGTTAAGGCGCCCACCTTCATAAATCGGTGTCCACCTCCGTTAATATTTGGGCACTATCTTCTAAAATCATTTGTGTAGTAGTGACGGTGTTGGATTTTATTGCACTTCTTGTGGACCTTTATGGTCGTAGGAGATGAAGAGTGACATGAGGGAGGACAAAGAAATGGGGAAGATGGAAAGGTGTTTTGTGGACTTCAATGTTTCTGCTCTCTAGGCATGTGAGGCCTCTCTGACACCCCCACCACCACCATGTCATATCATCTCTTTCCCGTCTGCCAGTCATCATCTATTTTGACCAACTGTATTTGTTGTAGTGTTTAATTTGTTACTACTACTAGGTAATATAGTGACTATAAGAGAGTGTGGGTGGTAAAAAGGAAAAGTGAGTAGGAATGGGGAGGAAGAGACGAACCTGGGCCTGATCTGGCCAAATCCACCACTAACACTGCTGGATCCACCCTGATCCACCGCCGCTTCGAGCAGATCTAACGGATCCATGGCTGGCACCGTCGAATCCGACTCTGCTACCACCACTATGGCCGGATCTGCCCCGGGTCCACTAGAACCTTAGCTCATAGTCAGAGATGCCAGAGAAGGAAGAGTGACGAGAGAGGAGGAGGAGGAGGCCTGCCTTGACCCATACGCCCGGATCCTCTGGATCCGGTGGATCCGGGGCCGCCGCTGGGTCCAGCAAATCCGCCATGGCCGAGCGCCCTAGCTTGGCAGAAGGGTGGTGGTTGGGGAGGGAGGAAGAGAGAGAGGGCCTTGACGCCGGTGCAGCACGAGGACATGCAGGGGGAGGAGCACGCACGGCCGAGGAAAGGGAGGCGCACGCTCGTCGGAGGCCTCTGCCGTCACCCTCTTTCCATGGTAGCACAAAGGCCGCGTGGGGAGGTCAGGAACGGAGGGAGAAACGGAAGGAGGAGCGGCTCGCCGTGGCAGTACGAGCGGTAGCGGCGATAGCACGCTGGAGCAGTGTGCGGTGACGGGAAAGAGAGGGGGCTAGCTAGTGGACGCTTGTGCAGGTGGGTAGGATGCGAGGGCGGTGGCGTGGTGTGCGGTGCTGCGGCCGAATGAATGCTCGCCACGTCCGTTCGACGCGTGGTATGCTCTATATAGAGCATTACTGTATAATTAGAAAACGGACTAAGCATCTGGCCCAAAATGGCAGGCTGACGAGCTTGTATGGCTGCTTTGCTGAAGTCAACCTTGTGGCATACGTCTTAATTTGTGCGACACCAGCCCAGTAATTAAACACTATACCCAGTTGTGGGTTGGGCTGCCCTAAAGCATTCACAGCCACCGGTAGAATTTTATATTTTTTTAGTTTAAAATTTTTTAATATGATGATATATTTTTCAAAAAATTAGAAGAATAATAGTTTGAATTTATAAAACTGCAAAAAAATGATAGTCAGCAAGCAAATATATAGAAGGGCAAGGCAACCCACACTTATACCAGACTAATGAGCAATGTCTAACTACTCAGCATGCAATGCATTATACTTGTGGTTAACGGTAATGATTATGAAATGATTATTTTCTTGGCTAGAACAATATGTTGAGCCCTGCACTTATGACCTGTTTGGATTGCATCACGGGTTTGTTCTATAATCATCCAAACCTAATTCCGATCCGAACCAGAAAACTTGTTTGGAGATTGAGGAATGGAATGAAGTCATCCGGCATCGACTGATACATGCTGCAATTCATTTTCGAGAATCAAGTCGTCCGGCAGTTTGATCGGGCAAACCAAACAGCCTGTCAAGGAAACTAATTCCTTGTCAATTTTCAAATACACAACCAAGAAAATGCAGGATTTCCTTGTCAATTTTCAAACAGGCTTTTGAAATGGTGCAAGGGCCAGGGGTTATGTAATGAATTTAGAAAAAAGAGGTCCAAAAGTTCTTCGAAATTCGCCATTTCACGATAGCAGATGGCGAGCATGGAAAAGCAGGGGACAAACGACTCTGTTTTTCTGTGTCCAACAGTTGAAGCAAAAAAAGAGTGTCGAGCATCCGGGTCAAAACAGTGTGTATGGATGCTTTGTTCTCTTTTTTTCTCGTGCATATATTTACGGCTGCTGTTTGCTTTTGGGACTGGGCTGATAGGAATGGGCCATCCGTCAGTTAGGGTTTAGGGTTTAAGGACACAAAGGTCATTTTCAGATTTATCTCTCTATAATCCGCACTCCGAAATTATTATCTTCTTCTTTCATGCCTCTCTAGAAATAGATCAGCATGACCACAAAAATTAGTGTAGGAAATTGTTAATGTAAACTTTTAAAAGACTTTAGGTATAGCATAAACTCACCACTCAAAACCCAACTCCTTCAAAGTCTCAAAGGATAAAACCTCTTCTCTCATTTTTTTTTACAATTTCTCGTCTTCAAATGAATTCAATAATAGCATGAACAACTACAGTTGGAGGAGGAAGAAGGGTATGTGTAGGGCTTTAATTTCTAGGGCCAGCTGACTAAGAGCACTGCCCTTGTTAATAAATTTTTGGTGCGGTTCTCTCAAAAAAACCGTCCTCGATAATTTGGTTATTCTAGTGATGGTTTGGTAAAAGGTCATTCATCCCTAGAATGGACACATCTATAGGTGCAGATTTCATAATGGAGCCGTCCATATAAATGGATTTGTAGGGGAGATTCCTTAGCTACACTGCTCTTCACCATAGGTACAAACTATTTCGATATGGTTCCCTCTATTAGAATGGTAGCCACCTGTAAAAAAATATCATATTTTTTTTTACGAGTACCGAACATGGCTAGAGAGATGTTATAAAAAAAAACAAGTTGGAGCTGGAGCAAATCTAAGGAAGGCATGTTTACCTTGTGGATATAAGGTTTCGTAGTATGAGGGTGCAAATATGATACTTAAACTTAGTTAGTTAGCTCCTGTTGTTAATATCTTCAATTCTTTATTTTGACGTGTATGTGGCCGCACCCACGTCATTGAGCATAACTCCACCCAGAACCAAAAGCTCCAAACCAGAAGACGATCGGGAAGAACGACATGATGATGAAAAGATGGACCCGGATGGAGTATGCTCTGATCTTTTGAGAAAGTACATGGTGTACGTAAATAAATAAAGAAAAAACAAAAGGTCCTAAAGTTGTTGGAATTTGAGTCAAACGTGGATCACAAAGTAGCCGATGGTGAGTATGCAAAAGCCGAGGAGAGACGGAATCCAGGCATATAGAGATGTGACTGTATTTCTCTTTCCTCTTTTTTTTTTTTTTTTTTTTTGAGAAATTTCTCCCTCTTGGCGTCTTTGTGTCAGTTTGAACCAAAACAGAGTATATGGATGCTTTGTACGGCTGGTGTTTGGTAGGGGCCTGATGGGTGGGCAATGGGCCAAAACGGTGGCGTAACTGGCCGATTTGTCACTTCTAAAGTTTCCTCACTCGAAAATCATTATTGCCTCAAGTCTAGGTGTCTCAGCAAATGAGCACATTTAATTTAAACAATGTCCATTAGCAATTAAGTATATACACAAGGTTGAGCGTTGTCCACCGGCAAATGTTTTTTTCATGAGCGGACGTATACGTATGTATTTTATTAAGAAGAATAAAATGGTAATAGACCTATAACATATTTGTGCAAGATGAAGGGGAGAAGCCGTCCACCCTAAACCAGTGGATCCTCACGAATGTACTACATGCTAACAAAATGACGCGACCATAGAAGCATGAATTCAACAATGTTGTAGCAGCCTGCCTCTTGCCATTCTTCTGCCTCACACCGCACCGCCTGGATCATCTGGTGTAGCGTTGAACTCTTCCTGTTGAACACCCTATTGTTCCTCTCTTTCGATAAAGACCATGAGACGAGCAAGAACAGGGTATCAAACGACGGCCTTGCATTGCTCACTAAGCGCGCCCTCCGACTAATCCACCAGGCTCCCAAGCTTTCGTCAACGCCGGGCACTAGCTCCTGCAAGCCTAGCGGTGAGAGCAGCGCGAACCAGAGCTGCCTGGTGATGACATAGCCCAAGAACATGTGCTCTGTCGTTTTCGCGTCTTGGCCACACAAGTTGCAAGCATCATCATCCTGCAGACCATGCCGCCGACGCCTATATGTCGTCCATATTATCGTCGGTGCATCGCAGTCCACATGAAAACTTCACCTTTGGCGGCGCTTTGGTCTTCCGAAGTTCCTTCGCGCCGATGAACGAAGTCGATCCCTCGAAAAATGCCCTGTAGGTCGACGAGACTCCGAATTTTCCGTCCGTCGACCACCTCCAGACGAACCGGTCCGCCATCAACGGGTCCAGTGCGACGCTATTGAGTATGACTCAAACTCTCAAATATTGCACAAGCACCTCCACTGTGGGCGCCCCGATGATCTCACGCGCCTACCGGTTCTGGAACAGACCGTCCTTGAGCAACTGCTTCTTCCCGGTCGTTGAGATTGCCGCGAATAGCTCTGGCGCGTACGTGCAAAGCGGACCAACGGAAGTCCGGTTGTCCGTCCACAGACTCGTCGACGCGCCATCCCCGGGCACGACCAGCAGGCTTGCTCTCGCCATAGCTTCAACAACTTTCTCCTTCTTCGCTGGCAACGCGTTCCATCCGCGATCCATCTGCGACCTGCCTAACCATTCCCACAGCAACCTCAATGCAAACCCAAAGAATCTTAGGTCGATTACACTAAGGCTACCAAGTCCTATCGGGCGACAAACCACCGGCCATGTGACTTTGCATTTGCCGCCCGTCGTAGTCTGCGTTCCGCTCCAGACCATCTCTTGTGGATATGGTCAATCGCCCAACCGGAGAGACAACACGCGATCCTTATGTGGAGCAGGATTGCGGACAGAGTAACCTTTGTCAGCAGTACCCTGCCGGCGTGCGTGAGCGTACCGGATTTCCAGGTCGGTATTCTGGCCGCCACGGCGTCAACCAGCGGCTGTTCCTCAGCACGGCGCAACTTCCTCAGCGACAGCGGTACCCCCAGGTACTTGCATGGGAATGGAGCAAGGACACATGGGAACGCCGCTTGCACAGCCGCGACCATCTCATCAGTACACCTGATCGGTGTGGCCAAACACTTCTCGAGATTGGATATCAATCCTGAAGCCCCCGCGAAAAGCGCTAGAATTTGACGTAGACAGTCCATGTCCGCTCTCGTCGGGGAGACAAGAACGACTAGATCATCCGCATATAGTGAAGCTCGGTGCGGATTGAGCGACCAGGCAGCGGTGACAGGGCGCGCAGTCGGTCGGCCTCTTTGATAAGGGCATTGAGTGGCTCCATGGCGATGACGAAGAGCATCGGCGACAACGGATCTCCCTGACGAAGACCACGGGCACGCGCGATTCTACGTCCTGGACGTCCATTGAGGAGGACTTTTGTGCTAGCCGTGGATAGGAGAATGGATATCCAGTCTCTCCATCTCCGTGGAGACCCGATGTGCTCCATGACTCGAAGGAGATACGGCCATCCAACGGAGTCCAAAGCCTTTGCTATGTCTACCTTGAGTAGCACCTACGGGCACCTCCTGTTATGCAGCCAACGACAAGCTAGCTGAACCGATCTGAAATTGTCATGAATCGACATCCCCCTGTATGGATGCGCTTTGATTTGTTGCGACTATCTGGCCGAGCTTCGGCGCCAGCCTTCTTGGGAGGCACTTAGCAAACAGTTTGCTAAAGCCGTGAATCAAACTGATGGGCCGGTAATCCTTCAGACCTGTCGGTGCACTGTTGTTCCTTAATAGTACCATGAAAGCCCCATTGACGTGGTTAAAGCTCCTTGCGTCTGGCGACCAAAGCGCGTCGAACGCGTTGACGACATCCTGTTTGATGATGGCCCAGGAGTGCCTATAGAACGCACCACTAAAACCATCAGGACCGAGCGCGCGGTCCATTGGCATCTCCTTTACGGTTCTCCCAAATCTCAGCCTCCGAGAAGCACGCATCAATCCCGGATAGATCGACCCGTGGCAGCAAATCCTCCAGTACCAGATGATGCGACCTCACAAATGGAGTCCCCAAGCTGCTGTAGAAGTAGTCATAGACTATAACCTGCTTAGCCTCCTCAGCCGTGAACCAGCGACCATCATGATGGATCCTTGGAATATGATTTTTACGGCTTCTGTGAGAGGCCTGTAAGTGAAAGAATTTATTGTTCGCATCTCTCTCCTCTAGGTACTTGATCGGCGACCTGTGACGCGCCATGGTCCTTGCCAGAGAAGCAAGACCCAGACTGCGCTGTTTGAGTTCGCGCCGTAGCTGTAGCTCATCGTCAGATAGCACTCTTGTCTCCTGCGCGGCGTCAAGCTGTGCCACTATCTTCCTTGTCTCGAAAAGCTGAGTGCGTATACAGCCAATATGTTACACTCCAGATCGGTGCACTGATCGATGGATGCAAATATGTTACGTGGTTCATTTCATTTCGTTGGCCACCTACTGTTTGTTTTTAACGAACTCTAAAGACCAGCTAAAGTTTAGCTGAGGTTAACTATTTCAAATTGACTAAGGATAACTAAAATTTAGTTGAGCCTATTAGCTAAGACCACCTAAAGTTTAGGGCCATAAATTTACTTTGAAATTTTAGCTAGCTAAACTTTAGATTGGTCCATCCAAACGCGCCCTTTTTATGTATCTTTTAATTTAATTTTTTTATTAGATTCTAATATTGCTTAACTGCTCCCTCTTTGGCACATCTTTCATTTTAATATATATGATGATGTGAACGCGTATATATAGCTATATAAATATACAGACAGGGAACGGCTGTGTAATCTATCGATCTATGGGCCTGGTGACTAGATTTAGCTGCTCTGCATTCAAACAGGGCAACTAAAAGACCAACTAAAGTTTAGCTGGATTTAGCTATTCCAACCCAGCTAATAGATCTATCTTTAGCTGGAACATTCAATCCCAAACTAAAGATAGCTAAAATTCAGCTAAAGATTTACATTGAAATTTAATTTGCTAGCTTTAGCTGAGTCCATCCACATATATAAAATTTTATAACTTCGAGCATCTCCAGGAGTTTGCCATATTTTACTTGGCAAATCTTGTGATTTGGCAACTCCCAAAATAATATGAGAAGTAAAAATTATGCTCATCTCCAAGAGTTTGGCATAATTCACTTGCTAAAATTTATTTTTTCTCGGGAACTACTATTTTTCCGTAAACGTAAAAGAGAGACACGTTTGCATCTGAAACCCTCTACTTTTAACTAATTAACCAAGCCTAGATCTGAAAACTTTTGTCACTGGCAAACTTACATCAGGATACCTGAGAGAGAAACGAAATTATGTTTTAGCCCTTCTGCTTCTTCATCTCGACTAGACGGAGCGGGACGGAAGACGGAGATTCCCGGCGGACAGAGCACGGGCCGATTCCCGGAGTTGCCTGCCTGGTGCCGGAGATGCCCGGCTGCGCGGCGTGCCGCTGCTCACCTGATGCGTCCGGCCGCCGCCTGCCCGCCCGCAGTCGTTCGCTACCTCCGGCCATCGGCCGTCCGCAGTCAGGCCTCTGCTCGCCTGCTGCCTCCGACCGCCCACAGCCGGTCCGCTGCTCGCCTGCTGCCTCCGGCCGGCCCTCCCGCAGCCGGGCCGATGCTCGCCTGCTGCCTCCGGGCTCTGCCCGCCAGATGGAATCCGGCCTGGTTCGCGAAGAGGACAACGGCTGGTTCGCGTGGGAAGGCAGCCCGCGCGTGGGGTCTCAGCGATGTGGAGTGGGATACGCGCCCGTAAATATACGCGCGCGGATGGGATGGATGCCAAGTTACTAAAACTATCAAACTCATTTGTCAAACTATTGGAGAGTAAATTTTATAATTTTACCAAATTTTTGAAGATGACAACCTTATTTGGCAAACTGTTAGAGATGCTGTTAGCTTCTAATATTTAGTTACTGCTCCCGTTTTGACACATCCTTTAATTTAATATATATGATGACGAACACGTATATATCTATTATATATAGACAGAAGGAACAGTTGTGTACTTCTTGGAGTTGCTCTCACCTATCTAATAATAGCTACTAACATATATTAATTATAGCTAGCTAATTATTAGCAAGTACAGTTCTGGTCCACTTCTTTAATCTATTACCAGTTTCAAATCAGCTATCTAGTGAAACTAATATGTAGTTATATTAGTTGGTCTGTTTTTTTTTAGACCACGCCGTAGGCGCCTATTTCAAGTTGGTCTATTGTCAGGTATGTTTACAGACCCACTACTATTATTAGCACACTAGTGCAGACTCCACGCGATAGATCATCGTCTTTGGTAAGTATTTGTTGGTGTTCTTGCTTTTGTTATGTACATCTCAGTGCATATAATAAACATAAAGCCAAAATGATTTATAATTTGGAATTAAGCACTAATCACCTGGAAAGCATTCAGAGAAAGTGAGATTATACTATATAAAAAGCAGTACGGTCGTCCATCGAACATCCACACATGAAAAAAAAAGTCTCGCAGAAAGAGCTGGTGGAATAATAATGAGAAGATAGCCTGCTTTATATGCCTCAAACAAAGGACGTTAAAGTGATCCAAAAAACAGGACCGAGAGGAGAATGATGTAATGATGAAAAAAATCATCACACAGGTCACAGGTGGAGTATATCCCCAACTTTTGAGGTGGTGGAAAAGTTCCAAAAGTTGATGGAATTTCAGTCAAATCTGGGTCACACATAAGCAAACGCAGAACAGCAGATGGTGAGCATGCAAAAGTCGGGGACACACGGAATCCAGGCTGTTGTGACTTGTTTTTGTGTCCAACTAGTTGAAGTTACGTTAGGACGACGACATGGCACTGTTTCTCAGAACTGAAAGAGTTGTCTGTCGGCGGAGTAGGCATGATGGGTGAAAATGCTGTAAAAATGTAATGCTTGGTCGAATCACAAATTAAATATAAATCCATCAAGTTCAACTTTGTTAAGTTTGATATTTTTTTTTTTTTGCACAAAGGATGATGGTTGGATCTACGCCATTGTAACTGTGTTTAGGTTTGGAGATATTTGTTTCTCAAATAGACAACAAAAAAATTTGCGTATCATGTTGTTAAGTAGAAAAGTTTAGACATCGTGGTTCGGAGATATACACTGCTACTCGGTGTAATACGTTCTGTACTTGAAATATACCACTTTGTTCACTCTACAGGCTACACAAAATATATCGAATTCTAGTTCTATGCGCACGCGCAAATCATCACCTTATAATATTAATAGTGGTATATATTTTCATGACAGTAGTAATCGATAGATGTAATTTATTAACCTGTTATAACCGTGTTAGATCGATCTTCTCTCATAGCACCAGCAAAATACAGAGCTGATGAGACACCGACACTACAGTTGGTTCCAAGTTCGGACTAAAAAGGCACGAGGCGGCTGAGACTTGGTGTGACGTGACAAAGCGCAGGCCTTGGCCGGCCACGAAAACACCTTTCATCTGTTGCTCTCCAGCTGCAGTTGGCAATTGCAATTGGGTTGGCAGACGAGACGCCAATTGAGTTGTTGCAAGCTGGATGCATGGTCGAACAACATTTTTCTTCATTTTTTATTGAAAAAAAAGAAACGCGCACCTATCATCTCATATACAAGCAGCTAGCTTCCCTAGCAAAATTTCATTCCTATGTCTCAAAAAAAAACTCAAATATGATCACCCATTCCTTCCTATTGCTTTCAAAATATGATCAAACAAAAACTTAATTGCCATGCAGATTTCTGACGACAACGCTGAAAACTAAGCTCAAAGCCAAACATCTAAAAACAGATGTGATTCATTAGTTTGATTTGCATCTTCAAAATTGCGTATTCAAGTGTGCCTACCAAGTCAGAGGATGCTGCTAGCCTTAAACCATGTTCTAAAAAAACTATTTTTAAAGAGTTAAACTATTTTAAGTTGTCCAAGAAAATTATTTTCTCTAAATTCAGTAATCAAACTTAAAAAGTTCAGACTTGATCTAAATCGGATTATATCAAAGCATAGGAAACTCCGCTTTTATCGTCCATTTTCCTCCAGTGTGGACCTAACCATAGTAGAAGCGCAATGCTTTGGGCTGGTCCTCACAAGTCACAAGTCACATCTTTGGTCAACGAGACACATGACCAACGAAGACAACTGACTCACAAGTTGTCCATCAATTCTCCTCCTCTCTTCCCTCTTCTTCTTTTTTTGAGAAACAATTTGTGATTTCAACAGAGTATATGCACACATATATGTATCCACGTAATAGTCTATATAAATATCCAAAAACAATATTGTACAAACTTTATCTGGGAGAATTGCTTTTTAAATAAAATGCCTGATGTATGCTTGGGATGAAAATATGATTCATAATACTACCCGGTAACCACATGTTTATCATTATTAGTGCTGAAAGTAGCTTTTTTTTATGCAAACGCACCTTTCATGCTATATCTCAATTGATTAGATGAATGTGATTATTAACCAAGCACCCCAACCACAACCTTGCATTTTGATCAAACCACACAATAGATGAGGAAGTGTTTAATCTTGATGATTCACATACACATTAATATACTCTTGAAAACAAAAATCCATTTTGACCCAAATTTTCCACAGAAAACTTTTCAAATCTCACCATTTTGATGACATCTCCATTATTTTCTAGCACTAGTACAAATCAAACAGCAGTTTTTTTTGTGCGAGAAACAAAGACAAAACATTTTTAGTCGAAAAGAGATCTCCTTAGTTTCTTCACCGGGCTGTCGCAAACTCCAAGGAGAATCAACCAAGAAACGAAACAGTGCAAACCTCCTACCGTTTTTCTACATCTTATTTGCGCTCGAGAGCCATTTGTTTTTCTATCTCTGGCTAGCAAAAATCCGGATTAGAAGGTGGCTATATTTCCATATAATCAGTTAAAAAAGGTTGTTGGACGATATTTTTTTTCATCAAAACATACGCATGGTTGGCCTGAGAAGAAGGGCATGCAAAATTGGCTGCATGAGATCAATTTCCATTCGGGTTAAATTTTGAAGCAAGACATAATACTTGCTGCCTATGTCTCAGGCATCTAGGTTGATCTCTCCTGGATTTCATTCCTACGTCTCACAAAAACTCAAAAATATGATCATGCTTGTTTTTGGTTTAAATATTGTTTGCACCAAAATTTGGACAACCGAGAAGTGCCATTGGCAAGGAAATATTTTGAGAAAAGCAAGACTTCTAATGGTCACTAGCGAGATAAGTGAGCAAGATATATGCGTATGTGTGGTCACTAGACTCACAATCGGCAAATGGTGATCGAGTAACGAGGAGACCCATTGCATGTGTGTGGCCAATTAGCGTCTTGGAAATATGGAGGTTCGGTCAGTGGCGCAACGGATTGGCTGAATATGCGAATTACTCGATCGAGCTGTCCAAGTGCAACTGGGTATATTTTGATTATTTGACGAAGAGCATGGAGCTGTGCTACAAAGCTGTCAGCGGGTTGCCGCCTTCTTCCATGGAGAGTTGTGCGTCCATACGTATTATTTATTAAGGAAAGAAGCCAGCCAGAATATATGTTCTATTATTGGTCAAACCATGCATGAGTGGAAACGTCTACAAAATACACGGTTGCTGTTATTAGTTTGCATATACATGCTTATATGTGAAGGAGCTATCACGTGAAGCAAAAGCCAGAAGATTAAAAGGGAAAGGGCATGCGTGCATGCTAGATGCGTATATCATGGAAGAAGTTTCCATTATGAGAAGAGAGTCGTGCTTGCAGGGAACTCTGGAGATATTTGTATATTTTCTAGCTACATGGCCGATCAGATATCAGGCTCAGCAGCGTGGCGTATCTGCGTATATTATTTTGCTGGTCGAGGGCAAGGAATAGGATATTGTCGGCCAAGGAAGCTTCAATACCAAGGAATTTAGATAAGGAAAATTAGAGTCCATGTATTTTATTATTTTCTTTTATTTAGATGGGCAAGTATAGACGTCGGTTGACCAGGGTCATTAGATCGGGCTATATATATATATATATACCCTGGTCATTGTAAATAGGGATATCACAAATTAATACAACAACCTTTTTGGCTCACGCCACCCCTTAGGAGTAGGAGTAACGTAGATTTCGGCGAGTTCTTCATCGACTAGACTGCATCGGCATCGATCAACCTCTAGCTTGCTGTAAGCACCGTTATGGCTTGTGTTTTTGTTTGATAAGGCTGGATCGGCATCGACTGACCTTTTGTTATGCGTTGACATGGCTAGTTATCGGCTCTATTAGATCTTGGCAAATCTAGTAAATTCATTAAGTTACCCGATCAAGATTGGTAGATTTGGCTTATATCTTCTTAGATTCAATTATCATCAATGCTTATCATGTTTGTTCTCGTGCCTTGATGATTGGTCATGTGCTTGCATTAGCTAGATTTCATCAATCTTGTTTATGACATGTGGCGCATTCTAGGGTATAGATGATTTTATGGTAAAGCTTGTTAATCTCTTCTGGAGGTTTTAGTGACTGCAGCGGATTAAGTTACCGATCTCACTAAGATGGCATCTGGATTCAGACACCGTCGGTTAGTAGGCTTTGCTTTTAGGGCTGTTTGTACACCTTCGTTCTCATGTCGAGATCGGCTATTTAGCCGATTTGCCAGAGCTTCACCCGTAACACTACGTGTATTATCTGTTTAAACACTAATTGATTCATTGAGCTTGTTGGGCGTGACTTGGTTTAAAGATTTTAAATTCAACAAGTCCTCTGGGTTTATTGGGCGCGACTTGGTCTTTAAATTTTAAATTCGACAAGTTTAGTAGATCTATTAGTTTTGATTTGGATTATTGCAATGTGTGTTGGATCTTTATATATTGTATCTATTAGATTAGATCGGCTAAAAGTTTCATGATTTTCATGTGCATCAAGATAGCCGTTTTAGCTAATTCTTTACTGTTTCGTTACCTTTAAATATGGATGCTGACTCTCTAGTCAACGCTCTCGCTCCGGTCTACCTGGCTTGCGAGAGACCGTTGGCGCAAGAGTTCACATTTTTACGCCAATAAATATTGTGGTTGCCTTTGTTTTTCACAAACTTTACTGCAATGCACGGACCTCTTATCAAAGTTTTGTATTTGAGTGTGCCTACAAGTCAGAGGATGGTGCTAGCCTTAAACCATGTTTTGAAAAACAAACTTTTTAAGGACTTAAACAATTCTAAGTTTGTCCAAGAAAATATTAGCATTTTTTTATGAATACGCACGAGTGTGTGTATATTTATATTAGAAGAACAGAGTTTATAATACAAGAAGCCATTTCCGGCGACAGATACAAAAAAATCTCTACATTTTGACCAAAACGTACGACGCCTCAAAGCCACAACAAGCTGCTGCTACCCGCGAAAAAAAATATTAGCATCAATGATATCTTATAAGTATCACTAGATTAATTGTGGAATTTCTTAAAAGACATATTTATAGACATGAATGTTGATATTATATTCTATAAATTCAGTAGTCAAACTTAAAAGGTTTTGACTTATTTATAAATCTGAAATTATTATCTTTTAGGACAGACAGATTATATCAAAGCACAAGCTAAAAGAAACTCTGCTTTCATCGCCTCTTTTCGTCCTGAGTGGACCTAACTACAGTAGACCCGCAATGCTTGGCAAGCTGGTCCTTACAAGTCACAAGTCACATCTTTGGTCTACGAGACACACAACCAATGAAGCCCGTATGCCCACAAGTTGTTGACATGATTGATTCTCTTTCTCTCTCCCCCCTCTTCATGTCGATGTGTGATTTCAACAGAGTAAGTAATGTATCCACGTAATAACTTATTTATATGCTATGGTGTAAATATATTAAACCAAAAAACAATATTGTAGTTACATTATCTAGGAGAAATGTTTTTATATATTAATTAATAAAATGCCTGATGTATGCTTGGCATGAAAATATGATTCATAAATATACTACCCGCTAACCACATGTTTTAAATATGCAATGCAATGATACAGCTTGGAGAGATATGTATCCTTTTCAGTCATTATTATTATCAGCTTCCACGGATCGTTTATCCTTTCATCACCAAAAAACAATATTTAAGTAGCATTTTTATTGCAAACGCACCTTTCATGCTATATTCTCTGGCACGCAATATTTAGCCACGCCAATTGATTACATGAATGTGATTTAACCAAGCACCCCAACCACAACCTAGAATTTTGATCCAACCACACAATAGATGATCGAGGAAGTGCTTAGTCATGATAGATTCACACACACATTAATATACTCTTTGAAAAAAAACTGTATTTTGACCCAAAATTTCCGCTGAAAATTAAACTTTTCAAATCTCACCGTTTTATGATGGCATCTCCATTATTTGCTAGCACTAGTACAAATCAAACAGCAATTTTATTTTTGTAAAAACCAAAGACAAAACATTTTTAATCAAAAAGAGATCTCCTTGGTTTCTTCACCGGGCTGCGCAAACTCCAAGCAGAATCAACCAAGAAACGGACACCTTAAAACAGTGCAAAACAGCAAACCTCCAAGTCCACCACCTGAATTTCATCGCCACTTTCCATCCATTTCCTCGACGGTTTCCTTCTCTCCCACCAGAACCGCGTCACGCGTAAAGCCTCCGATGCTCTGCCGCCGGCGATGCCAACGACGAGCCCGCTGAAGCGCCCATCCGGCGGCCGTCTGCGCCGGTTCCTGGCGTCGCTGCGCCCGCCGGCCTGCGCGGGGCCGCTTCCGGTGCAGACCGGCTTCCCGACCTCCCTGGCCGAGATCGTCGTCAAGAACCACGGCCGCCTCCGGAACCCCAGACGGCGGCACCGCGCCGCCCCGGCGCCCGCCGGTGCCGCTGCCGCGGAGCCGGCGCCTGCGGCGCAGGCGCAGGAAAAGCGCGAGCTTTCGGTGGCTGATCAGGACGCGGCGGCACCGGCAACGGTGACGGCACGCCCTGGCAGAGGCGCGGGCGGCTTCAGCATCCGGCCGGGGCTGCTCGTGGCCGACGGCGCCGTGGCGCTGGCGCTGCTGGCGATCTGGAGCAAGCAGCTCGTGGCCGCGGCCACGCTCGCGTCGCTGGCGCTGTCGTGGATCGAGTACGCCTGGACCGTTCGTGATCGGCGGCCGGAGACAGAGGAGGTTTTGGATTCGCGCCGCGGGCGCGGATTCGTCTCGCCGATCCGGGAGGCGGCGGCGGCGTCTCCCAGACCGACGACACAAGCGACCTCGGAGTCTGACAACGGAAACGCCGACGACGACTGCGGCGACCGCGGCCGCGACGACTCGCCGTCATCGGCGATCACTCCGAAGCGGAAACAGAGCAGGAGGTCGCTGCGCAAGCTACTCGCCAGCAAGCTGCGGAACGGCATGACGCTGCGGGACACGGACACCGGCCACGGCGGCGACGCAGGCGAGCACGAGAGCCCGGAGACGCCGAGGAGACACAACGCCGAGCCCGCCGCAGGTGCTGCTGCTGCTCCAGCCGAGGAGAGGGCGACGCCGACGCAGCCACTGGAGGCGACCACCGACACCGACGACGACCGCTGCCAAAGACACTGTTAACGCGGGGGCGCATTGCCGTTGCCCGCGTTGGTGCCGATCATCCTAGCGGGGCTCGTCGCCGGGAAGCTCCTGGCGCTGGCTCTAGCCGTTCTCTGCGTGGCGTTCTCCAGCTCAGTCAAGAGAGTTCCAACAGGGCAGCAGGCTAGCAGATAGCAGAGAGTTGAGGCGTCAAGATCGACCTCAGCTCAGATTCCATTCTCCAGAAAGGGCGAATCGTAAACCCACCGGCAGTTCAGAATCGGAGGAGCTTGCAGGTCCAATTTGTTTTCTTCTTCTTTTTTGGGTTCTGTTAAGAATTCGTTGGGTGTAAATCATTTCGTACAAGAATCAGAATCGGACAGGAGCAAACGTACACATGTGCTGTTGGTCTGTTTTCTTGTCTGTGGTTTTCTGAACATTTTTTTTATGGTGCGAAACTGTACTGTGATTGCATCCCTTCTTGAATTGAATCTGTGAGGAGTCCGTCCGGCACAGAGAGAGAGAGACAGCATGTGTCCTGCACACACAGAGAGACAGCATGTCCGTCCGTCTATCCGATTTGAAACCAATCCGATTAGTTAACTAATTATACAGACTTCTCTGTTAAATGATGGATAATGGAAGAAGACATTGGTTGCGCCTATATATGCGAATGCCAAGGAACGTTTTCCATGTGCGTGCTCAGCTCAAGTCAATCACTGAACTGAATCATCGTCATCATCATGACATAAAAGAACAGGGAGGTTGGTTAGAGAACAGAGGTGTTTGTATGCAGGCTATTCAGTATGGAGGTTTGGTTTGGGCTCTTGTTGAAAGAGAAACGTGAGGCATCTCATCTGCATGGGGAGACGGTCAAAGACACAGACAGACAGAAAGACAGTGATTTGGTGGTGAGCATAAATAATACATATGTTTTGTGCTTCCCTATAAATAATATATCATCTTTTTGGAAGGGTGTGAATTGGGCTATGCAAGCTGCAAAGGTAGGCATTACCTGGGTTATAGGCAATGGAAAGAGAATTAGATTTTGGGAGGACCAATGGATAGGTAACTCAAGCCTTGCAATTGTTTTTTGGCCCCTGTATGTTATAAATGAACAGCAGGGAGCTACTGTTCAGGATGTGTGGGATGGGGTTGACCTCAAACTCACATTTAGAAGAGCTGTATCTGAACAAGTAATGGCTATGTGGCTAGAACTTGTCAATTTAGTTAGTACTATTGAATTATCAAATGAGGATGATAAAATGATTTGGGCATATGGCCCTTTAGGAACCTTTACTGTAAAATCTTTCTATGCTTTAGTGAATCACCGAGGAATCATGCCAATGTATGTCAATGCTATCTGGAAGTTGCATATTCCTCC
>CM041646.1:2761536-2780830 GCA_023333625.1 Bothriochloa decipiens
GCGGCGCGGCCCCCTTGGTCCGCTGCCTCGCGAGCGCCGCCGCGAGCAAGGCCACCGAGATGCGAGCTCCGGCGAGGCGCGCGGACTCCGGCAGGGTCCTGGCACGACCCCTTGGTCCGCCACCTGCGAGCGCCGCCGCGGGTGAGAGCATCCGTGCGCGAGCCATCCCCACCGCGAGCGGCACCTGCGACCTCCACCGGCGGTGGCGGGTACCGGCTGCTCCCTGTTGCGGACCCGCCTCGCCCCAACGGCCGTGGCCCACTGCGACGCCTCCTATGAGTCACCACTACTTCTGCGTCGCGGTTTTCTTGGCAGGCAAAATTGGTGTCTCGATTGCGTCTTCTGTTGGAGGGCGTTTTCTTCAGCCAAAACACAGTGCGCGATGCAATTTTGAATTTGCATCGCCTTTTGCCTTTGCGTTGGAGTCAGCCTTAGAGCGTGTTCAGAAATTTTAAAAGTAGAATTGATAATAAACCAATCAGTTTTCCAAGTCGCTAAAAAATGGCAGGAACGAAATTCGGGTCCAGTCAAAGGCCCGTGCGACAGCTCCTTGGTTTGTTCAACGGCTCTCACAAACTTTGTTTTCTCGTTTTTTCTTTTTTCTTTTTGTGGTGTTCCGTGTTCTGGCGCATTCGAGCTCTGCAGGCTTTCCCATGGCCGACAGGCAGGGGTTCTTATCGCGGGGCTGTTGTATTATCGAGCCAGGTAGAAGCACCCAGTGAACGGCCCACGAGTGCCCGTCGGCCCGTCAGCTGAGTCCTGTCTCCAGCACGTCAGAAGGAACACACGGCGGAAGTTTACTCTCCACCAAGTTGCGGAACGGCAAGACGCCACGTGGCACGGATTCACGCCACGGCGGCGTCGCAGGTGAGCACGAGTACGAGCGTGCGCAGACGCCAGGGGGACTTAACGTAGCAGCTGCTCCCGCCGAGGAGACGCCGGCGCCGACGACGATCCACTAGTGCACAGTATGGCCTCTAATCTCGATTCGTAACCTCCTTTTATTCTCGGTATGTCAACTGAGGTTGCGAATCCGGGACTAAAGGCGCCTTTTTAGTCCCGGGTAGGCAACGGGAATTACTGAGTGGCTTCTAATCCCGGTTGGTGTTATCAACCGGGACTAGAGGCTGCGTCAGGCATGCACCATGCTCTGCAACGTAGCACATCTTTAGTCCTAGCTGCTAATACAAACCGGGACTTAATGTTTCATTTTGTTTTTGTTTATTTCCTTTTCTTTTTCTTTTTATTCCTTTTCTTTTCTTTTACAGTTTGCTTGCATTGAGAAATAAAGCTAAGAAGCTAATTTAGAGCTTACAAATTACAACTAACTATTCATCATGTTTATAAAAACTTAACTAAAAATTATAATAAACTAGATGTTCAACCACAAAGTTAATTACACGTGTCCAACTACTCTCCAAAGTAAGGAGTGGGGATTTCACTCTCTCGCACTATAAGATCTATGTAGCGTAGATCACCGATCTTGTATCCCATAATGCTATCGATGAAGTCCAAAGTATTAATTAGTGTACTCTCCGTTGCCTGACAACTAGTAGGACAAGGGCGACTAACAACAACTAATGGTGGCTCAGCAGTAAATGGTTCTTCCCTCTTAGTCGCTAGCACCTTTGCTTGATATCCTTGTATAGTTAGTATCGGGTCTTCATGAGCATATTTCCACTCATAACCTAATCTATGCATTGTCTGGTTTAAAATGGCTTCAAAACTTCTCCTGCATAGCTCATGCCATACTCCTTTATCTATAAGTGTTGCAGGGAATAGGATTATGAGAACCAAGCTTTACAACTTATAACAACAAAAGGTAGATAAAGCTTTGAAACTAAGAGTTTATCACATTATTTGGAAGGTTTCGAGACATCTGTGCACACAAGTCCGTAAGTTTGTCATGCATGTTGAGTTTTATAGCTTGAACCTTCACTAAGCATAGAGTAGGGAAGGTGATCCCAATCCTCGAGAGCCCAATTACACATGATTTGATGGCATATTTTATGGCAATAGATCGTTCATGTACCTTTGGTCCCACCTCTGAGATTTGTACAAGTCTGCGAACACGACCACGACCAAGACAAATTGAGTAGCGGATTTGACATTAGAATAGTGCACCACCATCAAAAGTATTGGTATTAACGTCCACTTCCGTAACCCCGAAATAAGATAGTGTCTCTTTTAGCCAAATAATTGAGTCAATCTTCTAGGTACATTTAACAATCGTATATATATATCAACCACAAATATACGAAATTGATAATTTACTACAAACATATAGATAGAGTTGCTTACTATGTGGGGTTGCGGCCGCTGCACTTGCGGCAATATTGGATAGAAACGCCTTGAGCGTAAATAGCCGTTGAAACCAATTACTTCCGACGGAGGGAGACAACAACCAGCCATCTCTTTAATTTTGACTAAAGTTAATATAATTCAAGATAATAATATATATATACAAGTCAAATTTATTGAACAATCTATCTAATAGTACTAATTATGTATATTACAAATTATGAATCAAGGTTTATCATCAAAGAAAGAACCTAAAGATAATAGGAGTAAGACATAATTTTTTTATAGTAGTTACTTTATATTCTGGTGTCATCAAAGGGTTTGAGGATTGCATGCAATAATAATGTAACAAAACACTCATGTCTCAACAACATTTACTTATTAGAATTTTACCGATTAGAGAAAAATAACAGGTGTATGACATATGAATCAAGGAGAAAACCCCACTAGTTTCCAGGATTGAGAATGAGCAAACCTTGCAGGCCGATGAGGGTGCTCAAAGGAGTGGATGTGGACTGGAGTCGAGGGTGTCGAGGCGGCTGGGGTTGGGCGGACAAACCGCGTCGGTGCGTCAGGGCGCGTCGGGGACGGACAAGGTGCGTCGGTGCGTCGGGGCGCGTCGGGGGCGGACGAGGCGCGTCGGTGCGTCGGGGCGCGTCGTTGCGTCGGCGGTGGGTCAGAGCGGGTCGGCAGGTCGGGGCGGCACGTCTTGGCGGCGGCTCTTCGGGGTAGGTGTGACAGAACCGACCAATTTATTAGAGCACAAGCACCTAGTTCCCCATTAACACGGCAAACTACATGATTGAGACCTAGTAAACCCGGTAGTCATACCGAAATCTCGAAGGATTTTAAACATTTCTGGCACGACCAAGATCGTAATGAGTTTAGCGTCACCATTCACAACGTATATAGTTCGCATATAGTTTTACACCATCGGAGTACGAATAAAGTTATTACAAATCAAGTTCAAATTTTAAAATAGCGGAAGCGATTAAGTTCAAATACACACACACCAGTTCAAATACTGTGCCAGGTCCTCGGTCAATATCCAACAAAAGCATAAGGTAGAGTAGAGTGACCATGCCCAAGGTCTAGTCATCTCCCAAGGCGGGATAGAAGCAGTGCTGACAATAGCCATAAAACATCTCACCATCTGCAACAACATGGAAAATAAAACCCTGAGTACGAGAATGTACTCAGCTAGACTTACCCGTCATAAACTAAAAATAAATTGACTCCAAGGAATATGCAAGGCCATATAAGAGGGATAGCTGACTCATTTGATTACGAAAAAGCTGGCATTAAAGAAACAATTAATAAGAACCTTCTAGCAATGTATTTTAATCTGATTAATCTTATCATGCTACATTAGCACCTATACTAAACAAGCATGATATTAATTATTTAACAGGAAAAGCAACCAATTCCGGTTAAATATCTTTCAATCTCAACAGCTCAACCATCTCATCTCTTGTTCAAGTTCTTACTACG
Organism: Bothriochloa decipiens; assembly: GCA_023333625.1. Lineage (NCBI taxonomy): Eukaryota > Viridiplantae > Streptophyta > Magnoliopsida > Poales > Poaceae > Bothriochloa > Bothriochloa decipiens. The sequence continues at coordinate 2,765,329 of CM041646.1, forward strand.
ATGCCGCTGCTCAAGTCAAGTGTTCACTGTCTAGGAACGATGGCGATTATAATCGATTACTAACCAGCTGGCGGGTATTCCTCACACAAACCACACTCACCCGCTAAGGTGAGCTACAGATCACCAAAAATTTAATTCGGGAAAAGTCGTGGGATCAACAGGTACCATCGTATCTAGGAACCGCCCGGCTGCCTTATTCAGGGCGACCCTGACCTTGGACTTACTCTTCGCGTAACCCGTGGTCCCCCATCTTCACCAATACGATGCGTACAGCAGGTCGACTCCCGGCTCAAACCAAATCCAGGTTTCGCGGTCGGAACGACTTATCCTTCCAGCTAAATGTGAGGCATAAATTCAATATGACTTGAGGACGTACAATGGACGGGGTCCTAGTTCGACACAGACGGGATAACCACACCGAACCTCCAGTTCAGTCTCAACACCAATCTCGCCCGGTCTCGATTTATTATCTTCACATGGTTATCCAAGATAACAATGTATTCAACCATTCTAAATCACCACCTATAACTCGCGGATGATAGGAAATCACCCGACTTCTACTGATCTAGTTAAGCAGGGCTAAGCAGATATTCATACCTGAACCTAACAGGGTTGAAGTATAAACAGTGGCAAGGAATATAAGTAATGCAGCAACGGTATAAAACAACGCCTATAACTTAATACATCAAACAAGTAAAGGACTCAAGTTAGATATTTTACAAACCACAGGGAGAATGCTCCGGGGCTTGCCTTTCAGGAAAGAGCTTGGCTAGTGGTCGGGACACTCAGGAAGATCAGCTTCGGGATCCTCTTATGCTGCTATCTCCCGCACCAGAGCTTCCTGCTGGCCTTCCTCTTCTGGTGCTCCGGGAACTATCGTTTCGAGCTCTGACGATCCTGTATGATGCATAGTGCGTATGAATACCATGTATACATAGAAATATAATGCTGATGCTGATGGTGAATGAATGCTCAGCTAAGATAAATGATATGATTTTAAAATATATAAGATAAGCACATGTCATCTGCATTCTCTTCTACCGACAAATCTTAAACAAGCCACGTATTACAATTTACTCGCATGCTATAAGAAATTATAAACAACCATTATTTTTCATACTACCCTCTACTGAACCAAAACCAATAACAGATCACACACATCACAAATATCATAAAAAATATTTTTACACACATGAAATGATAGCTTTAAAGCATTATTACTTATTAAAAGAAATTAGGATAGAACTACAACATGACCTTAGACTACTCAGAAAATTCTGTAAAAATTACAGGAGCTCGAACATACCTAATATGGACTACCATAAAATTTTTAGGTCAAAACAGTAAGTACTTTATCCTACACAAAAATGACAATGCAGCATAATTTAATAGGCCTAAAATACTTTGTACATAGGAATATGTCAAACAAGAGATCTCAGAATATCATTAGCTCTAGATTATCCTAAAAACACTCTCCAAAAAGTTTCATGCACAAATTCCTTATATATTATTTATTATGAATTATTTATCATCTAATGGAAATAGGCACCATAACTAGACAGAGCAAACTTTCCACAGGACATAGCCTCTCAATATTTTTCACAGATAGAGCATGACATAAGAAGACTAACAAACTTGGTCTCACATTTTTCTGAGCAACAGAGAATTACTTATGTATTTTCTAAGATAAAAGCAATTAATAGAGATAAATAAATCTATACAGAAAAGTATGACAAATTTCACATTTCATATTTTTCATGCATAGATCTTCTCATAAAAAAATACTGCAAGTTGAACCAACTCATTTGGATGAAAAATGAGGAAGTTATGATTTTTCAAAGATTTAACAAAAATCTGGAAATAGATATTTAAAATGAAAAAGAAAAACACTTTTGCATCGGAGACCCTGCGGTTAACAGGAATTCATTAAGCCTGATAAAGAAATATCCTGTGTCTGGCAGATATGCACTAAGCACCCCGGCCTTCGTCGTATTCAAGCACGAGATCCCTACATAGAGAAAGGGTTGGGTCGACGGCGTCGGCGCGGCTTCGCCGGCCGTTGCCGGGGTTCTCCGGCCAAATTGGCTCGAGGGAAAGCTAGAGCGATTCAGGGCGAGTTGATTGTGGGTCAAAGCACGGCCAGAGCGAGGCCGTGGCGGCTTGGCCACGTGCGCAGGCGGACGGCGGCTTCCTGTCGGCGACGCAGCCGAAAATCCGATGGGGATAAACCCTAACTGGCTCCATTGACTATAGTTATAGCTTCTACAAGTCAAAGCGCAGCTAGAACTCGAGTCAGAGAGAGAAAAGGGCGGCCAGGTCGACCAGAACACGGCGGCAGCGGTCACCGGCTCGCCCGCCGCGGGAAAGAAGAATGCGATTGCGGCCTTACCCTCGGCGAGGCTAGCTTCTGGCAGGCGCACGAGCACAAGCAAGACGAGGAGAGTCTGGTGGCGTGCTCGGAGAAGAAAATGAGCGGCGGAGGTGGCTCGGCGACGGCAGCGCAGTCGGCAGTGGCGATGGCGAGGTCGCGGAGCGGGGAGAGAAGGCAGGGAGAGCAGGCAAAAAGGAGGGGTACAGGAAGGAGGGAGTGGCCCGCACCCGCCTTAACGCGGTTGGGATGGTCGTGGCCGCCCCGGGCGCGATAGGCGGTGGCCGGCCATTTTCCTGACGGCGTTGACCAACCGTCGCTGAAATGCTATTTCCATGACCTCTAATACAAAAATTTCTGCCCTATAACTCCCAAACCGAGCCGAATTAACCAAAACTTATATTGAAGAAAATGTAGCTCTAGAAGAGTAGAACATTTAATCTATACAAAGTATGTCCAGATTCTACATAGATTTTGAAATACAAAAATCCAAATTAAAATACCTTTAAAATTCCCTAAAATGCCCAAACCTGCATTTTTCAACATTTTTGAACATCTTCCAAGCATTTTCATGAAAAGTGGTAATAACAACTTTTGTTCCTTATGAACTTATCTACAAACTTTATTTAGGGTGCACACACATGCAAACACTCTAACTACCACTTTCAAATCAGTCAAACAGAACCACTTTCATGGTCCACCTTGGTCAACCATGACATCAAAGCTTAATTAACCAAAACCATGAACATAAACCTAGGTTCATTTGGTGTCCTAATCATGTCTAGGTTACTTTAGAGGTCATCAAACACCAAACGCTCATACCACTTATCCAAGTCATGTGAAATACAACCATAATTTGAATAATTCAAACATCCACATAAAATAACAATTGCTCTTTTCATCAATGCTATGCATAATGATGCTTATGCTTAAGAATGCAAGTGATTATGCATGCTTAACACCAGAGTGTTACAGTAGGGTCGAGGGCCGCGGCGTCGAGGAGCGCGAGTCGGTGCTGGAGAAGGTGGCGGTGTGTCGACGTGCCTCCGTGCGTTCGTGCGCGTCGAGGTGCGGCGGCGCTTCGGGGCTGCGGCGTCGAGGAGTGTGCGTCGGGGCTGGAGATGGTGGCGGCGGTGGCAGCGCGGGAGGGGCAGGGGATGGGGCGGCGCAGGGGAAGGAGAAGATAGGGTGTGGGATAGGGCGGCGTAGGGGAATGAGAAAATATATGGACGGCCTTTAATCCCGGGTGGTACCCCCAACCAGGATTGGTAAGCCTTTAATTTCGTTGGTAGCCCAATCTGGGACTCCTTCCATTTTGGCGCGAGGCCAAAAATTTAGCTCTGGCCAATTTCATTTTCCGCCCTTTTTTCATTGTTTCTAGTGTAAATATATATACTAGATGAAGCCTATACTTATTCTATTTATTTTGACATAATATATATACATATTTATTCATAGATACATAAGGAATAAAATTATTATAAAAAACATAAAAATATTAGAAAAAGCTTAAAATATTATATTTATTGAGATTTTTTAGTCAGAAATATACGATAACAATGATCTTAAAATAAAATTACATATACGATAACAAAGGCCTTTTTCTCTATAGGTTAATGTTACAATCAAAGTGTACAAACATATTAAAATTTAACTACCTCAGTAGCGTTCTTCTAGCATCCCATGAACCTCAGAAACGTCGGGTGGTAATGAGCTATGCTAATTCGAGATGATCAAGGAGGCCGCAAAAACTCATGCCTAAGTGCGCCTCGATGAACCTATGCCTCTGCGCTCTCCCTGTTAGGGACGTTGAAAACTGCATGGCTTATTGTGCTCCAAGCCTTCGATGAACCAATGCCTCCATGATTTGTATGCACAATCCAGGGCCCACCGGATTCCGCTCGGCGCCGTCACCATGCAGTACCAACACCACTCCAGGACGGCAACAGTGCACAACCCTGGATGGTTCCGTGAACCTCGTGGGGACCCCAACATTCGGTGTTGCTCTATTTTCAGTAGCATTCTTCTGGCACCTCTACTATGCACCATTTTGGTAGAATAAGACAGGCAAGAATATCTGTATGTGTAGGGGTTTCTCCCATAGAGACCCCATTTGAGTGAATTTTTTAGAAATGGAAGATCGTGTAGCGTGTGTAGTGAACTAGTGTGTATGTGAAATGCTGAAAGTGTAGAATGAGATGGAGTGATGGGGCTCGAGTGCCAACCGTGGTGGTAGGTGGAAGCAGTGCTGGGTGGTGGTAGGTGGGAGCAGGGACTAACCACCTACCCAACACAGACAAACACTGCTTCCAGTTACCACCAATTTTATTTTTTTGTATAAGTCGATTTGTTTTTTCAATTTCAAAATAAATGTATAAAATTATGAATAAATTTTGATAAAGAATTTATTTTAGTATTTGAATTTTTCGTGATACATATATGTATTTATATTACTCATTAGTCATACCATGATATCCTACTAAAGTAAAAATTTATGTGTAGCACGAAGAGGTGTTACATCACAAACCGGGTTTAGCATCTCCATACAAAAAGAAGTAATTAAGATAATAAAATATTACGATACAACTGTAGACATAAGTTATTACATGACCAAATTAAAACATAAACCTTACAAATCAGACACAACAAATACAAATTATAATTTAAACCAAATTAAACTATAACCTTATAAACCAAACAAACTAAAAACTAATCACTCTCTTTAGGGGATATCGCCATTCACTTCGACCTACCTATCTATAAATATGTGCCAGTTTTGGTCTCCGATCGTGTATCCCCTCTCAGTATCGATATAGTGCAGTGCCCATATGATTGCACTCTTTCGGGCCACGTGAGACAAAGAGAATGGTCGACCGTAGACAGAACCTACTAAAACTTCACTGTCGTGGTGAGTGAACCTTAACCGAACTATTTGCCATCAATAGTATCCTGCCCAGTGGTATCAACCCAATCCCAATCATAGTTGAAATAATCTGTAGCTTAGTTAAGAATGACCATCAAGCCAACTAAGCATGGCCATCAAGCCACATGAAAAATGGGTAACAGTCTATAGCGTAACGTGTAAGTGGCAGAAATAAAGATAATATTATTATGTTAGTAAATAACAAATAATATGGATGATAGAATTATCAATATAAGCTGATTTTACCACATAAGAGTGTTGTTTTGCGCGCTACATTCTTTAAATGTAACAGCAGTGTAACTAGGACAACGTAGAGCCATGTCCTTATAGTATGAGAAATCACATATATTATATCCGATATGTCAAGTGCGTCTAAACACACGCCGACTGTAGATTGCTGGGTGCTCCTTATGGATGCGCCTGGTGTCCCCCTCTGGCGGATAGTGTGCCCAGGAGCATTTGGGTCTCATCTCCTCGAAGGGATGGTAAAACTAATTTCACACTGCCAAGTCTGAGCATTGGGAACACGGAGCGTGACCATGTCAAAGTGCTCAGCAAGCAGCAAGGAAAGTGCATCTTCTAGCCATTCTGCTGGCTTCATCCACTATGACATAAAAAATGCAATGAAATAATTATATTAAATTAATTATACTTACTCATATTATCTCAAAAATAAAAGTTGTCAAAATTTTTTAATACAATAGCTGGCTAAGTGAATCGTGGAACGGACACATTTGGAGCAAATGGCTCATCGCCTAGATAGAAACCCGGTGCCTGTGGTGGCGGTAGAGGAGGTGCTACGTTAAAACCAATGGATAAAATTTAACAAATAGTAAGTAAGATGAACCTAAATAATGAAATGTAAAAAAATATATAGAAATATGTGTATATATATACCAAAGAAATATCATGCAGCCATTGTTCGAAGAGAAGTGAATTAGTTTTCTCGCGACTTCACTGATTTCACCGCATGACTTCACATTCATGTAGAAATATATATACAATAAATAAAAATAAATTCACCATTTTAACTTAACCATGAAATGATCTAATTATTTACCATTAAAAGATTAAAAAATATATGAATAAATTGCTAATCTTTTAAAAAAAATGATGCACGGTAGAAGGCTTCTTGCTCCTCAAGCAAGAACACATAGCCGTTTGAAAAATTTTGGGCTGTCTTAAGCGGGGTAGCAACAATTGGGACATATATAGAGAAACATAGCCCCGGTACCAACCGGGACTATTGGCCTTGATCTAGTCCTATTATCAACCGGGATAAAAAGCCCCTGGCCTGCTACATGTCTGCAAAGGCTGAGTTTGGAGCCGTTGGGACGTCCTTTAGTCCCGGTTGAAAACACTAATCGAGATTAATCTAATTTTTAGTCTCGGACAAAAAAAATAGCCGAGACTAAATATCCGATTCAAAAAACCATTTGTCTAGTGATCGTTGCCGCCGCCCGTGCTGGGGCGCAATGCCACTGCACGTGCTCGTGCCGATCATCCTGGCGGGGCTCGTTGCCGGGAAGATCCCGGCGCTGGCGCTGGCCGTGCTCCGCGCCGCGTTCTACAGCTTAGTCGAGAGAGTTGCAGTCCCAGCAGGGCAGCAGGTAGCACAGCAGAGAGAGTTGAGGCGTCGAGTGGAAATCGACCTCAGCTGAGATTCCCATTCAATTCCCCCGGAAAGGAAAGCCGATCGCGGGTCGAATTTGTTTTCTTCTTCTTTTTTCGGATATGTTCTGGATTCGTTGGCTGTGAATCATTACGCATTTCGCAAAACAAGATCGGAATCAGAATCGGACAGGACCAACCGTACACATGTGTTCTTGGTCTGTGTTTCGTGGGTGTTTCAGAACATTTCTTTTTTATTTATGGTACGAGACTGTACTGTAATTGCATTCCTTCTTGAATTGAATCTGAATAAGTAGTGAAATGAGTGGCAGAAGAAAACTGTGTTTTTGGTTAGTCTGCCGGTACGTCTCCTGGTGTCAAAGTCAGACTGCAGAGAGGAACTTGCACGGTACACCGACAGACGCCCTGTCGTTTGGATTGCATTAATTATAAAGATTTTTCTGCTAAATGATGGATAATGGAAGAAGATATTGGTTGCGTTGCGCCATGCGAATGCCATGGAACGTTTTCCATGTGCGTGCTCAGCTCACAGCAATCACTCAACTGAATCATCATCATTTTTTTTAAACCAAACGGGGGGGAGAGTTTCCCCACCAAACTTTCATTTCAAAAGCAAGAAAACACTCCAGCTAACTGGAGAGTGCAGTACTGTTACAAGACAGGAGGTAATTACGCCAGTCATTCAAAATGTTTACATGGTCATCTTTTAGGCGTTTGCGCCAAATTACAAAATCATCACACACACGAGAGATGATGGCTCGGCTGGTGAACTGCTCGTTTCGGAAGATTTCTCCATTCCTAGCATCCCACAATCGCCATAGTACTGTCAGCAAGACGAAGGGCCACATGCTCACATCCAGTCCGGGAGGTGTATTGGCATTCCAGACCTCAGCGTCAGTCAGCAACGCGACATTCCACAGCCCAATTCTCTCCCAAAGCTCCGAGCTGGCTGAACAGGAGAAGAATACGTGATGCCGATCTTCCGTTGAAGCAACACATCTTTGACACTGGTCATTATCCACAACATGTTTTGCATGAAGGTTGACTCTTGTGCTCTGCCTGTCTTTGAAGTATAACCAGGCAAATACCTTGACTTTGTTAGGCACACGGGTCCCCCAAATCTGACGCCCGTGGAGGTCTGGAACACCTTGTGCATAGTCAAGTGCAGCATAAGCACCCCTCGCTGTGTAAGGCTTTCCGGTAAGCCTGAGCGATCTTGTGTCTGGACCATCCTTAAGATTGAATTCCTGCAGACAAGAGATGAGGCTGTTTAGTTGCGCACTAGCAGCATTAGTGAGCCTTGGTCTTAAGCACAAATCAAACCCGTTTTGGAAAACACACTGCACCGAAACATTAGGCCTAATAGTGTGAGAGAAGAGTGCAGCGTGGGAAGAGCAAAGGGGGCCATCAGGAAGCCAATGATCAAACTGAATCATCATCAACATGACAGGAAAAAACAGGGAGATTGGTTAGATATGTACTCCGTATATATGATGTACTGAACGGATGTGTCGGCTCTTGTTGTCGTCGAAAGAGAACGTGAGGCATCTACATGGAGAGACGGTCAAAGACAGACAGATAGAGAGTGATTTGGTGGTGATCATGCCTGTTGTGCGGTCAGTGGTTGGGTTTTTGCCCGTCTTCCTCTGCTTCTGCGAAAACGCCTCCTGCATCTTTTTTTTAAGACATCACCGGAGGGGTGAAAGTCTACCTGAATAATTTTCCATTGATTTCGGCGAATTGGTGCATGGAGGGTCTAAAACCCTAAAGTCTTAAAAAAATTACAGGTAGAGGAAGGGGAAGAGAGAGGGATTAAAAGACCACCATCCACGACACTCAAATAGAAGAAGGGATCCACAACACACAAATAGAGGAATGAAGGGAGATTACAACACCAACAACAGCACCAAAACAGCATTTAAACAAACTTAACGATAAGCCTGGACCCAAGCCAAAAGACGCCAGCCGAACGTTGATTTTCACCTCCACCGAACAAACATACTCGTCATTTTTACCATGGACGTTGTGCCTTCCACCACTCCTCGTAGCTATGACGATCCACTGTCGTCCTCTATTTGAGGACCACTCCATGCAGCAGGATGGGTACTAAGACTTGCGACAAACACACAAGCCCCGGATCATCGAACACGACGACATCCCTTGAAAAAGATGGTGACTTTCTCCAACACATCAGGGCCCACGTACCACCATCTAACGCCGTCCATTGGGAGGAACCCTTGAAGGGGAATGGTGGCAGCAGTGGAAACACCACCTGGCATAAGATTTTCTGACACCATCAAGGAGAGTGCCGACGGAGCAGAGGTGCCAAAGGAGGACCACTCATCGAAGCATCAACAACACCAACAACCAGGGCGAGTCTCACACAAGAGGGGAGCAAGGGGTGAGGAGCAAGGTGACACACAAGGGTACAGACATGCCGGACGTGGACAAGAGTAGGCATGCTCCTATCGATGCCTTCAAGAAGAGGAGTGATGTCCACGAGCGTCACCATCGACGAACCGAGTTACGCCCCTCCGCGGTGGTGCCCTCAAGAGGGACACGACGTTGTTGACGCCGCCACCAACGGCTCCAGATAACCAGAGCTAGGCTTTCACCCGGAGGGAGCGACATGCTACAGTTGGGTGAGGCTACACTGACGCCTCCAAGAAGGTAAACACTACTAGATGGCGTCCTCGTCGGCCGCACAGTCAGACCGTGCATGGCTTTCGCCTAAACTCCTCAACCCTTGGACAGCAGCACATGAACTTAGAGCCAAGCGACGCATGGCAACGGCGGCAAGCAACAGCAATGAGCTACAGCACGGGAATGCGGCGACCTTGTCATCGAGGAGATGGGGAGCTGAGACGCGGCGATGAGGCGTTCTGCTCCATGCGCGGATGAAGGACGGGTTGAAACCATCCCAAGACACCGTCCGCACCTCGCCACTAGAGAGCTGACACCTCTCGGAAGCAGGACGGTGCTCGAGGCGGGGTTGCTGGCGCGATGGCGGCGCCACACGGGAGGTCATCGCGCCCGGCCGCCTGCTGACCCACGCACCAGTGGTGCCCAGCTCGACGTATGGCATGGGCGGCGCGTGGCAACGCAGTTGGACGCTGCACGCCTGCCCTGGCCCGTACTTGAGAGGTGCAGTGCGACGAGGCCACCGCCGACCATTACCAACAGTACCCGCGCTCGCTCGCCGAGGCAGGTCGTAGGCAGGGGAACAAGCCCGAGAGGCGGCGGCCCTACGGCCGCTGGTGACGTACCGTTTGACCCGGCGGCGACAGATCCACGCCGGAGGACGCCGGATCCGGCCCCAGGAAGCACGGATCCGGGGTGCTGGCATCGTCCACAAGCGACCCGACGTTGGAAGAAAAATGAGCTACAGTGACAAAGGGAGGGGAGGAGAGAAAGGATAAAGAAGGAAGCAACTGCAGGCTGGCCTTTTTGGGCTCCACGGCTGGCCGCCGCCACCGCTAGTTGGGGGCGGCGACGGCGGCCGAGGGAGCGGCGCGGTGGAGGGCCTATGGCGGCGGATCTTAAGCGTCTCAAGTACTCTCATCATGATTTAGTTCAGTTCAATCCATCAAACATACAACATTATAAAAAAGAAAGCATGTTGCTTACCTTAGATCATGTTCAGTAATTTTAAAAATAGAATTGCTAAACCAATCAGTCTTCCAAGTCGCTGAAAAATGGAATGAAATTCAGTGGACGCTGGGTTCAGTCAAAGACCCGTACGATAGGACAGCTCCTTGGTTTCTTCACCAGCTCTCACAAAACTTTGTTTTCTTTTTCTTATTCTTTTGCAGTGTTCATTGGTTGTAAATTATTACGCACGAGAAGATGCAGGAGCAAACTTACACATGTTTCTTGGTTTGTTTCTTCTGGTTTTCTGAACATTTTGTTAAGGTGCGAAACTGTTGCATTCTTTGTTGAATCAGAATAAGAACAAGTGACGCGACTCACAGAAGAAAAAAAAAAGGAAAAAACTGGTTGAACTGGTGCGTGCCTTGGTTTCTGGATTCTGAAGCTCGGCCTGATGTTCCATTTCGCCATTGCTCCGAAACTGACCAATTCGTGCAGAGCAGAGCAGCAGACGGAGACAGGCTGCGGCCCATGTGCGAGAGGATCGGATGATGTGGGAGCGCGTTCCAACGGACGGCGTCGATCGGGAGGGAGATGTCGACACCGGCGCTGGTGAACGGCCGGGGACAACTGCGGGCAGCTCCAGGACCTGTGCATCGGCTACGTCGCCGACGACGACCGGGGGGCAGCCCGCGACGGCAACGGAGGAGTACCGGGTGTTGGGGATGCGCCCCAGAACCGGTGAGGCTTATTATCTTCGATTGAAGTCTAACCAACGAATCTGGTATTTCTTTCATATTTGTGTCTGCAGGATTCAAGGAGAGGCCCGCGGAGGTAAGACCTCCGCCGAGGAGGCACCTCGAGGGACCATAGAGTTGGTCGGCGACGAAGGTCCAGTGGCATCGTCTCCCATGCTCGCGGAGGTCAATCGACCAAGCCCCCGACTCCCGCGGAGGCCCAGCGCGAAGGTGGCGACATCCTAAGACAACAATGTCGAGGTGGCGTGGTGGGCCGAGCTGAGGCTGATCGTCAAGAAGCGAACATAATGGGCCTCTCAAGGGCAGTGATGGGCCTCGACCCATATATCGTAACGATGAAGTGACGGTCCAGCTTGCCCTTGGGAGGCCTACGTAATAGATTCACTATCTAGGGTTTCGATACTCCCATTGGGGGCACGCTTGTACTTTTAATCTGGAGCTAGGTAGTCACTATAAAAGGCGATGCCCCTGTGTAATGAAAGGGGGGCCCAGTTATAGTTACAATATGTAACTACCCTAAGGCCCACTTTATACTTCCTCATTAATTTATCGATAGAGAGTGAACCTGTCACGTCTGTTCATCGTATCCCAAACCTGCTGGGACCAAGTTTCAACAATTGGCGCCCACCGTTTTTGTCTGGCCAAAGATAACGCTCGCAGATGCCATCCAGAAGAAAGACCTCCGCGAGGAGGCGTACCGCTGCTGAGGCGGAGGCCCCTGAACCCTCGACTCGCGGGAGCCCGAGAAGAAACACTCAAATCACCTATGCATCCGCGCCGGGAGGCGGAGGTAACGATGAGAACAACAACACCGTGCAAGATGGGGATCCCATAGAACAACTCCAGCCAGTCCAAAACCAAGAAGATGAGTTGTCTAGGCTGAGAGCCGAGATGCAGCGCATGGAAGCCAAAAGAGACAGGCTAAGGGCAGAGCAAGCCGCAACCCAAAGGGTAACACAATCGTCGCGGCAAGCAGAAGAAATAAGGCAGCAAATGGTTATCTTGCAAGCGGAAATACAGAGTATGCAACCTCCAACAGGAAGCCTCGCAGACGCCGCTCAACCGATCACAACAAACCGCCACCATGCCGCAAATATACAGTCTACACACACAACAATACCAATCCTACTCACACTCCCGAGGATTTTTGACCAAAGTCACCACTGTCCGAAGGATTGCAAAGCTCACCATGGCCTTCGAGTTACAAGCCAGTATCCCTGCCAAGATTCAATGGCAATTCAGACCCAAGACAATTCATAATGAGTTTCGAAGTAGCTGTAGCTTCCGCAGGTGGCAATGACCATGTCATGGCCAAATCATTTGTAATCACAGCAGAAGGAGATGCACTGGCATGGTACTCGATGTTAAAACCAAGCACAGTATACTCGTAGAAGAATCTATGAGATCAGATACTGGCAAACTTCAAAGGCTACATAAGTGAGTCACTAACATCATCAGACTTATTCAACAACAAGCACATCAAAGGAGAGCCCCTCAGGGATTACTATCAGAGATTCCTGCACCTCCGAGCAACAGCACCGGATGTCCCAGATGGAGTGGCCATCAAAGCAGCAATCAAAGGACTCAGGATCGGCCCATTTGCTAGTCACCTAGCTAAGTGGGTTGAATTTATTGAATCCTTTCCTTATGTTATCAAACAAAAGAAAGGAAAGGATAATATAATTGCTGATGCTTTGTCTAGACGATATACTATGTTGTCCCAACTTGATTGTAAGATTTTTGGGCTTGAAACAATAAAAGAATAATATGTGCTTGATCCTGATTTTAAAGATGTGTTGCTGAATTGTAAAGAGGGCCGTACGTGGAACAAGTATGTGATAAATGATGGATTTGTGTTTAGAGCTAACCGTCTATGCATTCCAGTTGGTTCTGTTCGACTTTTTTTTGCTACAGGAAGCGCATGGAGGAGGATTGATGGGCCATTTTGGTGCTAAAAAGACGGTAGCTGTTTTGGCCACACATTTCTTTTGGCCACAGATGAAGAGAGATGTTGAGCGGTTCATGGCACGCTGCACCACATGTTAAAAAGCTAAGTCTCGCTTGAATCCACATGGGTTGTATATGCCTCTTCCTGTTCCTTCTATTCCTTGGACAGATATTTCGATGGACTTTGTTTTAGGATTGCCTAGGACCAAGAGGGGAAGGGATAGTATTTTTGTGGTTGTGGATCGATTTTCTAAGATGGCACATTTTATACCATGTCATAAAAGTGATGATGCAACTCATATTGCTGACCTCTTTTTTCAAGATATTATTCATTTGCATGGTATGCCGTCTTCTATTGTTTCAGATCGCGATGCCAAATTTTTGAGTCACTTCTGGCGAACTCTATGGAATAAGTTGGGCACAAAATTATTGTTTTCAACAACTTGTCACGCACAAACAGATGGACAAACAGAGGTAGTGAACCGTACTTTGGGCACCATGCTGAGAGCTGTTTTGAAGAAAAATTTAAAGATGTGGGAAGAATGTTTGCCTCATGTGGAGTTTGCTTACAATCGGGCGACACATTCTACCACCAAGGTAAGTCCTTTTCAGGTAGTGTATGGTTTTAACCCTCGTGCTCCAATTGATCTTTTGCCTTTACCTACCAATGAAAGAACGCATAGTGATGCCAGTGCACGTGCTGAATTTATTCGTAAGTTACATGAAACCACTAAAGAAAATATTGAAAAGATGAATGAAAAGTATAGAATTGCTAGTAGTGAAGGTAGAAAAGAACTTGAACCAGGTGATTTAGTATGATTACATTTGAGAAAAGATAGGTTTCCAGAGCTGCGTAAGTCAAAATTAATGCCAAGAGCTACTGGTCCTTATAAAATTATTGAGAAAATAAATGATAATGCATACAAACTTGAGTTGCCACCCGAGTTCGGGGTTAGTCCTTCTTTCAACATTTCAGATTTGAAGCCGTATTTGGGAGAAGAAGATGACCTTGAGTCGAGGACGACTCCAATTCAAGAGGGGGAGGATGATGAGGACATCACTCCATTAAATGCACAAGATGATCCTCCGCTAGACATTCAAGGTCCAATCACAAGAGCTCGCGCACGACAATTAAATTTACAGGTGAGCTCGTTCTTAAGGAATTCTTTTTATGATTTTGAGAATAGATTGCTACCTAATGATTATATTGTACTTAGGAATCATGGAGAGGACCAAGGGATGCATAAGGGATGGCTTGGAGGCGTGGAGGACCAGCAAGGGTGCCCAAGTCAATGTGGAGGACCAAACCGAGTCGACTTTCGAGCCTGTTTCGGAGTCCAAGACTAGTGTGGAGTAAAGTGGACGCCCAGGACGCATCCGGACTCCGTTTTTGATGATCCACCTATGGATGGAAAGATAATTTCATAAGGAAGCCAATGGCATTGGTTTGAGGTCAAAATTCCTTCGGAGTCATCAGGAAACATCAAAACAAGTTAGTGTCCAGAATCTGTTCCGGTGCTGCGTCACCGTTTTTGGTCCGTTGGGCCGTGTATCGTTGTTGAGCCCATTAGGGGGCGCATCCAGGGGTGGCGACGACCCTTAGACCTTTATAACCAGCTGCCGCCTCCCTCGTTAGGTTTTGGATTTTGCTTAGATTATTCTGTTCACAACAGTTTCACCGCGCCGTCGGTTTGTGAGACCCCAACTCGTGAGATTAATCATTCATCTGCAATTAGTTGCATTCTTTCGAGTTCTTTCTTGTGTTCTTCGATTAGCAGACAAAGGACTCAGCCTTCTTGGCGATGTCGACTGTGCTTCAATGGTCAATAACCAGAGGAGATGTGGTGCTGTGATTGCGGGGTTCAGAACCGAGTTGTTCGGAAGCCGAATCGAATTGTGTCGCGATTCCACCAAATCGAGAGTTATCAGAACCTTTCGGAAGATCGGGAACCCTAGTTCACATCACCTCCAATGCCAGCTTGTACATGACAAACTCCACAATCATCTATCAGCACACCACTTTGCACCTTCCATCGGCAAGCAACCACCGCATCCAAAATTCTTACATCAACCGTACTAAATAAGATCACAGCCGACCGCCATCTCCGAGGATACAAAGGCAATATGGGTAGAGTATAGTTGACAAACAGAAGCATCACCATCTTTTACCAAGGCTGTAACTGCTGCACTCATTGAACTCAAGATTGGCAACACCCTTGAGAGATTGGATAGACGATTGTCCACGCTGACCGATAGGGTAACTGCTTTAGAAGAACCGCCACCACC
>CM041646.1:2780840-2798399 GCA_023333625.1 Bothriochloa decipiens
AGTGACAAGGGAAAATAGATTACGTCATTGTCTTCGCACAAATACCATAGGTATGGGTGGCGCTCAACATTTCAACCGCCACCGAGGTAATCGTACTCATGCTCCCGATGATCCTTATGCTAAGGTTAAATTTACCATACCTTCTTTTTGGGGACATTATGATGCTGAGGAATACCTTGATTAGGAGATGACAGTAGAGCAAAAATTCTGTACCCATATTGTACCTGAGCAACATCGCATTAGACAAGCCACTAGTGAATTTAAAGATTTTGCTATCATTTGGTGGACTGGTTTAGTTGCAGATAATTGCCAACCTCATACGTGGGAAGAACTTAAGTTTGCTATGCGTGATAGATTTGTGCCACCATCGTATCATTGAGACCTACGTAAAAGACTAATGCGTTTAGAACAGGGACATAAATCTGTGCAGGATTATTATGGTGAACTTCAGAAAGGTTTGATGTGTTGTGGCATAGTGGAGGGAACTGAGGATTCTATTGTTCGTTTTTATGCGGGTTTGAGGGAGGAAATTCAGGACATAGTTGATTATAAGGAATTCAACACTGTCAACCAGTTGTTTCAATTTGCTATGCTTGAAGAGAAGGAATTGCAGGGGCGAGATAAGCAGGCCAAGAGCAAGGCTGGCACCTCATACACACCATGCACGGGAGCATCATCGGGGTTTCCCAAGGCATCCTCTTTCCGCGCGCCTCTACCAGTGAACAAGAGGACATCTTCTGCACAACCTTCTAGTTCAGGTAAAAATTTTGTGCAGGAAGCATCGAAGAGTGCATCTTCTGTTGCCTCAACAGGACACACTCCTAGCATTCAGTGTCATCGGTGCCATGGTTACAGGACGCATCCGGACTCCGTTTTTGATGATCCACCTATGGATGAAAAGATAATTTCATAAGGAAGCCAATGGCATTAGTTTGAGGTCAAAATTCCTTCGGAGTCATCAGGAAACATCAAAACAAGTTAGTGTCCAGAATCTGTTCCGGTGCTGCGTCACCGTTTTTGGTCCGTTGGACCGTGTATCGTTGTTGAGCCCATTAGGGGGCGCGTCCAGGGGTGGCGACGACCCTTAGACCTTTATAACCAGCCGCCGCCTCCCTCGTTAGGTTTTGGGTTTTGCTTAGATTATTCTGTTCACAACAGTTTCACCGCGCCGTCGGTTTGTGAGACCCCAACTCGTGAGATTAATCATTCATCTGCAATTAGTTGCATTCTTTCGAGTTCTTGCTTGTGTTCTTCGATTAGCAGGCAAAGGACTCAGCCTTCTTGGCGATGTCGACTATTCTTCGATGGTCAATAACCAGAGGAGACGTGGTGCTGTGATTGCGGGGTTCAGAACCGAGTTGTTCGGAAGCCGAATCGAATTGTGTCGTGATTCCACCAAATCGAGAGTTATCAGAACCTTTCGGAAGATCGGGAACCCTAGTTCACATCACCTCCAATGCTAGCTTGTACATGACAAACTCCACAATCATCTATCAGCACACCACTTTGCACCTTCCATCGGCAAGCAACCACCACATCCAAAATTCTTACATCAACCGCACTAAATAAGATCACAGCCGACCGCCATCTCCGAGGATACAAAGGCAATATGGGTAGAGTATCGTTGACAAACAGAAGCATCACCATCTTTAACCGTTGGAAACAGGTTCACTGATGTGGCCATTCCATTATGAGTCCTTACACAGTACCAACGCAAGACAGCTCCTAGGGAGCACCATTAGTATAATATACACAACAAAGCAGCCTAAATGACCAAGGGGGAATAGATCTTTTTATAAGGACCTCCCAAGCATCATTAAACCAGCTGCAGCTACCTATCATTAAAGGAAACAAGCACAAAACTAGTACCTATGCCATCTTGCCTCAGCAAGCAAAGTCAAAATCAAAAACAATAAATAGCAAAGATATGCAAAGTACACAAGGGGTACTATAAAAGAGGTAGAGCTCAAGGTCTGCACGCCTAAGCATTAGGAAAGGGCCAACCACAAGCAACTCCTCGTAGCCAAAATCCGATTAAGGGAGATGGAGGTAGATGTGTGCATACGGACGAACAAAAACAATAAGATACCACGCAAGAATTCGTAAAGGGGTTGGCAAAAGAAACATCCTGGAGACAACGAGGGTTTCCAGGATAATGCCAAAGAAGTTAGCCGATAGCGCAAACCAATCAGGATCATCGCCTGAGCGGAGACAAGGGGGATACCACATAAGAACTCATAACGTCCCCTCGTCTCCGCTAAGATTAACTGCGACTCACCTTCACAGATCAAGAGTCAGGACGCGCGGAGGTATAGCCGAAGACCACAAAGTTGAACACAGCAATTAAAAGGTAATACACAACAAAATTGACACCAGCACTGGTCAAAGAGAAACAACAGTTGTAATACCCACCTTATGTTAACAATAAAGGAAATTATTAATACTTAAATGTGCTTCAAAGTAGTTACAACCTCCAAGGAGGAAACCATAAATCACTTCCGAAGGCCACAATTGCAATATGGCACGAAGGCCTCTGACTAATTCAAACAGATCTCTGTAGCATAACGAAGGTCGAAATAAACAAGCTCACAAATGATAGTTCCATCCCAACACTCAACCTCCGCGCAACCAAGTATAATTACAAAGGTCCAGAAGGCCACGCCATGCAATAGAACGAGTAAAGCTAGAGCACAGGCCCATAAAGGTAATAGGCTCGACCTCCTGCTGAGGCCCCAAACTGCAGACCTGCGTAGGACGATTCGGCCATTAGTAATTTATAAAACCAAGAGTAACTTAAATTGTTCCTTACACATGCTTGCCGGCACTAGGTCAGCAAAAGACAAAATATACACAACCACAAATCAAGATGAATTTTTACACCTCCTCTTTAGCGGTCAAGTTCTGAAGCCCCGTCCGAGCCCCCGGAGATGCTACCACTTGCTCCATCACAGCATCAGTCCCAACATTTGCAGGAAGAACTTGAGTAGCGGAGGCACCAGCATCGACAGATCCCCAGGTGCGTGCAGATGTGCCACCAGAAGAAGTCGGCCCATGACCGTTGTGCTTGCCATACTTCAGTTGCTGAAAAAGGTAGAAAATAAGAGAAGAAAATCACCAACACAACTTTTACAACAAAATAAGACAGGAAAAGCTAACCATGCATAACGTTTCATGAGTAACATTAGCCATGGCAGCGGTCTCCGATCGGCCAAACTTGGACCAGAACTTCTCCATGAAGCTACACACGGTGGTCTTAACAAACCGATCTGTTTTGCCAAGTTTAGCAGGATCTTCTTGCTCAGGACAATCAAAATTCCTAATTTGAACAATGTCCTTGGACACAAAGAGCTTGCATAGACGGGTGGCGAAGGTCTTTGCACTAAAATCGGAGACTCCGGTCATAAACTCATTAAGCTTGTTGAGGTTAGCCTTGATCCAGGAAAAGATCCCAGAGGTAGGAGTCTCAGGGTTAACCGGAGTCGCCACACCACCAAAAGCCCGGACAGCGGAGACATAGGATTCAGCCACTTCCAGCCCGATTGACATGGCGGTGGTTAGCTCCTTCTCAAGTTCTTCAACTTTAGTCCTAAGAGCCACCGACAACTGTCGTTCAGCATCCACTTCCTAGCGTAGGAGATACAAAATCTCAGCAGCTTTGTCCGCGCGCTGATTGGCGGTGGCCTCCGCTTCTTTGGCAGCAGTAAGAGACTTCTTCAAGTCATCAGATTGAACCCCAAGAGTTGATAGCTGCTTCTCCAAACCGGAGAACTTCTGAGCCATTCGTTCCTTCTCTTGGGTCTAAGACTCAATCTCCGCCTTCAAAACCTTAATAGCGTCATCCTTTTTGACCAGTTCAGCACCGCTATTGGTCTCAACGGCCATGGACAAGGTGGCGCTCTAGAGATAGCAACAAAGAAATGCCAAAATCAAATACACGAGAAAGAGAAGGTAAAAAGATATATATAGTTTAGAGCGGAGAAAATAAAACCAAACTCACAATAACATGATGATTAATGTTGGCATTCATCAAGGTTTGAAACAGCAGTCTAGCCAAACACTGGTACAGGTCTCCACCAATAGCATCAGTCAGCTGCTCAATGCCTTGAGCCCAGCAAAGGAGGGCACTTACGCCCTCATCGGGACAGCTGCTGGACGAGAAAGACCCAGAGCCAATGACGTCCACCGGAGGTTGCGGAGCCTTAGGCTCTGTCTTAGTAACAGCCTCTCCGAGAAATGAAGCACTAGGCGCCGGAGGCGGTGGAGGGGCAGTCTGAGCAGCCTCAGTAGTGAGGCTATCTAAAAGTTGAT
This sequence comes from Bothriochloa decipiens, assembly GCA_023333625.1. Classification (NCBI taxonomy): domain Eukaryota; kingdom Viridiplantae; phylum Streptophyta; class Magnoliopsida; order Poales; family Poaceae; genus Bothriochloa; species Bothriochloa decipiens. The sequence goes on from CM041646.1 coordinate 2,785,149, forward strand.
ACAAAAAAACATAAACATAAGTCACACAAGGGAACAAGAAAATATAAAATCTCAAAAAATATTATGCTGACCGAACAAGGAAACTTCCCCATCAGAGGCATAACCACAAGAAACCTTCAAGGTCAGGAAATCCACATAGGTCATACTCCGAGTAAGAACGTTACCTTGACTCAAGGTGTAGGCATCCTCGTGGACCACAGTATCCTTCGCTCCAAGTTGGGCAGTCTCCGCTGGCTTTTCAGCACGATGAGCCATAGCACCAGCCTCCTCCAATTCATCCTCATCAGAACTGGCATTGACATACGCACTGGCAAATGGCTTCACGGAAAGCTCAGGGGGCGCCATTTGAACATGCTGAGGTAGGAGATCAGCAGACCGCAAGACAGGCCGAACCGAAGGCGAACCAAAGGTGTCAATTGTTAAAGCATGGGACACCTCCGGGGAAGCAGTAGGCGACAGAGACCGCCGAGACGGACCCTTGTAACCAAGCAACACCAAAGCGTCAGCTTCCATCAGAATCTCAGTCTCCACCTCCAAATTAGCAATAATGTTCCCTTCATCATAAAGATCTTCAAAAACATCCTCCATCTCCGCAGATTCAGCGGAGACCTCTTTCTGTTTCTTCGAGCCTCCGCGCGTCAAAGCGCCAGCTTTTCTTTTCTTTCCCTCGGCGGCCTTCATAGCAGCACCGGCAGTAGTCAATTCTTTCTTCTCATTCTTCTTCTTCTTCAACTTCTCAGGGAGCTCACGCTTAGTGTAGTGAATGCCGAGCTCCTCAAAGACCCTATTGAGGCGAGGCATGGTGCCAGCCTCGGACCTTCGGGCAAAATACTCTTTCTCAGATATTTCACCAAGAATTTCAATGGCCTTCTGCTCAGTCTCCAAAATAAACTGAGCAGCACTTTTACCCTCAGGAAGCTGAAGACCAAAATGCGGGCAGAGAACCCCATCGGCAACATCAGAAATAGGAATATCTAGCTTCTGCAAAGCAAATTTCTTCCTATCTTTACCGCCAAGCAAGGGCTAGAAATCAGAAGCAATCATCTCTTCCACAAGGTCCCTACCACCTGAGTAATGGCAAGCCATCTGAAAGGCCTCTGTGGATGACCTTTGTTTGTCAGATTCGATAGACCCAGGCCTGACACTAGTTAACGGATTCATCCGTGTCATCATGGAGGCATAAGGAAAATGGGTGACCTGCCTCCCATCCTCCTCAGGTCGAGTAATGCTGCCGGTCTTCACATAAAACCAAAAATCCAACCAGTCAGCAGGCTCATACTTCCCCCTCTGACACCAAGAAATCGCAACCTTCTCCCTACCCTTGCCCAAATTTTTCTTGGCCATAAAACTACAAGAAGCAAACTGAGCCAGCTTACCTCCAACATACCATGGTTGCTTCTGCAGCTCATAGTACTCAGCAAAGGTGTTCATACTTAACTCTCCCCCATAAGACTCAACAGCCCACAGAAACTTGCTCATATTTAGGAAAGCATGAGGAGTCATATGGTGAAGCTGCACGTCAAACCACTCAAGAACATACCGGAGGAAGTTGCAGCTCAGGATACAAAGACCACAGGTGAAGAAATCCCTAAACACAATGGCTTCATCCTTTTTAGGTTTCAGAACAGTCTCCCCATGAGGAGACCGTCCGCGACTGACAGGAAGAAAGCCCCTTCCCTCGAGCTCCGCAATCATATCCTGAGTCATCCGGCTATGACCAAAAGAATAGGTGACCTCCGCATCAGTCACATCAACCTTCAAAGCCATCAGGTCGCTTGGAGAAGCGTCAATGTCTGACAAGGACTCTTCAAGATCCTTAGCCTCCGCGGCAGCTAGCATGCACTGCTCGAAAAATTCTAGGAAGCCTCCAACTCTGAAACCCTGCAAACGAGAATAAGGGCCGGAGAACAGACGACGACGCGCGCAGCAGGGGCGTTTAGGTGCCATGGTGGCAGAATGCCAAGGCAAAACTAGAGTGGAGGCAGGAAGTAGCAGAACAAACTAAGCAGTGGCGAGTGAAGGGGAGTACGGGTCATTTTCACTGCCCACCCACCTTATATAAGCAGTGAAGTGGCGCCTCGACTTCTCAGCCTAATGGTCACGACAATCCACAAATCGAATGGCAGTAGGCGAGCCAACTCAAAATCAATGCTTAAGATTAAAAAACCGGTCAACGATAAAAACACAAAGCCTCCAGTCCAACGTTCAACGGGCCAGGGGGTCGGAGGTAAGCACAGCCTCCACGGCCAGGAGCGTATTGATGGCTAGACCCGCCTCCGCTGGACCTAACCCTCAATGGGGGAATGTTGGGGATGCACCCCAAGGCCGGAGAGGCTTATTACCTCTGATTGGAGTCTAACCAATGAATCTGGTATTACTTTCATATTTGTGTCCGCAGGATTCAAAGGAGAGGCCCGCGGAGGTAGGACCTCTGCCAAGGAGGCACCTCGAGGGACCATGGAGTCGGTCGGCGACGGAGGTCTGGCAGTGTTGTCTCCCATGCTCACGGAGGTCAATCGATTAAGCCCCCGACTCCCACGGAGGCCCAGCGTGGAGGTGGCGACATCCCATGACAACGACATCGAGGTGGCGTGATGGGCTGAGCTGAGGCTCATCATCAAGAAGCGGACATAATGGGCCTCTCAAGGGCAGTGATGGTCCACAACCCATATATCGTAATGATGAAGTGACGGTCCAGCTTGCCCTTGGGAGGCCTACGTGTAATAGATTCAGTATCTAGGGTTTCGATACTCCTATTGCGGGCACGCTTGTACTTTTAATCTTGAGCTAGGTAGTCACTATAAAAGGTGATGCCCCTTGTGTAATGAAAGGGGCCCAGTTATAGTTACAATGTGTAACTACCCTAAGGCCTACTTTGTACTTCCTCACAATTTATCGACAGAGAGTGAACCTGATCACATCTGTTCATCGTATCCAAAACCTGCTAGGACTAAGTTCCGACACCAGGAGGTTGGTCAAGACCACCTGCCCGTGCCGGTCTCCTCAGCAACGTCCTCGGTCGATGACTTCATAACGATGCAGCTGCTGCATCATCCATTGCACCATCATCAGGCATCGCCGCACCCATCATCATCAGTGGTCGTGCCGACGACGAGGCCCACTAGGCTGTTGTACGGATCCCGGTGGAAACACCACAATGTGTTATTTTACCGGTACTTGAGAGGAGAGAGAGCCTCCAAGCACCGGTGCCAAGTTTTAGAAAAAGTCGGCACCGTGGCACGTAGAAGCACCGGTGCTTCGTTCAATAAAAAACTATATTCTGTGGCAACGAGGCGAGGAGGACAACAACGGCAGGGCCCATGCGCTGGGAGTTGAGGAGGACGACGGCGACGGTGACGAGCTGCGCCGCCCGGAATCGCATCGCCGTCCTCTTCTTCGATTCAGCACTGCCCGGGGTCGGGATCCGGCGTTCCTCTAGCCGGTTTGGGCTCCGGTCGGCAGCTGGAGGAGTAGGAGGTGCTGTGCTAGATGTTCGGCGGCATGGAGGTGTTCCCGGCGACGCTGGGCCATGGCGGCCAGCAGGTGGACTACGGGGAGGACGCCAGCGAGCTCAGGGACAGCAACGCCGGCGGGTCAGAGCCCGAGCCGCGCGGCCAGCATGTCGATGCGGCTCTCGGGGTCGGGATCCCACGCTCCTCCGCTGCCTCGAGCGTGGGCACGAGGCCCTCCGCCAGCGCAGGCATGGGGTCTCCGCCGGGCCGCTAGCGCCGGCTCAAGGCCCTCTGCCGCCGCAAGCATGGTGGGCACCGTAGGGGAACAGAGGGCGGAGCAGGATTCAGTGGTGGAGCGGATAGATCAGGGAAGAGGAGAGGATTTTTTTCCATGCATGGGGTCCATAGAACGGTGCCCACACTGTGGGAAGTTTGAGATTTGAGGCACCGATGCCTATTTCAGGGTGTCAGGTTTTTTAAGCCACGCTACATTGTGGCCAGTCTTATAATTATAACAGGAAGAGATCCAATTCTCAAAAAAAAAAGTTATAGGAAGAGAACCTGTCGGCCCCGCAGCCGTCGACAGGACTACTGCACGTCAGGAGGAACACGACTGGCAGGTGGCGACGACGCCCTGGATCCCCATGCCGTCTTGTGGAGGCTTCTTTAGGGACCATCGCCATCGTTGATGGCAGCACAGCAGATCCGACTCCGTGTCCGAGGGCGAGAATGATTCTACTCCATGGATGATTCACTACTACTGAAAACTTTTCCGTAGTAGGCCAAAACCATTTTGCACAGCAGGTAAACGTGCCCGCTAGGGACGCCACGCCATGGTAAATAAAATTCAACTGTAATGGGCACAGTGCCCGCTGCGGGAAAGCAGATATACTGCAGCGGCACCCTAACAATGCCCGCCGTGGTAAATGTTCCGAAAAAAACAAAAAAATAAAACCCTTGATAGACCCGCCGAGCCCATCCACGGGCCCGACGAGCCCATTTAGGGTTGCAGGTTTGCAGCGCCGTCACAGCCGCCACCTTCACCGGATCGATGCCGTGGGGGCCGGGACAACGCCGTGGACGTCGTCGCCACTGTCACTGGGGCCGGATCCGGCCTCCACGTCGCCACCGTCGCCACATGATGGAGAGAGCCTGCCGCCGCCGTAGACCTGCGATGGATGTAGGATGAGGGACTCATCTAAGAGAGAGAGGAGAGGAGAGAGGATGAGGGGCACACCTTGCACGGCCGGCCGCCGCAGCTGCCACCGTTCACACAGGGCCCTCCACGCCGCTCAGGCCGTCACTGCTGCCTCCGTTAGCGCCGAGCCCTCTGTACCTAGGAGATGGGGTCGCGTGGAGACGGGTTGGATCCCGCCGCCCTTCTCCTCCGCGGCTAGTAGAGGAGAGGGGGCTGCGACACCAGGCGCGCGCGCTGCCCTCCTGCTCCTCCGCCAGATCTAGGAGAGAAGGGGCGCCGCTAGGTGAGGGCGCCGCAGCTGGGGAAGCCGCAACATGGAGAGGGAGGGTCAGGTGGAAGAGGGAGGGAGTGAGGGAGGAGGAGGGGCGCCGGTGTGGGTAGAGCCGGAGAGGGAGGAGGAGGGGTGCGTGCAGAGAGCCGGTGTCGGGCGGCTGCTGGAGAGGAGTGGAGGGGCTAGATTTCTGGAGAGGGAACCTTAAGTCACGGTTATATGCTGTTGCTGGAACTGGGCTTCGCCTGGGCCTGTTGGGTCTCGCCTTAACCAAAGCGAGCCTTACAGAATATCCGTTGCGATAAATCTTACGGAATGTCTGCTACGGTAAATCGATTTACCGCAGCTAAATCTTAAGGTGTCCGCTGCGGTAAATAGGTTGTTTATGGCAGCGGACATCTTAAGATGAAGATATCCGCTACGGTAAATCGATTTACCGTAGCGGACAAAAGTGGTCACTGCGGTAAATAAAAAGAGCCCCGCTGTGGTAAATCGTGACAATTTACCACGATTTACCACAGCGGGCAGCAAAAAGATCCGCCGCGGAGTGCCACGACGTAACGCTGCGTAAATTCAATTTTGGAGTGATTTCTGCCACAGCCACGGTTACACCAACGACGGGCCAGCCAGCTGAGCATCTCATGTCCCGTGGATCCCGACGACTGCCGCACGTTGGAGTGGAGTGCAGCGCTTCGAGTTCCAGGTCGTGGTTGCCAACAAGACGACGACCGTCGCACACGGTCGCCGCACATGGTGCTGGTGCCGCCCAGCATTGCAGCTTTTCCTGGCACTGACTGAAGGTTCTCCTGCTGTTCCAATTCGTGGAGAACAGAGCAGAGGTGCTGGCCGGTGTGTTGATCATTTTCCTCTTTCTCCTGCTGTTCTAAGTAAAACGGTGTGACGACCACTGTTCTGAAGACAAGCTTTCCGAGATCTGAAACCGGTGTTGATGATCTGGGGTCGCAGTTCGTGCAGAACAGAGGATAGCAGCTGACACTGACGCTATGTAAAACGGAGAACGGTGTGGATGCTTCGCCCTGTGACAGTTCCGAAGACGAGCTTCCGGAGATCGGAAATCCGTTTCTTGATCCTTTTCTTTTGTTTTTAATTCCTAATCACAACAGAGAAGACCAGCTTGCCGAGATCAATCTGAATCCGTGTCTTGGAATCTTTTTTTATTAAAAAGTAAAACTGGTTGCACCATGCGGTGAACGTTTTACACGTGCCTGATCAGGACCAATGATTGAACTGAAGGAAAAAAACAGAGATTGGTGAGAGTTGTATGGAGCCACGGAGGTCCCCGATCTTGAAAGAGAAAGAGGTCGACGCATCTGCAAGAGACGGTACAGACAGACAACAATGATTTGGTTGAGGACATGATCATGTACATTCAGACTTCAACATGTCCTGTCAAACAATCCAGTGAACCTGACAACCTCCGGGCTTGGTCATTTTCCCCAACCGTCACCTCCCTCGCGTCTTCTCCCCCGGGAGGCGACCCGAGGGCCCCCGAGCCACCGCCTCTCGCCCCTCCTCCTCGTCGCCGTCTGGGCCGCCGTCGCCGCTCCTCCTCGCCGGTGGCAGCGGCCAGCGACGAGGGCTCAAAAAGGCGCCTCCCCGTCTCAGCCCTCCTCCCTATGATCCCCGTGCCTCCTCTTCCACCCCCTCCTCTCCGGCGCCGGCGTCGCTGGCCAGCGGGGTAGCAGATCCGGCCTCTCCTTGGCCGGATCTTGCCTCTCCGGGTTCGGATGCGCGGCCTGGTCGGCCGATTTGGGCGGCGGTGTCCAGGGCCTAGGGTTATGGGCGGCGGCGACGGGCCTGGGTGGCCAGCCCCTCCCCACATCTGTTCTGCACTGCAGTGGCCGGATCTCGCTGCTCCGCGGCCGGGCTGGCCGGATTTGCCGGCGACAGGTCGGGCCTAGGGTTGATGGCGGCGGCGACGGGCCCGGCAAGCCAGCCCCTCCCATTCGGCCCATCTACGTTCTCTAGCTGCGACAACGGCCCCGGCATCCTCCTCGCGCGGCCCCAACTTTGGCGATGTGGGCAACGACGCCCGTCCTCCCACCGACGGTGGTGGTGGAAGGACGGGGCCATCCGGCCGCACCTCCATGTGGATGGCGGACCAAGGCTTCGAGTGACGGCGGCGGCGACGGGCCTTGTCAACCTGCTATCACCCCCAGGCTCGCCCGCTCGCGCCGGCCGGCGCCCCTCGGCTCCCATGGCGGCGGTCATGGCCGCTAGCCCTGGCCTTGAGGTCGAGGACCTCCGCAATGGTTTCGGCTGCGGCCCAGGGCGTGGTGGATGCGGGTGCAGTGCCCACTCTGGCTCGGTTGGTGGCCGAAGAGATGTCTCCCCCCACTGCCTCGGCGGTGGGCAGTGAGTCCCGGCCAGCGGTGGCCCCCAACCACACGCCTTTCTGGCATGCGGCGGCTGTGGGCCCGGCGCGCCTACTTCTTCTCTACTCTCCTGCTTCCTCCCCCTCCTCCACCGCGCCGTTCTGGCCAGCTCCGCCCTGATGGAGATCTTCCTGCGGGCGGTGCCACTATGGGCGGCAGGTGCGGATGGCGACACTCGTGCCTAGCCCTGGGTGGTGGGTCGCTGTGCTGGCCCACGACGCCACGCGGGCGGGGTGGCAGAAGATGGAGGTGGCGCTGTCCTCCCCAGCGGGTGGTGGGTCGACGGACAATGCCCGTTGCGGTGGTGCCACCTGCGGGCGAAAGCCCCTCTCCTAGGCCTTGCGCCTGAGCTGACGACGGTGGCGGCTGCGTCATCACCTTCTTGAAGGCGTCGTCATTTTAAGTCCGTCGACGACGGCCACAGGGCTCGGGAACGAAACATCCGATGGGTGACAATTCAACGCAGCTGGCGCCCGTGGGTGTCATCCCCTTCCTGAAGATTGCGTTGAAGACCACTGCGAGCTCCCGCTCGCCAACCGCCGCACACCCCGGCCTCTCTTGTCGACCGCTGCTTCCCCGACACTCAGTCAAGCTCAGATGTTGACGCTACAGCGCCTACGCCATCCGGACAACAATGTCGCGCTTGGCTCCACCTCGGGCAGTCGCTGCCGAGCGTGTGATGCCCCCCGTGGTTATGCCTGCGGGGTTAGCGGCTCTTGAGCTTCGACTTCGTGTTGTTGCCTCTCCCTTCGTGGAGATGTGCTGTGTCGTGTGGCTCGGTGGGGGGCCCTTGTTCTCTCAGTTTATTTTCTCCTTGTTGTATTGCGTTGTGTTGTTGCCACTCTCTCCGTTGTCGTGTTGTGTTGTATTCGTCGGTCTCAGCCTTCTTCTTAATGAAAAACATACGTGAAGTCATGTTCCAGAAAAAAAGACTTCAACATGTGTGCATGTCATCTTTGGCCTCTGGTGAGTCTGCCTGCTGTCAGTGGTTGAGTTTCATGTTCTCTTCCTCAGCTTCTGCGAAAACGCCTCCTTAAGTTTTCCTCCTAAACGGGCCCTACAACATGAATGCAAGGTCCATTCGCTAGGCCTTCCCCTAAAAAAAAATGAAACCCCGCAAAAAAAAAATGAAAGGAGAGTGTCAAACGGGCCGGCCCAATAACACGTTTAGTTTGTTTTTTAGCATAAAGGAAAGGAGAGAGAGCTGTCTCCAGCAGGAAAATCTATAAAGTACTTGCACTTGTGGCCGTCGCCATCGCCTCGCCGTCGTTTTCACAAAGCCGGCGCCTTTTGCTCCCACATCTCACTCCTCGCCAACCTCCAAGCTCCCAACGCGAAGCACCGGCGGCGGGGCGAGCGGGAGGACAAGAAGCGGACTCGTCTTTTCCCCACCTTCGCTTCGCTTCGCGCGTACCCCACTTCAGTGCAGCCGTCCTGCGGACGGTGCCGTCGACGGCGCCAGCATTGTACTTCCGCTGCCCAAGTGAGTAGTTGCCGTCTGAGACCTCTCTTCCTTGTCGATTTGTTCACTTGGAGGCTCGCTGGGTGTCCGTGGTCCGAAATCCGTCCGGATTTGGGGCGTTTAGATCCGTCCTGGCTGCTGCATTGACCGCCGCCGTTAACTGTAACCTTTCCGGCGGCGGCTTGGCGCAAGATTCTGGGTACATTTTGTAGAGGGTGAAGTTGTCTTTCATACTTGAAATCGACTAGGCAATGCTGGTTGTTGCAACCCCACCCAAGTTCATTAATCTTGGAGCTGGAGCTGGGCCGTCGTCGACTTTGGTTCACTGTATGCTTCGTCCTTGGAGGAACGAATCTGGGCCACGCTTTACTGCTTGTGCTGTTAATCTGTTATAACTTCTGATGTTCTTCAAATAAATGCTCGAGTAACTTTTGGTTTAGTTTACAGCCGGAGAAGGATCTGTCCAGTGTCCAGTACTTGCATTCATTTATTAGAATGTCAACACTCATTACCGGAGCCAAAAGTTTTTAGGAGCCCGGATGATTCTTATTATTTAGAAATATGTAGCTAGAAAATTACAGAGATCTACTTGGATATAAAGAAATTTTCCTTTTAAACTTCACGACGAGCCCGGTTGGCCGCCCAGGGTATCAGGCGGTGGCTCCGCCACCGTCAACACTCAAAACGCACACGCCAACCTTTGTTCATGGCATATATGCCAGCCATGTCGTGAGATGCTTGATTTCACCTTTTTCGCTGTGGCTCACTACTTTTTTTCAAAAATTATTAGTTCAGTTAGGCATCACTGATGTCAACCTCAAATGCCCATCCTACCTGCTTGAACAACTGATACTTGTGATACAGCCATACAGGGATGGCTCGTGTCTCATTTTTCAATCTAATAAAGAAGTCAGCTATCAGTGGTTTGATAGGCCCAGGCAGCGCACAGTTTTTCCTTGGATTCTGGTGGGATGCCCTACAGTTGGTTCTTAGCTCTGGTCATGTTTGGATTCTTTCTCAACTTGATCAGAGAACAGAGTCAAATTGCACAAGAATACATGATGACAGAAAGTATGTGCCATGTGCTCTTGTCTGTGAAGTTGGTTATTTGGATTTGCTCTAGATATTTTGTGTGTAGTGTGGACAGGCCAGATTGTGAGTGCTTGGTCGTCTCATTTTTCTGCTCTGTGGAGCTGTGGTACACCTTGAGTTATAGGCCTAAATGGCACCACAGAACATGGTTCTGGCCTTTTGGGGTCCCAGATCCTGATAGAATAGTAATGCCAGTGGCCAGGGGTTATGACCACTTGCTGTTTGTTTATAAGCATTAGTGGCCCGAGAACCTTAGTAAACTAGTTTAGTGTTGTGCACAGTATGAGCTTTCTGGGTCCAAATCATGACAGATCTGGAAGTAGTATGGTGGTCTGGAACCAATTGAGGGTCAATTACATTGCCATATTTGGACATAGTGCCTGCTGTTTGGACATAGTGCCTACTGCTCACTAGTTTCACACAGTTTCATTTGCCAGGTTCTTGGGCAGTTGGTCTCAAACATATTTTCAGTAGCATTGTTGTCCAAATTTTCTTGAATTTTGAATACCGAACTCTTATGCTTTAAATTTTGAATATTACAGCCATCACTGTTCTGAGAAAATGGTTGCAGCAGCCTTTGCTGTTGATTTGGACAAGCCTCTAGTATTCCAGGTAGCATAACTTTACCTTTCTTTATGTTTGATTTAAGTACAGATTTTATCGTCTCTCATGTCTTGCAGCGTAACATCATTGAAGAGTATACTCTTTTTTCCAATCATTTCTTTACACATGTGCACGCGCACACATTTTTTTTGTTGTACCAGCAGTACACTTCATATATGAAAGCTTTGTACATATGCTTCCCAATGAAATAGAAATCTCTTGTCAGCTGCCTAGAGTACATATGACCAAAAGTCCTGTCGTTAAAATAACTACTGGTGTCTATTTTTGTTTCTCATGCAGATATACAAAATACATACTAGATTTTTCCGTTATTTACATGTCTGAGAATGGCAAATCACTTTACTTTCACGAGGTTGCTTTCTGACTACTGTGCACACCTTACAAAATGAAAAGTTTCTTTCGTATTTCTGATTTGATGCCTGGAAGCATATGAAAATTTTTTAGGTTGGTCATCTAGAGGAGCATTATCAGGAGTGGGTTCACCAGCCGATTGTTAGCAAGGAAGGGCCACGATTTTTTGAAAATGATATATTGGAAGTGAGTATATTTGGTTTCCTGCATTGCATAGCATTTGAAACCCTGAATACTGTGATCTAATGATTGGTTCATTGTTCAGTTCTTAACCCGCACGAAATGGTGGGCAGTTCCACTTATCTGGTTGCCTGTTGTCTGCTGGTGCCTGAGTACTTCTATCCAGATGGGCAATACAATTACGGATATAGCTATGATGGTTGTGTTTGGAATATTTCTGTGGACACTGATTGAATACGTGCTACACCGATTCTTGTTCCACATAAAAACCAAAAGTTACTGGTAACTTATTCTTCTAATATGCTCGAATCATACTATATGAGTTGAGCATCTATCTAATCACTACCGTTTGATATGTCAAAGGGGAAACACAGCACATTATCTTCTTCATGGATGCCATCACAAACATCCTATGGATGGACTTCGACTTGTCTTTCCACCAGCTGCCGGAGCTATTTTGTGCTTTCCAGTAAATAATCTTCCTTACATGTACATAATAGGGTATGGGTATCTCCTGTTGTTGACAAATTTCAGATTTCCACAACACTAATTTGAAATAACTTACTAGTACTACATTTGTTCAATATCCTATTCTGTTTTTCTCAAGCTTGTTCAAGTGTCCTGATTGTATATGAAAATCATCAAGTTTTCAAGCTAATCAGAATTTCCTTTAACTTTGCTAACTTTCAGACGGACATCACTAATTTATTTTTTCTGAACTGTTTGTATAGTTCTGGAACATGATCAAGCTATTTTCGACTCCTTCTACAACTCCTGGTCTATTTGGAGGTGGCCTGTTGGGTTATGTGATCTATGATTGCACACACTACTACCTGCATCATGGGAAGCCATCATCTGATCCTGCAAAATATCTCAAGGTTCTTACTTCATTCTGATTTCTGAAGTTATCCAATTCCAGCCACTCAGTGTTATGATACACACACAAATCTTCTCTGTACCTCAGAAATACCATCTGAACCATCACTTCAGAATTCAAACAAAGGGCTTTGGAATAACTTCAACCCTGTGGGATCATGTATTCGGCACATTGCCTTCAACAAAAACTGCTGACAAGAGCATTTGATTTCCACTGAATCTTCTGCTTTGCAAAGCCTAATAGTGAGGTACTTAATAGTGCTCGCATCCCCTGTATCCACTTTCTTAGGCCAGCTTTCCTGTGCCGTCTTGTAGATTTGCCTTGGCAATGCCTTCGTTATTTCTTTCCTAACGAAGGACTTAAATCATCGATTGCAGATTATTCATGATTGATGGAGATTCTATGGAATAACTTGCTTTCAAGTTTCTGATTCTTCTCTGTGGATGCAACCACCAGTCGTAGGCTCGCAGATGTTACTGAAGATCTTGTCGGATCCATATGGTCCCTCTAAGAACGGTTTCTGGTTTCGTTTTGAGAGTCCATCAGCGGTTGTTCAGATTATGTCTAGTGCCATTTGTTAGATCACCATGTGTATGTACAGAGTTCTCTTCTCCAGCAGCGTAGTCTCTGCAATGGGCCGTTGATAGCCTATGTATGCATAATTTTGCTAAGTATCGCCTGACAGGTTGAACTTACCCCCATTATATTTCTATATATAAACCAAGTTTTGTCATGTGAATATGGGTGGCCTACTATTTATATCGCCACCTGTTCTGCTCCCAGTATCTGAACCTGAGGACAGCAGCGTTGTTTCCGCGTAGTCATGATTACGTTTGTGATCTTATCTGAGCGTGCATTTGATTGGCCATTGGTCGGTACAACTTCAGATTCCATCCCCCTCTCAAACATACGAGGTATGAAAATCGAACTACTTTGAGGAGCTCCATAAAATCTGTAGATTTGACGACCCTTTTTTTTCCCCTGCAAATCTGGATTTGAGATGCACGTTATTCCTTGAAAAAAGTTACACAGAGTAAACCAAATATTGTCCTGATGTGAACTCAAGATCACTAAGAAACTCAAGAGAAGCAAACAAAAAAGAGGTAAATAACTAAATTGGTACAAAATGAAAAAGTGTAATGCCTAGGAATGCTAGCCTTTGTTTTTTTTGGAGATGCAATTTGTGAGAAAAAAGTAATTAAAATATTTGGAGATGGAAGAAGTTGAATCCGGTTATGCATTCTGAGTTGAGAGAAAAAAGAGTAAATGATTTGTTTTGGAGATGCGAGGAGTTGAACCCCGAACCTTGAAGATATGTGTATTTTCACACTCTACCAATTGAGCTACA
>CM041646.1:2798409-2836184 GCA_023333625.1 Bothriochloa decipiens
CCCGGTGTGCATTCGGATTGGAAATAAAGAGATTAAAAATATTTTTTAGATGAAAAGGGTTAACAAATAAAAATATCTGGAGATAAGGAATTAAACCCCGAACCATGAAGATATGCATATTTTCACACTCTACCAATTGAGCTACATCCCCAATGTCTATTCTTGTTTAATGTATTTAATTTTCATTGGTCTACTTGCATCGGTAAGATTCACCTTATGCCTGATAATACAGAAAATGACCTCACTCGAATATGGGTTTCACCGGTAAAAGATCCTTCCAACTATTTTTTTTAATAAAGGACAGTATTTTCATACCCGGCTTCATTCTACCACCAGGTAAATTAGACAAATTATTATACAAGAGAAAACTAAAATAAAAGAGACTGACAGCGGAAATAAGAATCCCAACAAGGAACTCTAGTAGTTCTACGTGATAACTAGCTTGCTTCGTGACGTCAACTCCATAAGAGTATGACCACCAACACCGAGATAATGCCACCACACACGTCTATCAGACCTAATGAGGGTACTGAAAGATCGTTGGACAACGACCACCTTGAAGACATTATATGTTGTAACCTGGTAACAACACGTAGCACATGGTGCATATGCAAAGGAGTCACCACTTTGTTGCCGGCTCCAAAGCCGACAACCAAAGGAATCTTCGAAGAGCAGCGTCTCCAACGAGAAAAATAAAATCCGCAAACACCATCACCATCCCACCAGAGTACTGGTAATGAGTTTTCACCCAGAGAGATCCTCATGAAGAACAAGACGACGCCTCCAGCAAGGAAAGCGGCGCAAGCAGGCATCACCACCGTCGAATCTTCGCAGTACTACCGATGCCCACCAATTGCCGGACTGCTACGCCAATGGTTGCCGCCTCTATCCTTGGTCTGGCCCAGGCCGACTGTCACCATTGTACGGTAAAGCTGCCGAAGCCCAGAACCCAATGCCCAGGTGTGTAGCCCCCTCCACCATGGCTAGCGCCACCGGCGCCTCCCCCGGACTTTTGGATTCGGCCTCAGGGTACCGGATCCACCCGCCCAGGGCCTAGAAGAGGACGGCCGGCCCGGTATGGCCAGGAGATGAGGAGCGACGGAGGAGGCGAAGAAGCTCATCGCCACCGCCACGCTGCGCCTGGCCGAGCCTGTGGCCGGCACCTCCATGGCCCCCGAGGGGCGACCCTGCCGAGCCCCACGCAACTCGGACGGGACGACGCCCCCCGGCCATCGATCTGCGCCGCCACACCATCAACTTGACGACGCCCCCCCAGCCATCTCCTGCGTCGCCACACCACCAGCTTGAGAGGGGCCCCGCCGCCGCCATCCTGGCCGGCCACGCTGGCCTTGCCGGCGGCCTGCTCTGGCGGCGGCGCGGTGGAAAGGGAGGGTTGGGGAGGGATGGCGGCGGCATGGCTAGTGTTTCTGCCCGAGCCGATTTGTGCAACTAAAGTACACATTAAATAATTTAGGCATTCTGATGCAATCGTACCCACATTTGCATGTTATCGGACGAACCACGACCGGTGGGCATGCTCTATCTTGGTCAGTGTGCCAATGTCGGCCTTGCCGGCTCCGGGCATGAGCGCCACGAACGCCAGCAGGCCTGGAGCCGGCAACCACGGGAGACCCCATTGGTATAATCACAATTTCCATTTAATGTTTTTAATTAATAGTGAAACCAATCGTAGTACATGACATGTACTAGTGGATACTAATAAGATGTGACTCTTAATTCAAATATATGACTTCAGTCAAAATAAGGTATGCCTAAATCTTGTAGCAAATTTGATGTACCAAAATAGTCAAAAAGAATTATAATTTGGATCTAGAGGGCAGGATTTGTTGGATGGAAATTTATATATTTGACAGACATGGGAGTGTATGGTTATTAACCGTGAAAACAATTGTAGTACAAGATGCAGGGGATGGGCCAACAATAATTTGTACAGAATATATGGCCAATAGTTTGTGTTGCAACAATAACTTCACCACTCTACCAAGTAAACACCTAGAATCGTTATGCATTGTAAGAGGAAAAAAAGAGTTTTTTTATATGCGAGTACTTGATCCCCGGTGTGCATTCGGATTGGAAATAAAGAGATTAAAAATATTTTTTTAGATGAAAAAGGGTAATAAATAAAAATATTTGGAGATGCGAGGAGTTGAATGAACCCTGAACCTTGAAGATATGTGTATTTTCACACTCTACCAATTGAGCTACATCCCCAATGTTTGTTCATATTTAATATATTTAATTTTAATTATTTTACTTGCACCGGTAAGTGTCGCCATATAGCCGGTAATGCAAAAAGCGACTTCAGTCAAACATGACTTTCACTGGTAAAAAATCTTCCAGCTATTTTTGAGCAACTGACATACACGGATTAAATACTTTTTGCATTTTAATACTATTGTAATACATTTGCATGGCATCTGATTGTCATTACACCGCCGCTTTTGCCAACGAAGTGGCAGCCGGTGCACCCCCAGATCAAATTTGTACAGCTAAAGGAGCTGATTTGGGCACTGCCACTACATGAGGGAAGGGAGAATATATTGGCTTGGCGTTTTGATGAACATGGTCGGTTCAGTCTGAAAAGCACATAAGAAGTCTTCCCTGCAGATGTGCTGCATGCTAGGAGCCGGGCAGGGACGCAAAGTAGCAGCAGCAAAACTCCAGATACGATTTGGAAACAGTTTTGGCAACTTAAGTGTACTGGGAAACTGAGGCATTTTATTTGGCATGTGGCTCACAATTCTCATCCTCTGTTAGGCCATGACAGAAAGGAGTGTTATTTGCAACAGCATAGGAGAAGATGGAGGACCTCTGTTTTTCAAGTGCAGAGATCGGTGATGGCAAACTTTTATTGTCCAAGCGATACTATTGAACACATTTTATCTATGAAGGAGAATCAGAGGCTGGTGGCGATCATTGCCTTATGGAATATTTGGAATGAAAGGAAGAGAAGAGGGACGTTGGAGAGGAGCAGAGTTCAATGCAAGGAGTGTTAAGGCCTATGCAGTTGAGGTCGAAATTTCTTTCTGACCACAAGCAAATCGCTGAAAAGGACAGAACGTTGGTGCAAACCTATGCCAGGAGTCCTCAAGTTTAATTGTGATGACACCTTCCTACCATATTTTGCTTCGGGCAATTGGGCTTTCTAATAAGGGACAACTATGGTGATGTGATTGTAGCCGCCGAGGGAAGGTAGATCATCTATCCATTCGAGCGACTTTTCTTTCGACAAATAAACTTTATAGAATAACAGCAAGATGCTGTTAGAACCATTACAGAGTTAATGGTTACAACTTGCAGCACCAAACTAAGAGGGCACTCATGAACATGTGGCTCATAAGCACAAGCAACATTACAAGATTGATTAGAGTGAATATCCCTAATTGCCTGTCTAGCTAGAAGATCAGCCATTTGGTTTTGGTTTCTCCTGATTCTCCTAGTGGTTGTTGTGGAACCATGCACCGCATTGCTAATCAACTTGGTGTATGGTTTAATCCTCCAATCCGGCGGATGGTGAAGTTCCGATCCATTGATGAAGTGAACAAACTGCTGATTATCTGAGAGAATTGTAACTTGCCGCAAGTTCTGAGCTTTGATCACTTGTGCAGCTAGCGCAAGAGCTGCTGCCTCCGCCATTGGGACAAAGGATGATTCTCTCATGACCGCCTTGATGAAGATGTTGTGAGGCGGACTAACCTGAGTATTAACTATGAAAACACCAATCCCAGCTTCCCTGTGAGTAGGAACCGGCTGGTCCGGTTGTGTGGAGGCATCAATGTAACATCGTGTTCCTTGTAGCGCTGAGGGGAATGGAACCAACCACCTGTCCATCATGACTGATGGGGCTGTATTCCCTTGAATGCCATCTTGGTTGGATCCTGCATTAGAGATGTTCATAACTTGGTTGGCATTGACAGTAGCAACAGCAAGGCGACCATCAGAAGCGGCCGCATGCACCGGTGGGCTTGATGAGTTGGCTAGATGCAGGATTCGATGGTTGAATTGTAAGTGTGCAGGCCTTTGAGGTTGCTACTGGGTCTGATGTTGTAGTGTCCTTGATTCACCTGCATTAGAAATTGTTATAAGTGGGTGCAACCTGAATTTGGTGGTCACGGTGGCATGCAGCAAGTGGCACCAGGTCTTGTTGGTGTTGATTAGTTCCTGCAGAAAAGAATTGTGTACCTTGATGGTTGGAATTCAAGTTGGAGATGTTGACAGGTTCTCCATTCTGACTTTTTAATACATCTAGGGGTATGTTCATGTGAGCACTTGCCGCTTGATGCACCTGGACTGAAGTCCAGGTTCACCTCTAGAATCTGTTATCATTTTGAGCCTTCCAAATATACCAAAGCGTGAATAAAGTGGTGAATAAAATATTTTCAGAAGGGTTAGGCGTAATGAGAAGAGGTAGGGTCATTTGAGTGCCATCAAGTTCAGCAGGGATATTGTTGGTGAGTCGTGGAGGATTGGCAGTAGACCAGACCTCAGCGAACAGAGCACATTTGAAGAACAAATGTTGATCAGTTTCAATAGCCCCACAGTAAGACACAATGCTGGTCAATATGGACAGAGTACCTGCCAACCCTTTCAGCAGTAGCTATAGCACATCTAATAAGCCTCCAAGAAAAAGTTTTAAGGAGGGGAGGGATAGACTTGCTTTTCCATACCTTTTGCAAAATGAGTATTTACATCTTTGTTGATGCTTCTAGATCTTTGGTTTGGTAGTTGATGATCTTGCTCACTCGCCAAATAAGCATAAATGGCTTTGGTAGAGCACTGTCCATTCTTAGTTGGAGTCCACCTTAGTATATCATCAGTATCAGAGATTACCACAGGAGTAGCTTCAATAGTATGCACAGCTTCATCAGTGAAGGTGGTGGAAAGGAGTTGGTGATCCCAAGTTGTGGGTGCTAGTAACCCAAAGATCAGAAACTTTCGTAGGCAAGGGGTATTGACAACAGGTGTGATGAGGTGTTCATGGATATTTCTCCAAACTAGAGTCTAAGGAGAGGACCAACTAGAAGAATTGCCCGCACGAATTTGGTAGGTGGAGTTTGAAGTAAGATGATGCTTGACATGCATTACAGAAGACCAATAAATTGATCTAGGAACATTGTTAGGGGCTTGATGTAGTTACTGTGAGTTATCCGGTGGAAGAGATTTAATCCCTTATCTCTTCATTATTTCTGAGTTTTTTTGCCTTTTCAAAGGTAGAAGTTGTAACCAAGCTGCTCATCAGCTTGCTATACTCGTCAAGGGAGGAATGAGTTGTAAGTTCCATCCCTGAAAGTATCTGTGTAATTGTTGCTAACGATCTATTAGCAGTTCAAGTAATGAAATTACCCAGATTAAAAAAATGTGGCCAATATTTCTACTGCAACAATACTACAATAGCTTCACCACTTTGCCAAGTAAACACCTAGATTCGTTATGCATTGTGTGAGGAAAAAAACAGTAACTAATTTTCCTTTTGGAGATGTGAAGACTTGAACCCCGCTATGCATTCGGATAGGGAAAAAAAGAGAAATTAAAAAAATAATTTTTTTTTAGATGTGAGGAGGTTAGTCCTGTTATGCATTTTGATAGAAAAAGGGTAAATAAATCTTTTTGGAGATGCGAGGAGTTGAACCCCAAACCTTGAAGATATGCGTATTTTCACACTCTACCAATTGAGCTACATCCCCAATGTTTATTTATATTTTAATATATTTAATTTTAATTATTAGTTGACCAGTAAGTGTCACCATATAGCCAATAATGTAAAAGTTGACTTCACTCGAATATGGCTTTCACCGGTAAAAAAATCCTTCTAGCTATCTGAGCAACTAAAATACACGGATTAAATAGTTTGTGTATCTTAGACATTTGCAAGGCATCTGGTTTGTCATTGCACCGCCGCTTTTGCCAGTGAAGTGGCAGCCGGTGCACCCCCAGATCGTTAAGTTACAGCCTTTGTTGTCTTGGCCCCGCGGGCAACCGGATGAACCACGATTGGCACAGTGAGGAGGAGGGCAAATGAAGGTAGCCGTGCTGGCCTTGCAGGCTGTGGCGGTGAGTGCCACGAACGCCAGCGACGCTTCTACGAGGATCTGAGGGAGTCACCACCAGAAACGACGTCTTTGACGAGTGCCACCTGTTTGCCGAGTGGCAAAGCTCGGGCACTTGACAAAGACCGCCTTTGCCGAGAGCCAAACATGGCACTAGGCAAAGATTTCTTTACCGAGTGGTTGACTCTCGGCGAAGCAAGGCACTCGGTAAAGATCATCTTTGCCGAGTACTGCACACTCGGCAAAGAAAGGCTCTCGGCAAAGAGTGACGGGGGCAAACAGCATCCGTCGCCGTCACCTTTGCCGTGTGTCGTGCCGTCGGGCACTCGGCAAAGATCCATGTTGGGGGCAGGAGAGATCCTGGCCACCCCCACCTCACCAAACTGGAAATCTCGTACCGATAGCGGTATGTGGAAGCTAAAATGTACTATCGGTGCATTGAGACAGCATCTGGTATTCTTGGAGGAACTAAGCAATGACACACCAATAGCCACTGTCGGTGTTCTCCCGGGTCTATCGGTCCAGGACTATTGGTTCAGGACTATCGGTGCTCTCCCGGTCTATTGGTTTAGAACTATTGGTTCAGGACTATCGGTGCTCTCCTGGGTCTATCGGTTCAGGACTATCGGTGCTATCCCGGGTCTATTGGTTCAGGACCGTTGGTGCTCTTCCGGGTCTATCGGTTCAGGACTATCGGTTGTGCCAAACGATTAACCTTTTTCTTCGGGCGATGTGCAGGGAAAAAGGTGAGGATGGCACGGGCCGACAGAGTCATCCGCATGGGCCATCCCTGGTCGGTTGGTTGGAGACCAGTTGCACTTTTGTAATAAAAGACGGCTTTGCCCTTCCTCCGACGGAATATTCTAGGTATAGTTGGTAGGTGGGAGGAAAAACCAGCCATGTAAAAGCCTACGTGCCATTATAAATAGTCCCTCTAGACGGGATTATAAGAAGAGAGACCCTAAGTTTCAGGAGATCAGGTTAGTACATTTCATATTTGTCCATTTCGTATTTACTTTCGATTATTTTACATATTTGATTGTTTCAGTTTCACCCTGGTGGTCCCAGGGTTTAGGCTTAGAACAACAATGGCGCTCACCGTGGTTGTTGCTCGAGCTTATCATGGCCGGAAGGAAAGGAGCGGCAGCTCTCTCAAAAGCTTTCGGCATGTGAAGCGAAGAAAAATTAATTGATTTCGGTTTTTGCGCAATAGCAAGCGAACACCTTCAACACCGCATGCTTTGAATTACTTCGTCTCAGCTAACACCATTTACGTTATCCATATGCATGTTTCTTCCTTTATTATATATATACATTATTCGGACAGGTCCATGAACAAGCAAAATTATCCCTTTCGGGAGTGGCGAATGCTCCAAAGCAACCACCGTTGGCCAGTCAGCAGGGCGGATAACTTGGCTCAAGTTCTTAAGAGTCATGTGCAGACAGCAACTTCGCCTTTTGGCAGCACAAGTTTCAACAATATTGACGAACTCCAATTAGTCAAGAAAAAACATCTGGACATAGCGATCAACTGCTCGTCCATTTTCTTGACTTTCCGAAATAGCAAGACCGCAATTTACCTGTACCCTCACGGATATGACACATACTGAAAGCTTGGTCTGCAGCAGCTACTACAGCTCAAGAAAAAGATAAGTGCCCTTAGTCGCTTTCGGCTTTTACCTGACGCAAAAAACAACGTTTCTTTGTTGTCAAAGTCAAGCCTTTTCATTTATTTGACTACTATTATTTTATATGGGAAGCGAGGCTTCACTGTTCATTTAACTTCTACACATGTCTATTCTCAACATTGTTTTCTGTGCAAAAATAGAATGATGCCCTAGTGATTGCAGCGAAAATGAACCATTGTCGCAGATCAAGATATATATCGCAAAAGCTCAGACCATTTCAGCGCTCCTGGAAGCAAACAATGTCGGTCATTTCGGTAAAGGCACACTCATTTCGGTATCAGAAGTTTTGTGGTTGCACAAGATAAGTACACTATTCTTTCGATCTTTCTTCAATTTAAACCCATAGGTTTGGGAGGATTACTACATTATTTATCATCAGCATTAATATGAGATATTCATTCGTAGCTGTAATATTAGCAGTATACATCATTAGTATGAGGCTTAATTTGCTATCTTTATATTAAAGTCTTTGGCCGCAACAGCCAACACTCGCCCGGATGTACGTTATATATGTGAGTATATATATGCAAAAGCTTTGGCTTGCACCACTCGCAGGCAGCATTAAACATTCGGAAGTAGCGAAGATACATTCGATTAAGCTACAGGTTCTGGCTTCATTAGCCGATGGTGCTTTTTGCTAAAAAAATAAAAAAAAGAGGGTCATTTTTGTTCTCTAACCTTCGGCCAGACAGCGGTTTCAGCGTAGCGACTGGACATATGGATCTTATATTTTACAACAATGCATCTCTCATTTCGCTTGTACAAATAAGTGCGTCAAAAGTAGAGATACAGGCGTCGCTCGGCCAAAAACATACCCGTTCAAGCTGTAATACATGGAGGTAGCAAACTAGCTTGCATTCTCACATGGCAGTTCGGTAGTTCGGTAGTTCGGCAGTTCGGTACCCGCCAAAAACATACCCCTTCAAGCTGTAATACATGGAGGTATGCAAGGATCACCCGCAAATCGGCAGTTCGGTACCCGCAAGCCGAAACCTTTACGGCAAAGCGAAAGTATGTTCGGTGAGCCCGGACATATATTCGCAGAGACTTCATCCTAATCCTAGGCATTCGGGTTATCCGATTTTTTCGCGTCAGATAATTCGGCTAATTCAAAGTTCGGGTAATGAAAATTGCTATCCCATATTAGCCTCGAAAAAGCACTACCCGAAATTTTAGGTACCTGATTTTTTGGGTTCAGGTTTGGGTATACCGATCTATCCGAATTTAAAAAAATAATAAAATACACAAAAATTTAGTTGCAATTTATACATAATTTCATCAATAATTTATGTATAGTTTCAACAATAATTTGTAAAGAATAATATATTACAGTCACTTGTTCAAACCAAGAGAATTATATTCTAATAAAATAACAATTTCAAGTGTTCTACTAACAACAAATGATAAATACAAAGATCAAGACAAGACTTTGGGTAGTTTGGGTAGTTTAGGTACCGAAGCGTATTATCCGAATTACCCAAACTAATTTCGGGTAATTAAAATCACTATCCGAATTTAGGATCGGGTACCTCGGGTTCGGGTAATTCGGGTCCGAGTTCAGATAATTCGGGTTCGGGTAATAGGTATCGGGTATTTTGCCCAGGCTTAATCCTTTCCCTCCCAGCACCATGTACACCTCAGCCTCGCCTTCGGCATCGCACATGCATGTGACGCATAAACCCCCCAAGCCGCGTGCGAGAGCACAACCCTGGAGGCCACTCATGCGAAGTAGACAACAAACAAAAGAACCGCCATTTCGCCTTGGCGAAATGACAAGTGACTTATCCCATCACTTCCTCATTTCAGAAAACCGCTAGTACATGCTCAGATAAGTGTTTATTAATATTCCAGAGATACTCTGTTTGCTTGCTTGTCTATATTTTAGTTTCGTTGCCTCTAACTAGAGATAGCAAAGTGGCGTGCTTCAGTACAATGACCTTTCGGTTTTCAGACCGCCAACATTAGTTACCGAACTTTGCAAGACGGTTTCAGTACAAGATCAGAGTACCAACATGCGCAATTTCTCAAATCAGTCGCAAGTTCCTTTTAAGACAGTAATTAATCACTTAAATAGCTTTGACATATCTTTCTTTTGGATCAGCAGCAAGTTTACTCACTCCTTTCCAGTTTACGACATGTTTTGTTTCAGCAAATGGTTAACCGAAGTGTGTGCTTTCAGTCAGAGCAAACTTTCTCTGCTCTCCCCTGCTTTGTCAGGTCTGAACTCACAATATTGCTCCCGGCAATAGTAGCTAGGCACTTCAGCGTCCTAAGATATATAGCTGTTACATTCCTCAATATAAACACACCACGCCCTTAACTGTTCGTTTTGCTTGGTCCTTATCTAACGATGCAGGATTATCAAAGAGGTCAGATAACTCATCCTCCTCTCTAATACTTCTAAGATCATTGAAGTCTCAATGTTTGAGATTTTCAAGCTATAACATGCTACTTGTGCAAAAGTGCCAGCCTTCTAGAATTTGCCTCAAGGATCGTGCAGTTTTAGCTAAACCTTAATGGCAGATCAAGACAGAAGACGAACGCTTATTCGGCTAGGTACCCCTGTATTCGTACGCACGTACCGCTGGTGCGAAAAGTTAATAAACATGCCGAAATAGGGTTCGGCTACCTCGACGACCGGCTCGGTTATCAGGACGAAACTAAAGCTGCCTGCCGAACTACTTTTCGGCGGAGCTGAAGATTTCAGTTGCTGGTCAGGGATTTCTGTAGCCTTTCTATTCCTTCGCTTGTAATATAATTTGCAGCTCAAATCTCAGTGCAAATAAGCAAAGTGCATTAAGTCATGTCACCACATCGATAGAACCAAATGACCATATATATACACATATACGATGACTTGTTCCACCACGACAAGTCGTTTACGATAGCAAAGTGAAACAGCCGAAAGAGGATCGGCATAACCGAACCTGTATCGGTTTCTCCTTATGTCATCCGACTGAGGATCCGACCGCCGAAGCGGGGTCGCAGGCGGCGAAATTGCCTTTCGGCATCTGGGTGCTGCGTTTGGCTCTCTAGCGGGGCCGCCTTGCTGTGCCTCAAGATAAGGCCGCGCGTGCCTCAAGTTCAGCAGTTACGAAGTGGTAACAGCAGACCAGGCAGCGAAGCATCTATGCCACGGCAGCCTGCTGCCCAAACAAAGACTAAAAACACGACAAACTCTCGCCGCCAAGTGAGGCAGTGGTTTCAACCCTTTGTTTCCATGTTCGCTCGGTCGAATGCCATTTCGGTCGGAGAGGTCCTGATCCTCGGCGACGCGTTGCGGCATGGGTGGTGACTATTTCGCCCAGCCGATGGGAGCTACGCTCCATGGTGTTTCCGACGAGGCTTAGTTCATGAACTCTTTCTGCCACAAACTTATACACACACGAATATGTTCAGAGATGCGATACCTCTAGCTTCTGTTGCTATCACGAGAGGCAGCCAAGAGGCTTCGCATAGTGCAGTGCTTTTGTGTTTTGTCAGTTTCGAACTAATATTCGGCGATGACTACCATACTTCACTAAAAAAAGAGTGAATTCGAAAGGTAAAACAGCAGCCATCCACGGCATGGCGATGGCGGAGGCAGCCTCCGCCGCCCAGCTCCCACCCCAGATCCTCCGTGCCCCGAGCTCACCTCGCAAATCCACTCTGCCCCCGCATTCCCCACCAGTTCCCGCACGCGTCCGTACAACTGCGAGCCCGGGAGTCCCTCCACAGCAGCAGATCGAGAGGCCTCCCCCGTGGAGACCCCGCCGCCGCTGCCGCCCATTCAAACTCGACGCTGGGAGCAAGATGATGACCTGGTGGTCCCTGAAATGCCGGAAGCTGAGCCCCTGCAGCAGGCCAAGCCCTCCTACGCGGACATCGTCAAGCGGCCTGCAACTGAAGCAAAGAGGGCGCACCAACCTCAGCCTGCGCGCAACCTCAAATCCACCATTACTGTGCCGCGGAGAAGTAGTTACTACAGGCGTGGCGACCCTGCTGGCCCGCCCCGTCGCTGCTAGGATGGGCGCTAGGCCGACCCGTCTCGTCGCGGCAAGGATGGAGGATGCCATGCCAGCTCGTACAGGCGTGACTCGAGCGGACGACGCCATGACGACCCGTCACTTCGCCATGCGGCGCTGCATCTGCAGTCTGCAGCTCCTTCCGTGCA
Organism: Bothriochloa decipiens; assembly: GCA_023333625.1. NCBI lineage: Eukaryota > Viridiplantae > Streptophyta > Magnoliopsida > Poales > Poaceae > Bothriochloa > Bothriochloa decipiens. The sequence continues at coordinate 2,810,319 of CM041646.1, forward strand.
TGCCTTCAATTCACCTGAGCCGGGTTGGTTTGAAGCCAGAGTGAAGCATTGGTGGCGTAAACTATGCCTTGAGTCAACTCTTGAAGCTCCACCACGCCACAGTCATTCAATTCGAGCGCCGCGTCGCCCCCAAGGCCACCCACAGGCAGAGTCCTCTACTGAGCTCCGCACATTTCGCCTCAAAACTGAAGGCAAATGGTTTATGTGCCTCACCTCTGACCATCGTGCTGCTTCCTGCCGTGATCCTGTTCGGTGCTTCTGCTGCCTTAGGCTCGGTCACCGGGAGAGGGATTGCAAGCGCCCGAGTGCGGCACGCAGGCAGCCTGCTGCGGGGGCCTTCCACAAGGAGGACCTCCCGCCGCCACCACCAACATCGTGCTCCGGAGCTGCTGCCATGGCGATGCTCGGCGACCCGGCGACGAGGCCAGAGGAGGACGAGTGCATCATTCCAAACTCGTATGCCACAAAGGCAACCAGGAGAGACTGGGAGGAGACAGGAGCTGTTTCCTGGGCCATGAGTGGTCCACCCAACACCGGGCCAAAGGAGGTGGAGGCGGCCATCCGTGCTGAGTTCCACCTCAGGTTCGGCGACGTCGACGTCACCAGTCACCACCCGCAAGCATTCCTCATCAAGTTTTAGCACCGTCACCACTGCGAGCAGGCCCTCAAGAAGGGGTATGCTAAGCGACACGGCATCGACATCCGCTTCATCAAGTGGCGCAGCCTGGCTGACTGCCTGGGCGTGTCGCTTCTCTTCCGCGTCAAGCTCTGCCTCGATGGCGTGCCGAGGCATGCTTGGGAGGACGGCATCGTCGAGCGATCGTTGGGAGGCAATGCGCTCTAGAGAACGTCGAAACCGATCTCCTGTGGCCTGCTGCAACAAAGACCATCGACCTCTGGGCCTGGACAGCAAACCCATGCCTCATCCCCAAGAAAGTCTGGCTCACCTTCACCAACCGTGCCAAAGATGCCAGGCTCACTTCGGTCATGGTGACTGAAACACCACCGGAGCATTGGCAGCATGGCACAAAGCAATGCATCATCGTCCACCTGGAGGAGATCCACGACTACACTGCTTCCACCATCGATGACAAGGGCAACATCTCACCAGGTATAAGACGTCTCCCTAAATGGCATTTGGGAGTTGTTGATGGTGAACAGGTCCCAGCTCGTGCGTTCGAGGAGTTTCCGCACCACCCGCCTCCGCCTAGGCGCCATGACCCCTCGGACAGTGAGGGGTAGCGTGGCCGGCGGCTCCAGGACAGGCTCTCCAAGGGGCCAAAAGGGAGATACAACAATGACCACCCTGACTTCCACAAGAGACATGGCAGGCGCCATGACCATGATGACGACGACTATGACAACTTCGGTCGCCGTGGGAGGGATGCTTGGGGTGAACGCACTAAGGATGGTCCCTACCGCGAGTGTGAGCGAGAACGCTCCCCTCCTCGCAGTAACTGGGGCCAGGGCAATAGATATTGTGGGCAGCAGCGGGCCATTGATTCAGATGCCCAGATCCAAGATGAGCCCATGCTGCCTGCAGAGCTTCCTCAGGTGAACGTTCTGCAGGTCGCCAAGGAGACAGAGCTGCAGCGCCTCTTCACAGCTCAGGCTTTTGCCCTTCAGGATGCTGTGCAGCGCATCCTAGACTAGGCTGGAGGCCAAAGCAACAAGAAAATGGCATCATCCCTATGAGCACTCATGCACGACTACATCGACAAAGCGTGTGCATTGGCGAAGGAGCTGGGTCTGTTGCAAGCTCCGACTCCAGCTAATGCTCTGGCAACATAGGTGAATGAAGCCTGGTCCAAGCCCCTGCCCCTGCAAGCTACGTCAGGCCAGGCTCTGCAAGCGACGATTCTGGCATGCAATATCTTCGACCGCATCCTCAGCGTGCTCCCATCTTCAGCAGCAGCACAAGACAGCTCCATAGCTGAGGTCGAAAGGGCCTTGGCACGTATCGAGCTGGCTGCAAAAAAGGACTGCACAGTTCAGGCACAAGAGGATGAAACAACAACAACGGTTGCAAATGGAGGCAACCAACAGCTGATCAACGGTGTTTGCAAATGTACTGAGCAAGCCGCCTGAGATGGTGCTGCGGTAGACGCCGAACACAGGAACTCCAACACAGCCGGCCTCGCCAACAATCAACATGCAGGCGGCTAGTTTCCAAGCCCTCTTTGCAGGTCTCAATGTTGAGAATGCTAACTTAACTGAAACTAATGAGCTTCCTGAGAGTAACAGCCCTCCCATTGGGGAACAAATAGCAGGGGTAGCTGCTTTCTTCACCAACACGATGCTGCCGATCATCCAGAGGAACCCGAGCCCACCAAAAGCACCTCCTGCGGTACAGCAACGCCGCAGGCGCCAGCACCGAGTCTTCGACATGTCTTCGGTACGTCGCAGTGCGCACCTCGCCAGAAATCGACTGATGACACAGATGCAGCGTGCACAATAGAATCTATGCTAGAAGCTTGGACTCTTGCATGATGATTTCCAACCGGTTGAAATGGCTTTGCAGGAGTATGTTGCCATGTTCAATGGCCCACTGCCGGACCAGGTGATCGCGGCACTCGCAGAGATGTTCAACTTAGACGATGGCTCAGCAATGGAGATGAATGAGGCCCTCATCGACCTGGCGGGTGAGGGAATCGTCGACATGCAAGAGGCAACGCTGCCTACTGTAGCCTAGAGCAAATTGCCTAGTGCTTCATGAGTTCAGCTCAGTTATCATCATGTATCCAGACTTTGAATTATCTCACTCGCAGTATTTTAATTTTAGCTCTTGTGATGTACTACCTAAGGCAAGCCTTCGCCATTTGAGAACATGTTGCTGCTATTTGTGCCGGCCATCTGCGTGCCTGTCAAGTGTTCAGAGCAATGTGATCTCCAGCAAGACTCACGCTGAGGCTGAGGCTGCTGCAATAGGCTGCGCTCTTGCAAATTGCTACACTGGGATGCTGCTACTTCCTGCACATTTTGTTGGCTCAGATGCCTACAGAGTTATCTGTGTGTACACATGATAGGACCAAACTTAGACATTCTATGTTGGAACGTCCGGGGTCTGAATCGCCAAGATAGAAAGGACGTTGTGCACTAGACTTTGGCAGTCACTAGTTGCCATATAGCTTGCCTACAAGAATCAAAGTTGTCCTTGCTGAATCAGCAAGTCGCAGCCTATTTGGGCGGTTTTCGCCTGCGTAACTTTGTGTTCAAGCCAGCGACCGGGGTGCTTGGAACACGAGGAGGAATTATAGTTCTGTGGAATGAGGATTATGTCAATTTAACAAACTATGTCATGGGGGAATTTCATCTCTCGGCTGACATTGAAGCCAGGGAGTGCTCAACAAAATTTCGCCTCCCTGTTGTCTATGGGCCAGCTAGAAACTGTGCAAGACAAAGGTTCTTAGAGGAGATAAAATCAATCGAGCCGATGAGCAACACACGGTGGCTACTTCTTGGTGATTTTAATTTAATATACAAAGCAGCTGATGAGAACAATAGAAGATTAAACCACAGACTAATGCGACGATTCAGAGAAGCACTGAATGAATGTGAACTTCAGGAGATTCATCTTCAGAATCACAAATTTACATGGAGCAATGAAAGGCGCCAACCAACACTGATGAGGCTAGATAGATGTTTTAGCAACGCGGAGTGGGACTCCGCTTTTACCACGCACGTGCTTCACACTCTCTCCACCTATCTATCAGATCATGCCCCACTTCTACTCTCCAACCAGAGTGGTCCGTGTCGTCCGAGGACATTCCGCTTCAAAAATTTCTGGGTTAAACTTCCAGGTTTCAGAGAGGTGGTGACGAGGGCATGGAGAGAAACGTCAAATCACCACGAGCCTTTCCACACTCTTTACAACAAGCTGCTTGTCACAGCAAAAGACCTACGAAATTGGAGCAATGAAATCGTTTCAGACGCTAAATTGAAGCTGCATATGGCTCTAGATGTGATATTGCGCTTGGATGTCGCTCAGGAAGGTAGAAGCTTATCTCCGGCGGAATGCGATCTCAGAAAAAAGCTCAAACGATGGGTTCTCGGTCTAGCAGTAATTGAAAGAGCTAGAACTAGGCAAGCATCGCGTATCACCAATATAAAACTGGGAGATGCCAACACCAATTTTTTTCACCGGAGAGTAAATGCGAGAAGAAGAAAGAATCACATTCAGAGGTTACAGAACGAGCAAGGCTGGGCGGTCTCCCATGATGACAAAGTCACGGTGGTACAGGAACATTTCCAAAATATTATGAAGCGTCCACCATGAAGACAAGTTGATTTAAATTGGGAGCGACTGCGAATTTTGCCGCATGATCTTGACATGCTAGCTGGTGACTTTACTGAAGCTGAGATCAAGAGTGCCATAAATTAGATGCCTTCTGATAAGGCGCCTGGTCCAGATGGTTTCACAGGGCTCTTCTTCAAAGAATGCTGGGATATCATAAGAGGAGACATCATGAACGCGGCCAATTCATTCCATCGATTGCGCACATCCATCTTAGCCATTCTCAACACAGCAAATGTGGTGCTCCTTCCAAAAAAGGATGGAGCTGACTCGATCTCTGATTTTAGGCCCATCAGTTTAATCCACTCTTTTGCAAAGATCATTTCCAAGGTCCTGGCCATGCGTCTAGCACCCCATATGAACAATTTAATCTCCAAGAGTCAGAGTGCTTTCATTAAAAAAAGAAGCATCCATGACAACTTCATGTCAGTTCGGTGTGCTGTGCGTCGATTCCATCAATCAAAGACCCCAGCCCTATTTTTTAAGCTTGATATCACAAAGGCTTTTGACTCAGTCCATTGGGAGTATCTACTCACCTTGATGAGCAAGCTCGGGTTCCCCCAAAGATGGCGAGAGTGGGTGGCTGCCCTTTTGTCAACATCCTCTTCTCGAATCTTGCTAAATGGCGTCCCCACTGCACCTATCAAGCATGGTAGAGGATTGCGACAAGGCGATCCTCTTTCACCATTACTATTTGTAATAGCTATCGACCCACTGCAAAAAATCCTTGACCTAGTGACAGAGGAAGGGCTTCTGGCGAAATTTAGGGGAAAACAACCAGTCATGAGGACATCCATATATGCAAATGACACGGTAATCTTCGTTAAGCCATACAAAGAAGATATCACTGCGCTTGCTGATATTCTCACAAATTTTGGCGAAGTGTCAGGTCTCAAGACAAATGTTTAAAAGTCATCTGTCATCCCTATAAGATATCAAGGGGTCGACCTTGATGAGGTATTGAGGAATTTCCCCGCAAGACGAGCACACTTCCCAACTAAATATCTGGGGCTGCCTCTAACAAACATTCGATTGCGACGAGTTGATTTTCAGCCACTAGTTGACAAAGCCATGAGCAAGCTCACTATTTGGAATGGCAAGAATATTAATCATGCAGGAAGGTCCACTCTGGTCAAGGCAGTTCTCACCTCACAAGCTGTGTACTGCCTCACATCACTAAGAGCTCCAAAATCGACGCTAAAAGAAATTGATAACATCAGAAGAAGCTTCCTCTGGACAGGATCAGAGATACTAACGGGGGAAAATGCAAAGTGAATTGGCCACGCTCCACAAGACCAACTGAATCTGGAGGTCTAGGCATTCTTCATCTGGGAAAATTTGCGAGATTTTTACGCCTCAGATGGCTATGGAAAGAATGGGAAGTAGGAGGGACGCTGAATAGCACGGACATGACATGTGATACGACAGACAGACTCTTATTCGTGGCGGCAACTTCCATTAAAATTGGCAACGGCAACAGAATATCATTTTGGAGTAGCGCTTGGCTGCAAGGCCGAAGGCCCAAGGATCTAGCGCCAAACATTTTTCGTATATCAAAAAACAAAACTAAATCACTCAATGAAGGTATACAAAATAGAGCGTGGATCAAAGACATAGATTTGCGACATGCAAGCTTTACCTCCCAGCATTTCACGGAATATGTTGAGCTTTGGAACGCTATTAGCAACATTCAGCTGCAGCCAGACATGGAAGACAACATCGAATGGAAACTTAAGCCAGATGGAAAATTCACAACGGGATCGGCCTACCATGCGCAATTTGTTGGATCAACATTGACAAACTTCAAGCAACTCATCTGAAAAGTTTGGGCGCCACCAAAGTGCAAATTTTTTGCATGGCTGGCCATACAAAATAGAATCTGGACGGCGGACAGGCTCCAGGCGCGGAGATGGCCAAACAATGGGGTATGCCCCCTATGCAGGCACAGTCAAGAATCTGGCATTCATCTATTCCAAGACTGTCGCTACACTAGGCGTATATGGGAAGGAATTGCATTATGGTTGGGTATTGAGCTGCTCAGACCACCTGCCAGGGTGCCAGGGGACTCGGTATAAGCATGGTGGAACAACATGGACCACATACCATCGGTGCGAGACGAGGAATTCGTTCGATCATCATTCTTATTTGTTGCGAGGTCTGGAAAGAAAGGAATGCTAGAATCTTTGAGCATAAAGAATCGACGACAACGCAACTACTACACAAAATCAAGGATGAAGCCGGACTATGGGCAATGACGGGAGCAAAACATGTCTCTACCTTATTATCCCATGCTTAATGTCTGAGATTTTGAAGCTTTGCCTCCATTATAAAAATTCGTTTATGGTTGTACCGTGTCTTTCTAGGCTCCCTCTCTTTTTAATAGAATAGGCAGCTCTCCTGCCGGTTTCGTTTAAAAAAAAACTAATATTCGGCAAGCACTGCAACATTTCGGCTAAGTATTGACAACCAAAGAAACAAGTCGAGGCTCTGGGGAACCGAAAGAAACAGCGTTGTACCGATAGCAGTTTCGGCACTCCTGGGCCACTGTCGTCTCGTCATGGCTCATCCCGCTCATGAAGCCTGGTCAACGCCTGACGGTTGGCGGCTTAACCGAAACTGAAGCAGCGAACCGATATCACTTTGGGTATACCTGGGCTTCTATCGGTTCTGCTATATAGAATCACACCAGCCGCTTTGCCGAGAGTCTTGATGAATACCCTAAAAAGGCGACATTTATATTTTAATAAGTAAATTGTATATATACACATATATGGGTATCGATCTCCAACATTTACAACATGGTAGTTTCGGCATAGCACAAGTACTTTTTGCACTGAACCATTTGTGCATTATCTCTGCATATACTTTGTGTTATACAAGCTTACTCACGGTTTTTACTTAACCTTATTTTTATAAGGAGTTAAACTACATCTATTATTACTTTAATGCATGTCGCTTGTTTCACTCGCACTCTAGACAGACACTGAAGATTTGGAAGCGGCGAAAGTAATTCGCTCAAGCCACATTACAATTTCCACTTGTCGGTATCCAACAAGCCAAGGGTGAACAGCGAAGCCTCACATTCCATCAAGGCAATCCAAAGCCTCCCGAACTGAGGACTATACACTAACTCCTGAGCTAAGCGCAATGCTCCAGTACAAGCTATAGTACTCATACAAAGGCCGTGCACGAACAAGCTTTCGGTTTTTATCATCCACGGACAAGCAGTTCAGGCGAGCAAGCAGCCTTGCTCAACTGGCAGCAGCGCGTTTAATTGCCACAATCAATATTCGGTGCGTTTCAAAGCAACTTTCTGGATTGTTTCTGCGGATTTCGGATTGATAATTGAATATATATTTTTTGGCATTTCCCACTGGATTTCGGAAGCTAATAATCTAAAAATATAGCTTCGTCAGATTCTACAAGGATTGTTGAATTCATCATCCACGGACAATGGGTGCTCTATCTTCATTTTTTCACCGAGCTTCAAATGACATTTTATTGAGCTTCAAGTGACATTTTATTGTCCTATAAGATGTAGAAGAGCTCTCAGCCATCACACATATATCCCAATTTGTGCAAGAACAGATGGACATTCTGGATGTGGTTTCTTCCTATCAGCATCATATATACAGATGAGACTTGGTGGACATCTCGGATATGTCTTGGGTTTTTCAAATGGAACCTCGAACAATGTCTATGCCGCTAACATGGGGTTTCGGATGGGTCATATTCCCTGGCATCCCCTCTGGTTTTCTAGTGAAATCAAGGCACTAGGACTCTCTAATGTCACTGGCTTTCAGATGTTTATTTCACATCCAAGGCTACAGTAGTTTCTTTCAGTGTCTTATTTCGTAACCAAAACCTTCATTTTGTGGTTATCCGTCAAATCTTCAGATTTAAATTTTCATTTCATATAAATGCTTTCATCATATGTATGAATGGAAAGCGTAAGGGTTTAAGACTTCGACCTTCCAAAGAGGCCAAAGCTAATGAAAGTCTAACGGCTTAAGACTCCGACCCTCTAGAGAGAGCGAAGCAAACGAAAGCCTAAGGGCTTAAGACTCCGACCTTCTAGAGAGGGCGAAGCAAACGAAAGCTTAAAGGCTAAAAAACTTTGACCCTCCAAAAATGTGAGGGCGAAGCTCAAAAACTGTTATATGTGAATGCATCCATCATATACTTTGTGGCATCCGTTCCGGTTATCTTTCTATTGCATGAGAGCTTCCGTCTGCGCGAAAAGGGGCACTTCATCGTTATGACGCCCCCAATGTGTTATCGGTCAGCGTCTGCACATTGTCCCATGGAACTTTATGATCTCTATGTAGGGAAGATACCACAAGAAAACTGTCGCCAATCTTTTCAGCCTAAAAAATTGGATGGACAATGTTTTCCATCTATTTGTATAAAATACGTCTAAAACTAAGGCCAAGGGGCTAAGAAAAATTATTTCTAATCCCCTCAACCTAAAAAGGGTCAGGGGACAGCGTTTTCAAACTATTTATAAAAATACACCTATTCGGCCAAAAAACTAATGCCAAGGGGCTAAGAAAAATTATTTCTAATCCTCTCAACCTAAAAAAGGTCGGGGGACGGCAAAAATACGCCTATTCGGCCGAAAACTTAAGGCCGAGGGGCTAAGAAAATTGTTTCTAATCCCCTTAACCTAAAAAAGGTCGAGGTGACGGCGTTTTCAAACTATTCGTAAAAATACACCTATTCGGCCAAAAAACTAGGGCCGAGGGGCTAATAAAAATTGTTTTTAATCCCCTCAACCTAAAAAAAAGTCGGAGTATGGCGTTTTCAAACTATTCATAAAAATACGCCTATTCAGCCAAAAAACTAAGGTCGAGGGCTAAGAAAAATGTTTCTAATCCCCTAGACCTAAAAAAGGTTGGGAACAGTGTTTTCTAACTATTTGTAAAAAATACGTATTGGGCCGAAAAACTATGACAGATGGGGCTAAGAAACTTGCAAAATGAAATTAGCTCGAAGGACGAAAACCTTAAATAACCACCGTTAGCCGAACATACAGAGACCAGCGGCGACAGATTAAATCATGGGCATCTTTATTTACATCCGTTTCCTCCAAACTTTCAATATTGTCTTACACCAAAAACAAGAAACGTGAAACACGCTCTTGGATATTCGGCAACCACAACAGAGTTGCAAGCAACTCAATGGACTAGGAGCTGTACAAAAGCGCCAGCGTGCTTACAGTGGGACATAAAAAGATTTTCGTCCTTACAGGGGACGGCGTGTGGTAAGTGTCGCATCAGATATGGTTTTTGTCGAGAGGAGGTTCGGTGTATCGGCTTTGAAAAAAGCGCCAATAGCGGCTTATCTCAATGCCGAGGTGCTATATTGGGGGCAGGAGAGATCCTGGCCACCCCCACCTCACCAAACCGGAAATCTTGTACCGATAGTGGTATGTGGAAGCTAAAATGTAATATCGGTGCATTGAGACAGCATCTGGTATTCTTGGAGGAGCTAAGCAATGACACACCAATAGCCACTATCGGTGCTTTCCCGGGTCTATCGGTCCAGGACTATCGGTTCAGGACTATTGGTGCTCTTCCGGTCTATCAGTTCAGAACTATTGGTTCATGACTATCGGTTCAGGACTATCGGTGCTCTCCTGGGTCTATCGGTTTAGGACTATTGTTGCTCTTTTAGGTCTATTGGATCAGGACTCTCGGTGCTCTCCCGGGTCCATCGGTTCAGGACTATCGATTGTTGCCAAATGATTAACCTTTTTTCTTCGGGCGATGTGTAGAGAAAAATGTGAGACTAGCACGACCGATAGAGTCATCCGCGCGAGCCATCCTTGGTGGGTTGGTTGGAGACCGGTTGCACTTTTGTAATAAAAGACGGCTTTGCCCTTCCTCCGACGGAATATTCTAGGTATAGCTGGTAGGTGGGAGGGCAAACCAGCCATGTAAAAGCCTACATGCCACTATAAATAGTCCCCCTAGACGGGATTGTAAGAAGAGAGACCCTGAGTTTCAGGAGATCAGATTAATACATTTCATATTTGCGCATTTCGTATTTACTTTTGGTTATTTTACATATTTGGTTGTTCCAGTTTCACCCCGGTGGTCCCAAGGTTTAGGCCTAGAACAATAATCCACGTCGTGGGTACTGGGCCCAGGCCGGCCCCTCTTTGCTGAGTTCCAGGCTGGGCACTCGGCAAAGCATGCCTCTTTGCCGAGTGCCGGCACACTGGTACTCGGCAACTCGCCTCTTCACTGAGTGCCGGCCGAGGCACTCGACAAAGATTTTATTTTAGTTTTGAATTTCAAGTTCAAACTTTTTCTGCAACCCACGTACTATTGTATTCAAGCATATGTTCGAATTTAGGACCTTTTTATAATATTTTACTATATTTATATTTAGTTTATTTATGTACTTTACTTGAATTTTTTAGGATAATCCAAATTTGAACTGTATATGCATGAAATAATGAAATGTAGCTATTCAAAAAATAATATTTATGCTGGAGAGTTTATTTTGTGGCCATGTCCATAAACTCACCCAAAAGTTTGAAAGCCTTGTCCACGAATCATGACCATCCACGTACGGCAGAAGTGTTTTTTAATTATATAAAATCCAAAAGAAGTCTGAAAATCATGAAACTTGTCGAGGTGTCATGTTATTGCATGTAGAGGCTATGATAAAAATTTGAGAATATTTGGAGCAAGTTGCAATGTGGGATGCCTAAAACCCAGACATCTCCACGTGTGATTAATTGTGATCACATGCGGAGATGTCCGTGTTTTAGGCATCCGACATCACAACTTACTCCAAATATTCTCAAATTTTTATCATAGCCTCCACATGCAATAACATGACACCTACATAAGTTTCATGAGTTTTGGACTTTGTTTGGATTTTATATAATTAAAAAAACACTTCTACCGCACCTAGATGGTCATGTTTCATGAAAAAGGCGTTCAAACTTTTAGGTGAGTTTATGGACACAGCCTCAAAATACACTCTTCAACATGAATATCATTTTTTGAATAGCTACATTTTATTGTTTCATTCACCTACAGTTCAAATTTGGATTATCTAGAAAATTCAAGTAAATGAAATAAATAAACAAAATATAGAAAAATATTATAAAAAGGTCCTAAATTTGAACATGTGCTTGAATACAATATACTTGGGCTACAGAAAAAGTTTGATTTCAAAATTTAAAAAAATAAATCTTTGCCGAGTGCTAGTGCAGGCACTCGGCAAAGAAGGACTAGAAAAATAAAAAATATTACTTCTTTGGCGAGTGCCTTATGTGCCACTCGGCAAAGGCCCAACCCTAAATTAGTCAGGCCGGCCAAAATCAGGCCTACCCCTCACCCTCTCCCCTCATTCGCCCTTCCCCCGTAGCTCCCCAGCGCGCGCCGCCGCTGCCGCTCGCCGGCCCCACACCTACGCGCCATCGCCACCGCTCCCCAGTCCCGTGCCTACGTGCCACCGCAGCCCGCTGGCCCCACACCAGCACACCTTCGCGCTGCCGCTTGCCGGCCCCGCGGCCTGGCGCCACCGGGTTCCCACCAGCGCCGCCCCCTACCACCCCACCATGCCACCCTACCGCGCCGCCCTAGACGCCGGCGCTCCCCCACGCCCAAGGCCGGCCCCGGTCACCGGTGCCCCACCGTCCCGGTCGAGCAGGAGCTCGGCTGCCCGACCTGGGACCACCCTCCCTGCTCCTGGCCACGGCCCGAGGCGGCCGGCCCAGCCTGAGCAGTAGGTAGAAGGAGGAGGTAGTAGGAGGAAGAGGAGGGAGGAAGGAGAAAGAAGAAGAAAGGGAGGAGGAAGAAGAAGAAGAAGAAACAGAAGGAGGAAGAGGAAGAAGAAGAAGAAGGGAGAAAGGAGGAGGAGGAAGAAAAAGAAGGAGAGGAGGAGAAAGAAGTAGAAGGAGGAGGAGGAAGAAGAAGAAGAAGGGAGGAGGGAGAAGGAAGGAGGAGAAGGACCTTGGTCGGATGAACGTCCGAGCTGTTTGTTGATGACATTCGTCCACGCCGTTGTTCCCACCCTTGCCGGACAAGAAGGTAAAGCGTGAGGGTTGACAGCCATCGTGCCGCTTATGTCATTGATGGCCTTCATGTCGGGTTTGTGGATTTGTGGCCTTCGTGCCGTATTTGTGCTATCGGCCATCAAGCTAGCTTCTTTCTTGCAGGTTTTGTAAACCTCCCCATACAGGGGAGGTTCTGCCGAATTTTTAACTTATAGTGTCATCTTTCTTCTATTGCAGTGCGGGTCTTGTCACCACTGCACTGACTTGCCACTTCCCCGCTAGCCTCTCTCCACCGCCACCCTAGGTATAATTAACCTTCCTTCCTTATTGTTGTCGTACTTAGGTCACGTGACCCAGTTATGCGTCTCCCGTCCGAAAGAGATACAATTGGAGGTATGCAGGTCTTTGCATATCTGCGACCGTATCTGTTTTGGATTGTCCACATTTTTTGACAGCCCGCGGATGCGAAGATAAGTTAGCTTCCATGTTCTGCTCCTGTTTAAGTTGGAGTTTTGGTAGCACCTCCTCGTTGTTCTTCGGATACACACTCTCCCTACGGGGACGTGTATCGGGAGAACAGTGGGGAGGTGCTATCGAAATTCCAACTCAGACGGGAGTAGAATATGGAAGCTAATCCATCTACACGTCCACAGCTGGGATTAGGACCTATCCTTCACCTATTAGATGGTAGGAACATCGTGTAGATGCAATTGTTGGTTTTATTACTCGCTTACGTATATGTATGATAGAGGATGGATAAGCGTGAGTGGATGTACACGGGCCACGTAAGTAAGAGCGATGAATGGATTAGGGGGACCAATTATTTCCTAGAACAAGCATTTGGCCCAGCTGCTAAAGGGTCGATTCAGATGTCGTGTCCCTGTAGCAAGTGTAAGAACTTAAAAAAAAGAGAGATGTCTGGAAAGATATTGACAGGCACGGCTTCGTGGCAAACTATACCCGCTGGATCTTCCATGGTAAAGGTGATCGTATTAGAGAGGAGGAGGTGAGAGCATGCCTCGAGAAGTATGATGGAGATGCCGGGATGGCCAACATGATGGTAGAATATAATGAGGCCCATGCAATGAAGGATTGGTGGAGGATCCGGAGGAAACCGCAAAGGCGTTCTATGAAATGTTGTCTTCAGCACAGAAGCCCCTTCATGAGAAGATAACAATGTCGCAACTGGATGGCATTAGACGCCAGCATTGAAGTCGCAGTTGAGCCTGAGTTGAGACAGCTTTGATCTCATGTTAAAAGTTTTTGGCACAATGCTTCCGGAGGGTCACATGCTGTCAAAGAACACTTATGAGTCACAGAAACTCCTTCTACACTTATGAGTCACATAAACTCCTTCGTGCACTTAAGATGCATATGAGTCTATCCATTCTTGTCTAAACAGGTGCATCCTGTTTATGGGAGACCATGAGAAAGCAACACACTGTCCAAAGTATAAATTCTCTAGGTTTGTGGAGGTAGAGGGTAGTGATGGCAAGAAGAAACAGTCTAAGATCCTAGATTTTATTTCCTAGTTCTGTACGAAGGTACCATCCAACCTACCTCATTCCAACTTTGAGATTCCACTTTGCTCCTAGGAGTGAGCAATGTAATGATCTACTAGGCCTCACCTTGTAGGCCCGCACGGATGCAAAAATGAGTGATGAATTGAAACAAGTTGCATAGGGCTTCCACACTACGGTCAAGTTATTCACCGTTTATGATGTGAATGGCTATCGCTTTTGCATGAGAAGCTACGAGGAGAGTCAGCCCACATAAAGGGCCACGTGCATAGGAGTTCGTACGCCTGACACCAATGATCGTGACTATTATGGCATAGTCAAAGAAATATACAAGCTCCACTTTGAGGGCCCCAAAGCTCTTAATCCAGTGATATTCAAATGCCACTGGTTCGATCCTAAGGACACGAGAAGAGCCACTGAGCTTGGGCAAGTTGAAATTTGACAGGATTCCGTCAATACAGGAGAAGATGTCTATATTGTAGCTCAACAGGCCATGCAAGTTTATTATCTCCCATGGGCGTGCCAAAAAGATGAGGAGCTTAAGGGTTGGTACCTTGTGCACTTGGTATCACCGTACGGTAAAGCTCCTGTCCCAAATGATGACGATTACATCTTTGACCCATCGGCAGATAGCGGAGAGTTCTATAGACCCGAGGGGCTAGAAGGGAGTTTTGAGATAGACATTCTTTCGCTAATGGGCATGGCAGTAGACAACGATGAGGACGAGGGTGAAGTGGTGCACGGTCCTAAGGACTTAATGTTGCTTGAGCGATGGAGGGGGAAGCATGATTGAGTTGTTGAGGATGATAGAGATGGTGAGGACAATGGTGATGATGAGGACTTGTGAGAGCTCGAAAATATTGATAGTGACGATGACATTAGTGATAGTGATGACGAGGAGGCAACCATTTTTGTTCGTGGAGATAATTTTTAATTCATGTAATACTATATTATTCTTATTATTACTTTGTAATTATGTTTCATTTATTTTGCATCTCTTTACAAGTGGTTATTTGTGCTAATTGGTTTAATCTTTGTCATTGTAGGCACAGGACAAAATGCCGAGCGGAGGTAGACGACCCCGACGAACAGGGGTCAGCTCGCGCTACCAAAGGACTGGCCCCGATGAGAAGGAGGTGGAGGAGCCGCCATTGATGGAGTCATCGACGAGGGCCCGCGGACATCCCCCCGTCGACGAGGGAGCTGTTTCTCATGGACAACGACCGGCAGGTGGACCCCCACGCAGTAGGGGGTCATGACGACCAGGAGGAGGGTTGGGGCGAGGAGTAGGACTAGGGCGAGGAGACACCAGGGGAGACGCCTATGGCTTCTTCTAGTTTGAGCAAGTCCTACTAGCGCGGGGTCACGCACCTCCCTTCAGCACCGCTCGCGCTTGCCAACCATCCAGTGATTCGACCCGCCGGTGATGAGTAAGTCACCATTCATGTTTTCATGACTTATTCATATGACATGTTGAAAATCGAACTTCAGACTAACAATTCTTCTTAATGACTCATGAAGTAACTGGACGCTTGTGAGCGGAGGGGGTTCACACCATATCAATGGCATGCAGAGCCTCCTGATTAAGAAGCACTACCCTAGCAGGGTCACCCACAAGGGGGTGACAGGGCCGCCCTAGAAGTGGGAGCACTTTGTGAGTGCCAAGGACAATAACGAGGTCCCTCTTGTGACCAAGATCAAGAACGAGTTCTGCGTGAGTCTTCATCGCACCTCGTTGCTCAATACTACATTGGACATTGTTGAAATAATGAAATGATACATGATGTCTGCATGCAGGAGTGGTTCACGTGCGAGCCAGGGCACAAGGTCAAGGCAGCGCTAGTGTAGAACAAGGTCTGCAAAGCCTGACTCAAGAACATGTACCACAAGGTGCACCTCCAGGTCCTCATCACCTACAACACCAACGTGCTTCTCAAAAAGGTGACAAAGTCGAAAGCCAGAGAGATGATCCTCTACCTCAAGACTGACCTCCCCAAGGAGGTGTACCTCTAGGTAAGTAGGAAACATTCATTATGATTTCTTCCATGAAAAATAAGTAGAAAACATTCATTTCGATACATCTTCTCACATGTTGTCATGCAGTACCCTCCTGAATGGTGCAACAAGTTCATGGACTGTTGGGAGGAGATTGTGGAGGCATGGTAAACGAAGGAGGCGTACGAGGAGCGTAGAATCCACCAGGAGTGACGGCCTGGCGATACTAGGGACAGCACACCACCAAGGGAGCCGTCCCCTCTCAGGGTACATGGACACATGGGTATGCTTCTGTTGATTTATTTATTTATTTATTCTAGCGCTTCATTCTCATTACGTGTAATCATCCTTGTGTTTTCCTCGTAGTCCCAGTCGCATGATGGTCAGGTGATCAACGAGTTCATGGGGTATGCCCTGGCTCACAAGGGTCGAGCGACAGCGCCGGACAACGTCTACAACCCGATGAACGGGGACAACACGTACATCAACCCGAATGCCTAGGAGAAGATGGCCGCATACACCGTGGCGACTCGCATGCGCCATGGGCTATCTTCAATCCGGCCACTGAGCCCCTAGATACAGACATCCTGATGAGGACGGGAGGAGGGAAGCAGCACGACCGGTACTATATTGCCTACAACGCAATCGACCCGTCACCGTTCCCACCCTCCGCCAGGTTCGATCAGGGAGCATGACCTCCTCTGACGTCCCCATACGACCTCGGCTATAGAGCTCCACATAGATGATGGTGGCGTTTTAGGTAAGTATAGTTTTATTCATCGTTCATTGGTTTTACACATGTACCTTTCCTTTTGCATTGTTTAAACCTTGTGGGTGTAATATTGTAGGCCCAGCTAGCCGAGTTGTAAGCCCAATAGCGGGAGACGGTGGAGGCCCATCAACGGGAGCTGGTGACACAGAGGGAGCTGTCGGCGCATGAGATGGAGGTTGTCCGGCAACACTCGGTGCGTTAGATGTAGGACATGGCCAGCTACTTTCAGGCCCTTCAGATCCCTGGTGTCACCTGCCTCCGTTGCCTCCCTCGCTGTACGCTCCACCCCTGCCTCCTAGCCCTATATGGACTCCAGTGATGTTTGCACCAAAATTGGGACTGACAAACACACAAGAGAGGCTTCTTGAGGAAGATCAGCTAAATGCTGGTAACAACTATTTCTTGGAGAATCGGATAAATTGGAGCAAATCAGCTAACCAAGTTCGGCTATCTGGAAGCACATGGGATGCATTGACTCTGACTCGGTTCGATGGGAGACGGCGCATTGATGGCACAGGACTCTGCAGAATGGAATAGTAGGGCCCAAGTTATCAAGTTTTAGTAGTTTTAGTTTATTTCCTTATTTTGCAAGTCGTGTCAAGTTAGGACTTGGTCAAAGCCCATGGTATAAATATGTAAGCCTCGGCACCTATTAAACTCTCTCGACAATCAATACAACCTTTCGGCTCTGGCCAAAAACCCTTAGGAGTAGGAGTAACATAGTCTACATCGGCATCGACCGACCTCTGGTTTGCTGTAAGTACAATCATGGCTTGTGTTTTCATTTGATAAGGTTGCATCGGCTTTGACCAACCTCTTGTGATGTGTTAACATGGCTAGTTATCGGCTCTATTAGGCTTGGCAACCTAGTAGATTCATTAAGTTACCGATGTTGACTGGTTTACATTGTTTATTTATTTATATCAACATTGTTGTCCGATGAAGATTGGTAGATTTGGCTTATATCTTCTTAGATTCAATTGTCATCAATGCTCATTATGTTTATTCTCATACCTTGATGATTGGTCATGTGTTTGCATTAGCTAGATCATATCAATCTTGTTCATGACATGTGGTGCGTTCTAAGGTATAGATAGTTTTACGGTAAAGCTTGTTAATCTCTTCTGGGGGTTTTAGTGGCTGCAGCGGATTAAGTTACCGATCTCACTAAGATGGCATCTGAATTCAGATGCCATTGATTAGTAAGCTTTTCTTGTAGAGTTGTTTGTGCACCTAGTTTGTTCTCATGACAATATCGGCTATTTAGTCAATTTACCAGAGCTCTACCCATAACACTACATGCATGT
Source organism: Bothriochloa decipiens (assembly GCA_023333625.1). NCBI lineage: Eukaryota > Viridiplantae > Streptophyta > Magnoliopsida > Poales > Poaceae > Bothriochloa > Bothriochloa decipiens. The sequence continues at coordinate 2,828,224 of CM041646.1, forward strand.
ATTTGTTTAGACACTAGTTGGTTCATTAAGCTTGTTGGGCGTGACTTGGTCTGAAGATTTCAAATTTGACAAGTCCTTTGGGGTTTGTTGGGCGCGACTTGTTCTTTAGATTTCAAATTTGACATGTTTAGTGGATCTCTTAGTTTTAATCTGGATTTTTGCAATATGTGTAGGATCTTTACATATTGTATCGGTTAATTCAGATTGGCTAGAGGTTCTATGCCTTAATGTTTATCTAGATAGCCGATCTAGCTTTTTCCTATACTTCTTCAAATACAGCAGCATGCTCTATGAATGGCTTGTATATGTATTCATCTTGTTCAATTATGTCATGCCATGAGCAATTGATTTATTCATGCATATTTTTCACTATTTTTTATTTACAGAAGCATATTGGTTGTTGACTCTCTAGTTAATGATTGGTCCGTTTAGCTATTTATCCATACATGAGAAACTGCCTGGCACCACGCCTGTAGGCTACATAATTTGACTATTTTTCTCCTTGTCAATTGTAGGGTCAAATTGACTAGCACGCCTCGGACTCGATCAACTGGTCACCTGCTGGTGAAGTCGCAGGGATCGGAGAAACATTCTCGCTCCGGTCTACCTGGCTTGCGAGAGACCGTTGACGTGAAGAGTCACGATTTTGCGTCAACAGTTGAGTATATATGTTTGTCTATTCCTTTGGCTTGTGCGGCTATCATGCAGGTATTAATGAGATCGCTTCTCCTTTGTGCAGTCACAATCGGCGGGTTCGAACCCGACTCGTCCACATGGCCCTTCTCCACAGCATGAGTGGCCGGTTGCAGCGGGTGCACAGTTGATGTGGCCAGGTGGCGTTCCTCCTCCGCCTCCGCAGCACGGGCACTTCAGGTGGGCAAGCTGCCCTCTGCTTCCACCGCCTAGATGGACATACCACTACCAGTCGGCGCCGCAGCACGGGAGCTCCGGGTGGTCTTCGTGGCCAGGTGGGAGGTCTTCACACTCTGCGGGGCATGAGGACGCCGGGACACAACACGAGCAGTGATGGACAGTGATTGTTATGTTGGACATGTTGAATTTGTGACTATTGATAGATGTTGGACTTGTTATGGATGTTGAACTTGTTAGATTTGTGTTATATATGTGAATCGATATATATGTGGATTTGTAATATATATATATATATTTGTGTGTGTGGATTTGCCTACTATGATATATATGAAAAACAAAGAAAAACAAAAAAAATTTCTAGCTTTGCCGAGTGCAGACACTCGGCAAAGCTGGGTGCCCGTGTGCCAAAATACCTAGCTTTGCCGAGTGCTGACTTGGCATTCGGTAAAGATTTTTTTAAAAGAAAATTAAAAATCTTTGGCGAGTGCCGGCCAGGTCGGCACTCGGCAAAGATTTTTCTAAAAAAATAAAAATCTTTGCTGAGTGCCGTACAGGTCGGCACTCGGCAAAGAAGTTTTTAAAAAAAAACTAAAAATCTTTACCGAGTGCCAGCCAGGTCGGCACTCGGCAAAGAATTTTTAAAAAATAAAAAGATCTTTGCCGAGTGCCTACTACGTGGGCACTCGGTAAAGAAAGCGTCAGATGCCTAATACCGTTAAGCTTTGTCAGTGCCAGGCAAGCACTCGGCAAAGTATTTGCCGAGTGTCCGACGTGTGGCACTCGGCAAAGATTTCTTTGCCATCAAATTCTTTGCCGATACCTTTTTGCCGAGAGTCGCACTCGGCAAAGGGGCTGAGTCCGGTAGTGAGTAGTATAGGCCTGACGTGGTACGGTACCGGGTTCCGTGTCCCGAGAATATACGTTCCATTTCACAGACATGAAACATTTTTTATCCCAACAGCGTAAAATCCTTTTGAAAACGGCTGCCGGCCACCCATATTGGAGACCTATTGGTACATTCACAATTCACTTTAGTGATTTTAATTAACCGTGAAAACAATCGTAGTATATGACATGTAGTACTAGTGGATACTAATAAGATGTGACTGAATTTGAATTTCCGTCGTATAATTACAATTACATGATTCTTGATGTGTTAATAAAGTACTCCCTCTATTTAAAATTATAAGTTATTTTGAATTTTTTGATATATTCAATTTGCTACGTATCCAGACATAACTTATGGCTAGATTTTGTGTAAGATTGGACAAAAATTTATATATTTGGCTGACATGAGGATATATATGGTTGTTCACCATAAAAACAACCATGCCAACGGACGCTAGACCACTTGGTCAAGCGCTTCCGAGGCACCCCTGGGGCCTGAGTTCGATCCCAAGTCTATGTATATTTGCTAGCTATTAGTGCGAATTTCAGGGCCTCAAGATAATAAAATCCCTTCATCTGTCTCAAGCCGAATGTAGTAAATAGTAAATAAAAAATTTGGAGATGCAAGGAGTTGAACCCCAAACCTTGAATCATGCATATTTTCACACTCTACCAATTGAGCTACATCCCCAACGTTGATTTAGGTTTTTAATATGTTTTATTTTAATAATTTTACATGCACGGTGCGATAATGATAATGCAAAACGTGAAAACAATCATAGTGACATGTAGCACCAGTGGACTGATAAGATGTCACTCATAATTCGAATTTCCATTGTATAATTAATTTTAGATGATTCTTGCAGTTTTAATAGAATGCATCAATAGGCATGTTGCTATCCTGTGGCAGGGCGAGTGCAGCGCACAACATGGCTGACGCTTCAACTCCTAGTTGTAAAAATCGAAGACACAGTAGTAGGGGAACCGTCGTGGCGTGTGTGTGTTGAAATGAGATGAGCAGAAAAGCACTTTACGTAGATTGTTGTTGGCTAACAGCAACTGGAGCACCCAAATTAGTGCCCTACTTCTGATTTTGGTATTTCTCCCAATTTTTGTTGGTCCAAAATTTTACTTCAACTTCAGCAGCAACCCTCAAAAAAGGCCCCACTCATCATTGGGACAGTCCTTTCTTCCTCCCCATTCTCCACACAGACCAACACAGGCCGTAAGATCCATGGGGAGGAGCCGCGTTCATCGGAGGGAGGAGCAGTGGGCGCTGGATTTCGACGACTGGGGAGGGACATGCCGCACGCCAATTGGTGGCGGCACTTGGAGAGGGACAGCAAGAGAGGGAGACGCATGGCACTAACGCCAGCGCCACGGCTAGACAACGCGCTCGTGCTTTCGCCATGGCTGGTGTGGCGATGCTCGAGCCAGGGGTGGGGGGAGGGGGTGAGGAGCGCTAGCAGATCCACCCGCCGGTGCACAGGGGTTAGGGAGGAGCATCTGGGCGGTCTGAGAAGGGAGCCCGACAGCTGGCAGCGGAGGAGGAGCTCATCGTGCCTGTAGGAATGGAGAAGCTCCACCCGCGATGGAGACCCGTGAGCGTAGGAGGGGGAGCTCGCGGCTCGCCCTTGCTTTTGCTTATGCTTGTGAGGTGGTGGCGGCTGCGTACACCGGCAGGGCAGCAGAGGGCCGTGCTCGGGTACACCACAAGCAGGGAGGACCGCGTCTGCTGGATTGGGGCTGGGGTTGACCCAATAGCAATCTGGTCTAGAGGGGAGATTTTGTTGTCCTAACAAATATCAAGGCCGTAGTAGGGGCTCTGCTTGAGCCGGATTTTTGGCATGAGACCCATATTTAGCTATAGGGCCCTGCTAGAGTTGCTAAGGGATATTATATATTTGTTATAGATACATATCTACCTTCTAATCTACAACAACCTTTCTACTTCCCTTGGCCTATTCAAATCAAGTGCTTGCCACTGTGTACACCACATTAACAACTCCAATACGTTGTCACATATATGACTGCCACACTCCAATGTGTTGTCACATATTGTATGACAGCTCCCGTCAAACATAACCATACTAGGTTAACATTGTGTTCAAAATTCTCTAATTGTACTATTAGTGGTTTTGTAAATCCATTTGCTACTTGATCATTGAAGGTGCTTTCCAATACCAAGGCGCAGCAGGCAGCAGCAAGCCTGCCCATATATTAGGCGAAGTGAAGGTGGCCCCACTGTGGCTGAAGATGAACCCGTCCATCACTTACAGTAGTTTTTCCAACTGCTTGCCACAAGTGTATACATACATCCCATCAAGTTACAATGATCTACTAGTACCACATGTATAGAGAAGCATGCAGTAGCTGCTTGTTCAATAAATAAACTAAAAAAGTTAGGCTACAAGGTTGCTTTGGTGAAGGTGTATACATTTTGTTTTGTATATATTTACTTGTGTTGAGAGAAATAAAAACTTTGAGTGATCTCCATTTGACCCCTTGAACTTGTCACCAAGTCCAAAAACTCCCTCCAGTCGGAAACAAAATCTCTAACTTTCAAAATGTAAGGTTGGTTTTGAGTCATATATCATGCTTTTCATTAGTATAAAGAACAAGAGTAAATATAATAATATGGTAAATTAAAAAAAATGAAGATGCAAGGAGTTGAACCCCTTCCCCCTAACTATGCAAAGCTTAGCTCTCCACCAATTGGCATCCCAAATTTTAGTTTGTTTTTCAATATAATTATTCTCATTTTTGCACTGGCACTTAATACCAAACATTTTGTGCAACTGAATTGAAATACATGACTGAATGAAACATGCATTTGGCCACCTAGGACTGAAGAATTAGGCAGAGTAGTTCAATTGAAACACACATATTGAAACACATAAAAATGAACGATCACACTGTTCACGAAACATCAATATTATTCACCACTGACAACAAGCATGGACGATTACAGCAGTGCTCACTCGATGGGACTTATCTTTATTTTATTTATCCGCGGAGTCAACTGAAGCGGTAGATAGATACTGAGTTACTGAACAAAGTGAGATGCATGATGACGCCGTAGCTAGTTTACTTTGGGCAGAAGACGACGTTGTAGTCGCTGTCGGCCTTGCACCTGCGTACCTTGCCCTCGTTGGGACGCTGGATGGCGTCGGGGCAGCCAGGCTCCCTGCACCGGATCGTAGAAGGAGCCATGGGCAGGCTGGACCTGTCGCAGGTGAAGTCCATGGGCAGGTGGAAGCTGTCGACCACCGAGATGTCGTAGTAGTCCGCCGCAACGCTGCCACCGCCGATGGTGAACTCGGCCAGCGTTGCCGGGGAGCTGGCAGTGCAGAGCGCCCGCGCAGTCACCGGAGGCGCACCACCCGTGGCCACTGGCGCCGAAGCGGCAGCCGGTGCGCCCCCAAATCCTGCCACCGGTCGTTCCCGCTGCACCTCGAAGAGCCACGTGTGGCCGGGCTCCAGCTGAGCGCCGCCTCCCGCGGGGATGGCTGCCGGCCACACCGTGAAGGGGCAGAGGTTGGTGACCAGGAACGTGGCTGTGCTGGCCTTGCCGGCGGCGGTGAGCGCCACGAACGCCACCACCGCTACGAGGAGGAGGGAGTGGCGGGCTGGCCTCCTGCTCCTCCAGCTACCGGCCACCACCGGAGACACCATTACTGCATGGTCTTGGACTTCTTGCGCGCGTGTGCTTCACTGCGGCTTCACTGCTTGTTTGCTTGTGGTGATGGACTTGTGTGCTAGTGGTTTGTGGAATGAACAAGGCAACCGACGCCAAGCCGGTTTATATACACAAGCAAGCAACGACCAGGTCCAGGGCGCAGATTACAAAGATGCCCTCTCATCTCTCTTAGCCTGTTTATGAGTTCAAGGGTCCAGAAATCTGATCACTACTGAAAATCGCGACTTTACCGAGTGTATATTCTTTGCCGAGTGCTAAATCTCGGGTATTCGGCAAAGAAAGTCTTTACCAAATGCCACACGTTAGAACTATGGAGGCACACGTTAGAACTATGGAGGCACACGTTAGAGTCGAAAGGGTTTAGACTTAGTAGGACTAAGACCGATTACATGAGGTGCGATTTCAGCGCGACTAGGAATGAGGAGGGAGACGTTAGCCTCGATGGGCAAGTGGTGGCCAAGAAGGATACTTTTCGGTATTTATGATCGATGCTACAAAAGGATGGTGACATTGATGAAGATGTTAGGCACAGAATTTCAGCCGGTTGGTTGAAATGGCGTCAAGCTTCAGGCGTCCTCTATGACAGAAGGGTGCCTCAGAAGTTAAAAGGTAAGTTTTATAGGACAGCGATTCGTCCGGCGATGTTATACGGTGCTGAATGTTGGCCTAACAAAAGGCGACATATCTAGCAATTGAGTGTAGCAGAGATACGTATGTTATGATGGTGTTGTGGACACACAAGGAGGGATAGAGTCCGGAACGACGATATTCGGGATAGGGTTGGGATGGCACCAATTGAGAAAAAATTGATTCAACAGCGGTTGAGATGGTTTGGCCATGTCCAACGGAGGCCTCCTGAGGCATCGGTGCGTAATGGGGTTCTAAAGCGGGTCGATAATGTAAAGAGAGGTAGAGGTCGACCTAAACTGACTTAGGACGAGTCGGTTAAAAGAGACCTTAAGGAGTGGAATATCCCTAAGGATTTAACTATAGATAGGAGCGCTTGGAGACTAGCAATTAATATGCCTGAACCGTAATCTTTTTCTTGTACCATTTATGTGTTCTTTGTTTTCATGCCTCTTTAGGGTTTCATCTCTAGCCTACCCCAACTTGCTTGGGACAAAAGGCTATGTTATTGTTGTTGTATTTTTTTAATTTTTATCTTTGCCGAGTGTCCACACCTAGCACTCGGCAAAGAAGTCTTTGCTGACGTTTTCTTTGCCGACAGACTTCGGTAAAAATATATGTTTGTCTAGTACTTTGGCTTACGCGGCCATCCTGTAGGTACTAATGAGATTGCTTCTCCTTTGTGCAGCCACAGTCGACGGGTTCGAACCCGACTCCTCCACATGACCCTTCTCCACAGCATGGGTGGCCGGTTGGCCCGGGTGCATAGTTGACATGGCTAGGTGGCGTTTCTCCTCCACCTTTGTAGCACAGACACTCCGGGTGGGCAAGCGTCCCTCTGCTTCCGCCAATCGGGTGGACGTACCAGTCGGCGCCGCAGCCCGGGCGCTCCGGGTTGTCTTGGTGATCAGGTAGGAGCTCTTCACACTCTGCGGGGCATGAGGGCGCCGGGTCGTAGCACGAGCAGTGATGGACTGGGATTGTTATGTCGGACATGTTGGATTTGTGACTATTGATGGATGTACTTGTTATGGATGTTGGACTTGTTGAATTTGTGTAATATATGTGTATTTGTAATATATATAGATGTGTTACCCTATAGCTGGCTACAAAATATTATATTTTGTAGCCAGGTCAACTTGCGTGCGATTCAGCACAGTCGGACCCACACGGACGTCCACCAATCATTATTAGCAAATTAATAATTAATTAACAATTAATATAATCGGTGACGTCCACCCCCGTGCCATGGCCCCAAATTGCGTCCGTTTCCCAAATCCCCGTCACCTCCCTGCTTCTTCCGCCGCGCGGCACTCCGTCCGCATTCCACCGGTGACAGACCCCGGGCTCCTCCGACGCATCCTCCCAAATCCCTTCCCACCTCCCGGCGTCAGCGTTCCTGTGGCGGCGTGGATCTCCTCCAACACCGGCGCGGCGCAGGTCACCAACTGGTGATGGCGAACCTCGCTACCACGCGCACGGCGAGCAGAGCGCTCCAGCCGCGAAGGCTCCTGTACCGGCACCGGTAGCAACTAGCCACAAGATCACTAGCGACGGCAACCTGCGCCGTCACCTTGCCGGGATCCGGCGGCCCCTGTACCCCAACGGCAGCGCCTTCCTCGGCTCCCCAGCAGCGGTGGCTCCCAGGATACCCCGTGGCGGCGGCCCATAGCTGCAGCGCCTCTTCCCTCCTGCGGCGTCTCCAGAGGCGGCGGCTTCCGGTCACGACGACGGTGTCAGCAAGGCTGACCATGCTCCAGCTGCATCGAGCCCATGTGACGACGAAGGACCTGGGCCGCGCCAAGCAGAAGCGTCACGGCCCAGGATGAAACAACCTTGATTTCCGCGAAGGGAAATCCACAGTGTCGGAGTG
>CM041646.1:2851184-2866356 GCA_023333625.1 Bothriochloa decipiens
TGGGGCAGGCTAAGTGGTTTTCTACTCTTGACCTTCGGGCTGGCTTTTACCAAATCCTCTTACACCCTGGTGAAGAGCCTAAGACTGTGTTTCAGACACATTGCGGTCAGTATGAGTTTCGTGTTATGGCTTTTGGACTCACTGGTGCCCTTGGCACATTTCATGGTGCCATGAATGTCACTCTTGCGCCTGGATTGAGGAAGTTCGTCATTGTGTTCTTTGATGACATTTTGGTGTATAGCCGTTCCTTTGAAGAGCATGTGCAGCACCTCGAACTTGTCTTTTCATGGTTGGCTGCCGATCAGTGGTGCATTAAACTGTCTAAGTGTCGCTTTGCACAGCGGGAAATCTCTTACTTGGGCCACATTATTGATGAAAGTGGGTTGAAGACAGATCCTGCCAAGATTAAGGTGATCATTGAGTGGCCAACTCCGTCCAATGTTCGTGCCTTGCGTGGAATCCTTGGGTTGGCTGGCTATTACCATAAGTTTATCCAACACTTTGGTCTCATTGCTAAACCCTTGACCGACTTGTTGCGCAAGGACACATTATTTATCTGGACATCAATCCATGCTTCGGCTTTCCATACTTTGAAGCAAGCTCTCTGTTCTGCTCCAGTCCTGGGTATTCCTGATTTCTCTTCGCCTTTTCACATCGAAACTGATGCATCCGATTCAGGTATTGGGGTTGTTTTGCTTCAGAAGGGCCACCCTTTGGCTTTCATTAGTAGGGCTTTGGCACCTCGTAACCAGGGTTTGTCCACGTATGAAAAAGAGTATTTAGCTATTTTGATGGCAGTTGATCAGTGGCGCCATTATCTGTTGCAATCGGAGTTCACTATCCATACTGATCATCGTAGCTTGATCCATTTGAATGAGCAGCGCCTTCATACGCCGTACCAACAGAAGGTGTTCACTAAGCTTTTGGGTCTTCGTTACAAAGTGGTTTACAAGAAGGGGGCTGACAATCTGGCAGCAGATGCCCTGTCTCGGCGAGACCACACACTGGACCTGCAGTCAGTGTCCTCTCCAACTCATTTATGGTTGCATGATTTGAAGCAGTGGTACCCAACCGATGACGAAGCTCGTGCTCTTCTCCAGTGTCTTGCTCTGGATGGTGAGTCCTGTTTGCCATATCAGTTTCGTGATGGTGTTATTCTCTACAAAAACCGCATCTGGCTGGGCTCCAATACTTCATTACAGAACAAAGTGTTGTCTGCGTTACATGACAGTCCGGTTGGCGGTCATTCTGGGGCTCCAGCTACCTATCAGAAGATGAAACCGCTGTTCTTCTGGCCTGGCATGCGCGCTGCGGTGCTCCGGCATGTTCAGAATTGTATGATTTGTGCCCAGGCTAAGACTGAACGTAGTGGTTATCCCGGTCTGCTACAGCCAATTCCAGTTCCCAGAACTCCGTGGGAGGTAGTGTCACTTGATTTTGTGGAGGATCTCCCTACATCCAGCACTTACAACGTCATTCTGGTTGTTGTTGATAAGATGTCCAAGTATGCTCATTTCCTTCCCTTGCGTCATCCGTATTCTGCTGCGTCTGTTGCCAGCTTGTTCATGGAGCAGATTTTTCGCTTACATGGGATGCCAGTGGCTATCATCTCTGACCGTGATCGGGTTTTCACAAGCCGCTTTTGGAAGGGCCTATTTGATGCTGCTCACACAGATCTTCGCATGAGTACTTCTTATCATCCGCAAACCGACGGGCAGATGGAGCGGGCGAATCAATGTATGGAAACTTATCTTCGGTGTTTCACTCACGCTTATCCAGCCCGCTGGTCGAAGTGGCTATCTCTCGCGGAGTATTGGTACAACACTAGTTCCCATTCGGCTCTGGGTCGCTCTCCCTTTGAAGTGCTGTATGGATGCAAACCTCGTCACTTGGGTATTGACTCGGATTCCGCAGCGCCTGTGCCTGATTTGGCAGTCTGGTTGGAGGAGCGACAGCTGATGCAAGACCTGGTTCATCAGCACTTGCTGCGGGCTCAAGCACGCATGAAGCGTCATGCCAACAAGCGACGTGTCGAGCGTCAGTTCAATGTTGGTGACGAGGTGTTTGTCAAGCTGCAGCCTTACATTTAGTCATCGGTGGATCGCCGTGCTTGTCACAAGCTCGCCTTCAAGTTCTTCGGACCATTCAAAATCACTCAGCGCATTGGCAGAGTCGCTTACAAGCTTCAGCTTCCTCCATCTGCTGTGGTGCACCCAGTCTTCCACGTTTCGCAGCTGAAGCTGTCGCCAGGTTCCTAGCCAGTAAGCTCAACTCTTCCTTCTGACTTCATTGATGTGCAGATTCCTGTTCGTGTGCTTCAGCGTCGCTGGTCCGCTGGCCAACATCCGGTGGAGCAACTCTTGGTGGAATGGTCTCACATGCCTCGTGCTCTGGCCACTTGGGAACCGCTGGAGCAGCTTTGTCAGCAATACCCAAGGGCGCCCGCTTGGGGTCAAGCCGGGTCCAAACGAGGAGGGAATGTCAGCAAGGCTGACCATGCTCCAGCAGCATCGAGCCCATGCGACGATGAAGGACCTGGGCCGCGCCAAGCAGAAGCGTCACGGCCCAGGAGGACTGCTCGGCCCAATCCAATGTACACTGGATCCCCGTGGGTGTGAACTATATGTGAGGGTAAAGAAAGAGAGGAAGGGGGGAAGAACATTTTTCTGTAACAAACCGAACTCGTTAATCCTGTCATCTTCCTCGCGAAGCTTGCTTACTCGCAGCAGCGAATTCCCCTTCTTCCTTAGGTCGTGCGCGATCTCCTTGCTGCTACCCTAACTGGTGCTAACAGACGGTGACCCCGATGCGCCCCAGCGACCCTCCCCAACCCCGACCCCGACAGCGGCCGCAGCGGCCGTGCCTCACGCCGACTCCCACGACGCGGCGGCGGCCTGGCAGCCGTCCCCCCGACTCTGAGGGCGGTGTGGACCTCACGGACGGAGCCACGGAGGTAGGCAGTGGCGAGTGGCCGCATCTGGGCTGCACTGCTTCCCTCTCCGCAGGCACAGCGGCCACCGGCAGTGGCCCCATCTGGCGGCGCGCGCACGGGAGGCAGTCTCTCACTCTCTCCAACCTGGCGGCGGCAGACCATCTCCACACCCGGCCATGGCATTCCTTCCCTGGCCATGCCCTTGTTCTCCACTGGCGATGTCCAGAACTCCAGATTGACATCGTCTTGTTCTTCATTCACCGCCTGACGCGTTGCCGGTGCAGCTTCGCAAGAGTTATGAGCTGTTGGAAAGGACCAAATTCTAGATGATTTTCGTAAATACTCAGTATTTCTTATTATCAGTGCATATTTTTGTAAATTTATTTTTATGTACAGATTCTTGTAAATTAGTGCAAATTCTTGTAAATATATATTCTCGTAAATATGATAAGTAAAAATTCTCGTTAATATTAGTGAAGATTGTAATAATATTAGGGTAAATATTATTAGACAAAATCTCTTAAATGCTTAATGCTGATTCTCGTAAATATTACTTAGTGTGAATTCTTGTAAATATAGTTGTATGATTTTGGTGCAAATTCTAGTTGAGGCGTTCGAATTCTAGTAACTATTTTACCGGTGAATGCATTCTCCTAACTCGCTGCATGCAAAGCAAGGCTCGGCAAAAAAAAAAATTCTAGATTTGCCGAGTGTCTGCCAGGTGGGCACTCGGAAAAGATTTTTCTAAAAAAATTAAAAATTCTTTGCCAAGTGCCTGTCAGATATACACTCGGCAAAGAATTTTTTAAAAAAATAAAAAAATCTTTGGCGAGTGCCTGCCAAGTAGGCACTCGGCAAAGAAGACATCACTGACTAGTGTCATTAAACTTTGCCGAGTGCGTTCCTGGCACTCGGCAAAGTCTTTACCGAGTGCCCGATGCGTGGTACTTAGCAAAGAATTCTTTGCCGTCAAATTTTTTGCCGACACCTGTTTGCCGAGTGCCGACGTGGAAAGATATCGACAAAGCCTTTGCCGAATGGTTTCAGGACTTTGCGGAGTGCCCAAGACACTCGGCAAAGAGGACGAATGAATCCGGTAGCGGCGAGAGGTAGATTTCACTTGACGATACATGGTAGTTAATTATTGTCATATACGCTGAGACCATGTAGGGGACCAGTTATAGCACTCTAATTAAGGCCCCTATAGAATGGGCAAGAATTTCGAAGGAAAAAACACAGGATTCTGGAAAATTTCCCATATAATAAATGGGACGACACAGCAGGACCCTACACTTAGAAAACGAAAAACACGCACTAGTGAAGCATGCAATGGCACAAAGAAGTAAACTCAATAAAGAACCACTCTTTATGGAATATAAAAAAGACTGTCACGTCCGAGTTTTCACATGGTGGTTCTGCCTTTGAGCCGACCAGTCGAGGGTTTTTGGAAATGGGGAAGTCGATCTGTCCTAAGCCATGCCTTCCGACAGAAAACTGGGTCTATGTACTCAGAAAAATGGAAAAGGTGCTGTAGGTAAGGTTAACAGAGTTCGTGCATGACCCATCTCATGCCAAATGTCATCGTTAGCATAGATCATTCGGTGCTTATGTGGACTTCTTGCAGCTCAGTTGTGTTGCAACGGATGCTTTTCTTTGGGGCATGGGAAGACAGAAATGGGCATCTGCAAGTGCTAGAGATGACTGTGAGATAGCTTGTGCATCCTAACCTACACATGTTGCTTCTCATATACTCGTTGCATGCTACACGTGACAAACTATATCAGATAAACTGAATGGTGTGGGCAGGGCCGTGCAGTTTAGGTCCCCTCCCTGTTCTGCATACCTTCATGTTCCAGGCACGTTTTCTTTGTAATGCTGGTTGAGAGCATGTAGGCATAGATCTTAATACTTGTATGTGCAAGTGAAACCTATACCAGTTGGTATGGCTGTGCGTTTTGCACCCTGCCAGCCAGAGTTTGATCCTCCTCGGGGGCAAATTTGTTGGCCGAAGCAGGCACAGTCTCCGCAAAAGCACAGGTTAAGGCCTGCACAGTTTTACGGGAGCTGTGGTGTCTGTGTACGGGTGGGGCAGAGGTTTGGGGGTTCTCTTACTTGAGTTAAAAGGTCTTCTTTTTAAGCATAATGTTCGGGTACCCCAAGGGTGTGTTGAGTTTTTTTAATACTTATATGTATTAACTGAGTTCCCAACATTTCTCTTGCCAATGTACAAATTTAAGTATAGAATGGGAGGCCAAGCTTGAGTGAAGTGAAAGTGTAAACTGATCAGTTGGGGTGTGCAGAACTCACAAGATGGAAATGAGTTTTTTCTGTGAACACATAGGTTGGCACATAATGCAAAGGCCACAATCGCTGGACCAAAACGTACCAGGGACTCAGGAAGAAGCGGGTGAATTTAGGAGCTCTCCACTGTTCAATTCATTTACCATTTAATAGAAAAAATAGGTAGCAAGTTTTTGGAAATTCACGGGCTTGCCATTATTGTCACACACTAGCACAATTATGGATATTCTATAAAAGGCCTAGTAATACTACGTAGTATTTTAAAGAAACTATTAAATTATCTAATAGTAATTAAAGTCGATTGTTTATGAAATAAGATAGAGACAACCTGCTCTAGAAACATGTGTCAGTGGTTGTGGCCGTCTTATCTCCACTATAATTGAAAACTTCTTCAGGCAAATACTTCCTTCAAGATAAATGACTGACAACACACCTTCTACGGATGCAACGGCCCGGATTAAAAATATGATGCAGGCCCTTACTCTTACTCACGACCGCGTGACCGGTCTAAGCGACCACGGTTCGATTCAGCCGTCATACTTCTTTTTCATTTTTTCAATCAAAAAAGTTCCGCTGTCAGTCTGGCCGTGCGAGAGCGACAGAGGGGCAGAAGGCGGAGGCTCCTAGGGTCGCGGTGGCGACGGTGGGCGGCGGCAGGCCGGGACCGTGGATCGGCGTGCAGCAGCGGGCAACGCCATACCGGCCAGTCGGCGGCTGCTTCCTGCAGCGCGTGGCGGCGAAGGAGATGAGCAACACGCCTGCGGGGAGCAGGCACAGCGTGACGACGAAGAAGAGGCCGTCGTCGTCCTTGGAGGACGCGCTTGCTGGGGCCGCCGCCCGGCCCGTGCCGCCATACTTGAATGGCACGGGGTTCATGGCTTCGTGGCGCGATGCCCGGAGGACTTTGAGGATGGCGGCGCCTTCACGGAGATCCAGGCCGGCAGCATGGGGAACGACGCCTCTGGACGCCAAGAGGCTGTGGCAGACGCGATACGACGCCGGTCGGGGCTGCAGCCTAGCGACGCGAGGCCACGCGGGGTGCTGGGGTCCTGGATCACACAATCTAAGCGGTGGCTTACCTCCCGAGTTCTACGGCGGCGGCGGCGGCACCTCCACCTTCGCAGCCTCCCCGTCGCTGTCACCACGTTTATTTGCAGCCTCCGGTCTCAAGAATAGTACTCTGTAGGATGTGCCCTCGTCAACAGTTTCCAGTTTCCATTAACTTGAAATCAAGGTGATATCACACAGACCATGTCCTGCACCTGTTTGTTGTTTCACTCAGGTGAATTTTCAGTTCTTTTTTCCATTCCATATTTGTCTTTGCTATACGAACTTCAGGGTTTGGGTTATCTTAGAAATCCACGTTCACATTTTTCTACTAAATAATCTATGATTATTTATAGAAGTATAGTGACTCTTGGGATCCTCTATCCTGATTACATTTTCTCTAATTTTATTTCATGGATAATTTAGTTTTTATGTATACTTTTAGATTGCCAGATGCTATACTTCTAAGAAATCAGCAGCTAATTATAAAGCTATCCGCCTTCATCATGGTCATTCAGGTATGCATACATAGTTAGCTACCATCCGCCTTCATCATGGTCATTCTCATTCAGCTACCATCTGCCTTCATAATCATAGTTATTCTGGTATGCAGATACAGGTTCAGGCAACATGTTTCTAATTTGGAAAGGGTTCAAATCAAGTCTTAACCCCTATATGTACTGTCAGCCTATAATCTGCCCCTGTTAGCAACCATTCCTGTAACTTTAATTCAAATGGAAATATGCATAACATAGAATACCAACACATGGCTGCAACATCAGTTAGCCAAATGCCCCTATCAGTAAGCCTGTTTTGCTTATCTAAAGCTGACTTCGAGTAACAGTGTTTCAGTCCTGGACTGAGTTCGAGTAGATGGTGTCCAAGATTCTGTCAACTGGATTGGATTATTTGATGATTCTTGAATTGGATTGTCAGGTCCTGCTTGATCAGAAGGTAACAACGTGCTGAACATTGTTACTCCAGGTGAGTCTCACCAACATCACCAATTCATTTTCAGTGACCATGATATAGCTGGAATTTTCAGTGAGTATGTGTCAGATTTATTTGATGCTTTTGACAAAAGGACAGAATGTCTCAAAGATATTTAGAAAATTAGTTACTTTGATCCAATTGCAGTGTTATCTAAATTAGTAGAGCAGATGTTATCTAAATTATTAAATACTGAATTGTCACTTTCATCCTATTGCACTATCTGTTTTTAGCGATACATCTGTCTGAAACTGTCTCATACTTGTGGGAATTAACTGACTGTACTAAACCAATTAACTTGTCTTATTAGTAATTGTTTTCAAGGTTTGAACAACTTGAGATGCATATATGTTTTTTAGTTAGTGGATGCCAACAGAGATCAGTTAATATTTTCTTTGAAAAATAACTGACATAGGCATAAAGGAATGTAACCTGAAGAGGAGGGATGTAGGCAGAAATGAAAGTAACCTGAAGTGATACATCCTCCGTCAACAAACTTGGCTATTGAAACCTCAAGTGCTTACTTCATCAAATTAATTCACAAGTTTTATGTTGAGTTGCTCAATTTTCTCATCACCTTCATTGATTGGATTTTCTCATCGCCTCCATTGATTGGTTGATGGCATCAAATTACTTCAGAAGTTTTCTGTTGAGTCGCTCAATTTTCTCATCGCTTCCATTGACTGATTGGTGTCCTTAATTTCCATAGCCAAGATCGTTTGGATTTGCAGGGACAAAAGTCTCTACTATAATGCAAAACTTCTCGAGGCAATCCCTTCCTTCAAAATCAATGGTTCACAGCAAACCTACTACAGATTCAAAGGCTCAGATTCGATGTAAAAGTGTTTAGTATACAATGTAACTTCAGCTGTCTTTGGTGGCGCTCTTGGCAACTACGGCTCCGCTGTGCTTGCACTGTGCCGTCCTATGCATCACTGTGCGCCGCCCAAGGCTCCAGCTCCGCCTACCACCATAGATGAGCCACAGGAGTTTTGGGTGCTCCGGCCAGCTTCGTCACAGCACCGGTCGGAGCCCCTCCAAACAGAGGCTTAGATGGTTAATATGAGAAATGAATTTGTTGTGCTTTCTTATGCAAAAGTGTTTTCCGGGTAGTAGACATGTTTAAATACAATTGTGTAAAAGTTGAAATATGGAAAAAAAACATTGGTTGTTTTCATATGGATTTTCAAGATAAAACCATGGCGTTAGCACGGGCATTATACTGGTTATACTAGGAGGATTCCCCGCGCGTTGCTGCGGGAATTTGCGGAGTCGTTTTATATTAGCTTGGAATGAAAGAAGCAAGCAGTTTCATAACATTGTTAGAACATTAAGGTTTGTGATATTGAGATGCTATGTTTTAAAATAATAGATAAATAGTGGTTGGCGGCCATGCAAATATATATCAAATGTTTCTAAAAATAGATGGGTACGTAGAAGGAGATGTTCATCTATTACCCACACTCAAGCTATATATATCAGACACTATACTACCTGATGTACACAGGGTTATCTTCGCTCAGTTCACATACTTCTCCTAAATTGTTGCTGACTAATTAACAACATTTGTCCTTTCAAAGAAAAATCAACAAACAATTTTATATATGCAGAGGTTGTTTTTTAGGCAACTACATGCAGAGGTGTGAAGTATATTAAAAATACAATGACAGGCACAACCGCACAACGCACTCCTGTGTTATTCTAAATATGAAATAGCACAAACCCTATAAAAAGAAATGGTACTTTGAAATGAAATAGGAAGCAAAACGATCATGGAACTATCCGATCTTTAGTGCGTAAATAAACTTGCATAGACGCCACCTGTGTGAACTTTGAAAAAGGAAGCAAATATCAAGTAGAGAACCATTTACCGATGAGTCACAACATCCAATACATTGGCAGCCTACTGCCTTCCTCAGTGCCGACCGAGATAGAAGCATCACCTGCTGGTCGGGCACCATGAGTCGGTAGAAGAGATTGGCGATCGCGAGGCCTAAGTCGGCTCTAGAGGTGGCCTGGTCCTGTGGCGTCCAGGCGCGTACGGCTCCGACGTGCGCGTCGAATTGCGCCAGGGTGGTGGGAGCCGAGCGGCGCGGGAGGCCGACGGAGCAGGCGTGGTGCGGAAGACCTGGACGGACTGATGGGCAAGGAGATGGAGTGGGCGAAGCTGGACGCCATACCACCACCGAGCGTTTGTGTCTGGGTGTGAGCGGCGTGCATGTTCCTGGCTTAATAAGGACGCGGAAGCAGGGCTGGTAGGCGCAAGCAGCAGCTGGTGGTGGTGGTGGAAAGGAAGATCAATCGCCAACGGACGACATAAATGGCTCTTTAGTTCGTATATACCACTTCCATGACGTGGCTGCACAAAATTTCAGAGAAATACCCTAGTGGGGTTTATCTATATAGGATTTTAAGATTTGGAACATATTTATCGGATAATCACAACTATAGTGTGGGTTTGTTTCTGCCATACACAAGATCAGAAACGAGGAAGTGGAAACTAATAGCTTCTACAAAGATAATAGCCCGACGCTTTGCCATGGCACAAGCATTGCTACACCACCTATCAAGCTCGCACGCAGCTGATCGAAGCAGAATCATTTGGATGTTGACGATAGATTAGCCTTAGGAATTAGCCGTCACACAACAAATAAAAATCAGTTAAGTTCCAGATACCTCTCATGCCTATACTCAACCATATACTGATGAGTTGCAAGCTAGGCTTGCATCTTTTGAGCGGTCTCCATTTCTCCTTTATACGATGACTGACTGGTGTGGATATATAGGACTAGGAAAAAATCGAATCGGGCACTCGGGCTATATATGTAACTGCAACACTTCCTTCCTGCAAACATACTGTACGTGTAATACTCCGTAATTTACCTGCCGGCCTCAGAGCTTCTTTTATGCTACCTATAAGGAACTCTATACTGATAATTTAAACTCTTGTGCCGGAAATCAAATTATTGCTGCAGGCTCTAACATATATATAACTCATTTACTTACAAGTCGCAAAAAAAAGAATACATGTATAATAAATAAAAACAAAGTATTTTCAACAACCATCTATGGATCAATAGGAGGTTGACATGATGCACAGATGTCCCATTCAATTGCCTGCTATTATTTCAACATCCATCTATGGTCCAATAGGAGTAAAGGGGAAGACTAATTAAGCGACCTCCATGGATGCACAATATAGAATTGAGTGTTGTTGAGGTGTACCTGCGATTCAGTGACACATTCTACATGAGCTGTTTTACCATGGTTGGGAAAGTACTACGATACCTCTAGGTACTTCAGTTTTTTATTTTCTTAGCGAAATAATTGGGTACAGAGGGTATTTTGGTAACACGGCAGCCTCTCTCTTATGTTTTTTTCAGATCAGGAATTAGCCACATAACACGCCGCCGTTATGTGCTATTTTCTCAATCCGAACTGAAGAGCTTAGAGCGCTGCCGCTAGGCGCTCCTTCCTGGAGTAACGGATTCATGGAATCGGAGTATCGAACATCCTGTATCGGGATTCAGAGAGCTGCAGCTGCAGCCTACGAGTAACTGAGGCCCTCGTCGTCTTGGCTTGTGGCGGCACTGGAGTTGTCTTCGCGCGCCGCCCTCCCCCCCCCCCCCTCCACCCCCCCTCGCGCCATTGGGATCCATCGACATTGATTTCATCGCTTTCTGCCAAGGGCGCCTGATCCCACCAGCAAGCACAGCAGGGTGAACATTCATCTATCGTCCGAAATTTTCATATTTTTAAAATTTTATCCTTCAAATATATGCTAGAGGCCTGCCAATGCTATAACCTTTAACTCATGTTTCATTTTCTCTCCACAACACACTTAGCAAGCTCCAGCCATTTCACTACCCTCTTCATTGAATAAGCAATTGATAATATATTTTATTTAGGTTTTTGTGTTAGATTGTTTAAAAATGATCTACATGCTTTTCTTAACAAAGAGTCATTTTTTGTCTAAATTTCTTCCGACATTTTATTTATATCACCAATAAATTTCTGATATACCCAATATATCCGTTTATCAGTGACTACCGAGATTTTTAAAATACCGGTAGAGAAAACCGTGGTTTAGGGAAACATGAACAGTAAAAACATCCGGTTAATCTTTCTCCAAGGACTAGTCGTGAAAATGTTTATGAAATTTCAGTACAATGCATACACAGTCTTGGGCTCAGTCATTTACAGGACGATCTAACTGTACAATGCCATAACCGAGTACAATAGCTAGTGTGGTGTTAGCATCGGTCTCCTGCTGTTTCAAAATGTTGTGAATGAAGGAGTCCAGATTGATCGAGTCCATCAGCTGCATAAAGGTGCCCCCTTGACGGAGATATTGATGGTCCAGAACGTGGACCATCAAGCTGGGTGCATCCGTGCGGTGGTGGGCGTGTGCGTGGGTGCCGCCGGCATGGGGAGGAGGAAGCCACGAGCAGCTACGGCTGTTCCGCTGGGCGGTGCCGTAGGCGGCGATGAACGCCAATGCCACCCCACCCAAAGCTGCCTTTGCTCTTCAGGATCCCGTGAGTTCCCCCCATGGCTGCGGACGGAGGAACCAACACGCGGTGGTGGAGGCGCTATGTCCGAGCACTGACAATGGGGACAAGAAAGAACAATAGTATCTTTCAGATTTTGAGAATAAAAATGGTCTTAGTGCTTCCAGATTTGCCCTTCACTGACTACACTAAGTTACCAAATTATCTTATATTAAATAAAATAATTTTAGAAAAAATTTAAAATGTTCCACCAATTTTAGTACATGGTCCCACCTATTTTGGTACTATCCCTAGCAATCTAGTACTTTTGAGTACTTTTCTTAGGTACCTGCTATTTTTCCACCATCCTATCATGTCTTATGAATGGTTCATATTTTTCCAACCATGGTAAAATTTCTCATTCTACACAAAAGGCATAACCAAAACATATCTGGGTGTGAGTGAATTAAGAGCTTTGATAAAAAAATTTGTATATGCTTCATTCATAAAAGTAGAAATAAACTAGTAAATTTGCTTGTGTAAATGCGATCTCATTACAGAAAAACACAAGCTCTCATTTTTTATGTTTGCTGGCTTATCTTACCTTACCTCCCGAAAAATGTGGTGTGAATGCATTGTTTGTGGAGGGACCAATTTGCTGTTCATATATAGGATCTTATGTGTCGAGCTAACCATGGAGAGAGATAGCTTAGCTCTATGTTACTAGCAAAAATGCCCTAGAAAATTTTTTGGATTGTGATGCTACACTGAACAGTCAAAATTCTAACGAGTCATATAAAACGCACTTGGCAACTATATTCTAAACTTAATAAATATTAAATTTTTGTATAGAGACTATATTAAGGCATAACCGCTTTTTTTTAATTTCCCTTTGGGTGCCTCCGGATTGGTAGTGACAGATTTAGAGAACGTCACCTAAGAATGCACTACGACTAAGAATATGCATCCACCATTCTGGAAATCCAGCCCAAGGCCCAATATTTCTCACATATATAAATGAGTTTCTGAAACCCTAACCTCACCCACCCGGCCGTCTCACTTCTCCCCCTGCTCCCCCAGTCCGCCGCTCACCCCACCCCGACCTCCCATCCCTTCTCACCGGACGCTAACAGCCGCCCGCATCCAACCCCTTCTGAGGATGGTGGCGGCAGCCCTCCACCCTAGCCGTCACCCTGGCCGAACCCGCGGCGCGGAGGAGGCACGCATCGCCGGGAGGAAAGGGGCGGGGCGTGGCGTGCGGAGGTTGGAGCCGTGCCCAGGTCTTCATCGAGCCCTTCACCGGCGACGAGCATGCAACAGGTACGCTCGCCCCTTCTCTTCCCTTCTGCAATACTGAGCACCCAATCCGTATCTTAAGCTGTTTGGCTATTTGCATCTAGATCTACTGGGGCTCTCACCGGCGTCTGTTGCGACGGCACGTCCCGGCGCTAGTGTGGGGTCCCTGGAAGGCATGAGCACGTGATGCGTGTCGATGTGGGGTAGCGTACCTCATACCCTCCAGACGCCTGCTGGGCGAGGGGTGGCACCGTCGTCGGCCATCAGAGCATGGAACGGCAGCTGTTGCCGCTGCCGGCCTTCGCGGACTCGTGGTTCTTGCGTCAGTCATCTGCATGTTCGTAAGCAAAAATACTGAATATATATCCACTTCCTTATTCAACTGTTGTTCACTGCTTTCCAAGGATCAAATTCCTCTTTCGCTGCTGGCTACCTCCCCTGTATGAACCAGTCTAGATTCGTGATGAAGTTCTTTTATATAATAAGTGATCCATATTGGGGCATGATGAGATTCTTATGTTTACTATAAATATGAAACATCCAATGATTTCTGTTAGAACGACCATTCAGGCATTTACGTGAAGCATCTAATCATTCAGAGTCTGATTGTGTAGGCAATTAGGCATTGCTACATGAATTTGACAATGACTTGTTTCAGTATACGATTTTCCATTTCGGCATATGACCTTTTGGTCCCTAGCAATTCTTGAAATGTAGTTATCTAGAATTATCTGGAAATTTTGTATGTGGAGATAGTTGTAACCAGAGACACCTATTTTAGTAATACACATTAGAGCCTTGTCATTACTATTTTTTCTGGTCTATGAAAGAATCATCCAGTGCACACAATTGAAAGAACCCAATCTGAGAACTGAATAAAACTGATATTGTACCAGATCTTTTCCATAGCTAGTTCTTACTCCCCTTTTTTCCATATCTTTAGCACATTTTCAATATTGCAGTGGTTTCTGGACAGTCTGAAAGAAGCATATATATATACTCTCTTTGTTAAGGACCTGATTGAGAATGATGTAGGTTAAGGAGATTTAAAATTCTGTTTCAAAGTTCAAATACCTATTAAACTTGTGAACCTTGTTTGAAACCTGTCTTGTTTACAGGAGTGGCTGATCAGAAACAAGTGGAGTACTGTAGTAGCAGAGCGGTTCAGTGTGTGGCTTATTTTCAGGTTTGTCTTATGAAATTTGATTGAGAGCAGAAGCTTGGCATGCATGCAATGTTTTATTTTCTGAAATGTCATTTTCTTGCTACAGCATCATCAATTTTAGATTTCAATGCTGAATATTTTGGTTCCTTGGCCACCTTTGGTTCTAAGAAATTATTAGCTTGATTCTTTGCATGGTATCTACCTTGTCTCAGTTAAGTGTGCATTTTTTTATTTACTAGCAGCTGCACATGATGTTGTGTATTTTTTTTATTTGAGCTGTAATAGCAACCTTTATCCTGAATGTCTTTGAGCTGTAACAACAAACTCTTAAAGTTTTGTTTCTGAATGTCTAAACAACCTGAATGTCTTTGAGCTGTAGCAGCAAACTCGTTAAATTTTCTAACTGTTTTCTTTAGACTAAATTTTCTAAGCGTTAGCATTCTGGTTTTGTCTATGGCCCTGTGTTTGTTCATTGTCCTGCGCAGGTCTAAAATAGCTTTATATTTTGAATTACTTTACTACGGGACTTTTGTTTTTGTAGTGAATACATACGATTGTAGTAGCTCCAAACAAATGCCATGCTTTCGTGCACGTGACTTATTTAAATTTGTGGTGTGTTTTGCTGTAGGGTGACAAATCAAATGGGATTATTGTGTAGTTTGGAGGATGGACAATCGAGGTGTCGAGCATATGAAAGATGCTGCAGCAGCAGCAGCTGGTGCTGCTTCTACCTCATGCTCTCAAGTGAACACCCACATAATGTAGTGGAATATGGTTGGACATAAATTTTATATAAATAATCTTGTAATTTGTTCGGTTGGATCAAAACTTTTATGGGATCTATTGTTGGGTGAAAACGTGAAACCTTGTATTTGATTATTGGATGAAAACTTTGATTTATTGCATGTGGACATTGATGGCACATTTCTAGACGATTTTTAGATTCTCATA
>CM041646.1:2866756-2891041 GCA_023333625.1 Bothriochloa decipiens
CACATCAGTGCTAACGTTAGTATACACATCATTGGTAGCTCATTGTCCACATCAGCATCCATGTCAGCGTAATGATGAGGTGGTTGTTTAATCTGTGGAGGTTATTTTTTGTCACAAGAAATGGATTTGGGCTGGGTTAGCTGGGCCTCAGGCTGAGCTGTGACGGTTTAAGACCGTCACTGATTCTACTAATCCGTGACGGTTTTGAGTAAGCCGTCACCGGGGTTAATCCTTGACGCTCAATCCGCGACGATATCTGAATCCATTGCAGATGCTGCATAGCGACGGTTTTTTGGTGATTTGTGACGGAATTTTTTCATCACGGATTAGCAGGTTTCTTGTAGTGCTCCTAGAATGTAGTGACAGGCCTTCCTGGCTCCCAGAATCAGCAGGGCACAAGGTAACATTGTCCTTGCATTGCTTGCTGCAGAACGTAGGCTCTTGCAGGTTGTTGACTGAACCTACGCTTTCAGTGGATGTGCGGCTGCAGGAGCGACACATAGGCAGACAGCACACCATTGGTTGTATCCTGAACAGGAGCATTACCATTGACTGGATCAATGGACTAATCTGGTGAGAGGTATGTTCGGGATGCCTTTCATGCCTATGTTGTAACAACTAGTAGATACGTACTTGTCTCATCTACAACATGCTGCTATACATTTTGTTATTCTTTCTAATGTAATGCGCATGTATATATCAGACGGGGTATTTGTGCGCAGGTTGATGCATCTTGAGGAATGCCACTGTTGGCTTGATAAATTCCATGACTCTTACAGTGTGCAACTGCCTCAGACATAACCGCAACTGATAACTATTTATCAGGGACATGAAAATAGGAAGAAGAAATACAGAACTAGTCTAATAAATGAATAAGTTTCCCATGAATGGTCGAACTTCTTAATTGATCATTGGGCCAAATGACAAACAATGTAGGGAACAATGTATCAATCGGAACTTAAAGTAAGGAGTAGACATATAGAAATTGGTAACTTGGTTTATAACATAATGATTAGATCGTGGTGTTTCATGAACGAGATGGAACTTCTACGAGGACACATACTGAACTATGTTTAGCTTACAGGAAAGATTGATGCGTAATCATCTGATCTAAACTCCAAATCTGATCACAATGGTATCAATTCGTCATAGAACAACTCCACTGTAAGCCATTTTTGCAGGATCAACTCATTTCTCAAAGAAGAATCTTAATCACAGTGTCTGTCACAGAACCATGCGGGATGAGTACCTGCAGAAAATTAAACGGGGCCACTACAGTTAACATCGGCACACCTCGATTTTCCTTGCATCCATGCAGAATAGTTTTTGACGTACTGGATGAGCTAGCATACAGTGAACGAGCTGGACGCCAATGAACTTGGAGGAGCGCCTATTTCAGGCTTGTAGCACATGGGATCGTGCAGGAGCGTCCCTATTTTGGATGCAGTGTTGGGTGATGGCCGTACGTATCTACAACTATAAGCAAGTTGGTGTACTTACGTTGAGTTGCCAATACATTATAGTCTCTAGTCTACATATAAGCAGTTGTGTCATTAGCGTTATGTGTGGTTGCTTCTTTGTATCGTAGCCCGGTTTTATATATAGTTTCTTCTTTGTATCGTAGCCTCCATATATATAAAATGGTGTGCTTGCCTTAATTGTTAATAAGATTGATCAACAGATTATCCACTGTTAGTACACTTTGGCTTTTATTGTCACAAACCCGCCAACCGCAACAGGTTAATATGTAGTGTAGATGTGGAAATAAGGTCTAGCTAATATAAAACCAGGCTGAACATCTATATATTATTAGAGATTGGCGGCAACCACATTTGAAGTGGCTGAATTATATGTATTTCTTATGACGAATGACTTTATTATTCTTTTAAAGATTCCAGCTCAAAATCCAATGAAATTATGTCCTAGCAAAATGATTTGTGCATCAGCCAAATTGTAGAAAGCCCCGAGTTTACAGGACATAAATTATGATGTCTGTGCAACTATTGCTCGCATGTCACCTAAAACACACAACACAAATAGAGAGCTAGAAGTAAATAAACATCATAAAAGAAACAAGACATAGAGGTTTGGCCTGTACGTTTCCAAGAGTTTAATCATTAATTATGTTGCAATTCAGATAGAATATGTTGAATCCCACATGCCTCTCATGCCTTATTCTCACATCTATGCTATAATAGGAATAGAGCGTGCAATGCCAAGGAAGCGGTATTCACAAGGCAAATACATAAGAATGTTGAATTCCATATGCCTCTCATGCCTAGAGTATATACAACCACTAAATGCATACGAAAACAGCATTATGTGAGTAATAATATACAATGCTTGCAACTAGCTGCTACTGATAGAATATTGCCACGTGTCATTCACCTCCCTGTAGAGTTCCTATGGTTTGGTGATCTAGTTTTTTCTTCTCTCATCTCATTTGGTGTATTTGTGGTTCTGCCACCGTTCGCTCTCTCGTGCTGGGAATTTTTGTCATATTTTTCTTGCTAGTGGATATGCCACGATAGAGCCCTTGTGCTGGGGCTACTGTACTGAGTTGTGTGTAACTGTCTAGCTATGCCGGAATTAATTTGTGCAACATGGAACTGTTGACTCACTAAGTTCCTACAGTTAGCTGCTATTGCTGCGCAACCCCAAATAGATCACTATGTAGTGTACAGGTGAGACTGAGAGCAAGGTCCATATATAGAGAAACAGGCTCATGAAAAAAAGAAATGTTTCCTATAATAATTATAAGATGCTGTAATATATTGTGAATGATATGGTAGTTGTGTAATGATGTATGACATTTATTATTGCTGTACCAGGTTCCAAGGACAGAGAGTGGGGGAACCAGCTATCTGGTCATCCATCGGAGACTATATATTTGCAGAAGCTCAGATCAGAGGAAAACAGATTAGCAAAACACATGCTCGGAAATTAGCAAAACATATACTTGCACAAACTCGTAACTTATCCACACACAGTCTAAACAACTTTTGGCAGCAAAGACTATGTCCATTCCCAAATTAGAGACGCGTCTAGACAGTCACCGTAGATGCTAAAAACATGTCACTTATTACATCTCTAACGTGAAGAGATCAGTGACCCCTCATTAGAGAAGTGTCTAAACAACACAGTTCTTAGATGCCCCTTCATCACAGACGAATTTAGACAAAAAGTCTCAGATGAATTAGCGATGTGTGTTGAGCACAGTGCTTTAGACAAAAAAGTCTTGAATGAATTAGTGATGTGCCTTGGGCAGTAAATTTCCATGGAAAATTGAGAGTTATTTGCAGCAACAAATCGATTGTAATATTTAACAAAGAGAAAGGAAATGAGATAGACGTGGGAGGATGGGTTGGATCAGTTAATCAGTTATTAACAGTCTCTAGCTATTTAATTACTGTTCTGTTGCCCATCCTTAACAATCCGTGTTGTATGGCCCTGCTTGGGCCTCCTCACCACACCATCCAGAACGGTTAACAATCAATAAGCTGGCTAAGCTATCTCAGATTACGAACAGGTCAATGTTATAATCTGGATCAACCAATCACCATAAACGGTCTCATCTGTCAATTTCCTCAATCCTGATTACAAGACTACTAACTTGATTACGTGCATTTCTACATAGATCAATAAGAAATTTATGATGTTTTATATTTCCATTAATGATACTAAAGTTTCAAAGTGCCAGTGCATATAATTAGAAACTGTGATATGATGTTAACACTACAACATTAGTTATTTGTGAACTGATTTTAATGATCATGATCCAAATTAACCTAGACCATATATGGCTAGCTTTCAAATTAAACACTAAGTGTCATAGGTCACAAAACCTTTACACCCATGTGAACTCCAAAGAGTCATTTTGATCGTTCGCCTATTCAGTAATCCTTACTATATATGGAGACTGTTCTTTCATTCAATTTGGATGGATCTTCACAGTTGTAAGTGATAAGAATAAAGAAACCCGAAAGCTATTTTTTACATGATTATTTTGTACTACTCGTGGAAATAAGTTCTACTAAGATCATTTTTGTATTTATTGGATATATAAATGTCGACTAACTGTAAACCACAAGGAAAAAAGGTGAACCCCAAAAGCTATATTGTGCTCCTTGTGGAAGTAAGTTCTACTGAGACCAAGCCTACTCATTTTAATTTCTATCACCTTTTTTTCTTGTGAGCATCTGCAACTATAGCATTTTCATAAAATATAGATAGACCCCTAGTGATGATAAATAATATTATATGTTCAAAAAATGCAAAGCAGTACGAATGTCATGGTACAGTAGTACCTGTATTTTTCAAGGAAAATTTTAACTGTATTTACGTATGTAACTATGTATCCCTTGTATCTCTGTTGCTTTTGCAACAGCATGTACTTCTCATCAGCAAACTTAGCAGAAGTTGTATGCATGGGCTTGGAAAAACTCAGTATAGATCCACAAAACAGAACTTAGCTAGAGAATATCACATAAACATAAAAATCAAATAATAAAATAAAAAGTGACAACATTAATTACGCAATAAAGGATCAGTTCCATAGACACAGAAATAGTTTATGCCGCATCAAAACAACAGGGGAAAAACAACATCTGGAGGCAAAGGATTTGAGGCATTGTGTTGATACTCACTTCTTGGCCCATATGCAGTTAAAGTCAAGGAGAAATGCAGTTCATGGTTTCCCAATCCGAAATCAGAACAAAGAATTCGAGAAACTAGATATAGACTATAAAAGAATAGGGCAAGGGAATGCATAGTGGCTTAGCTGAACATCGTGGTTTAAATCAGGATAAAAATCTAGCGCCAAATTAATTAAATCATCTTGTTCTGCGTGTAAGCAACAAGAACATTCAGACCGGATCCATCAGCTTCTTTAATAATCCAGGTTGGATCCATAAAAAACATTCGTAGCAAGAAAACACACAGAGAATCAGAGATCGATGTGCTTGAAATTGCATTGAGATATCCGAGGAGAGGAGGGAGATGGGGAGAACGAAGTGGATCCACCGGATCGGAGGGCAAGCATACCGTAGCACACCGGCGGTATGCTTAGGGCGGGCGCCCGGCAGGTGGGAAGCTGGAGAGGACTTCGTCACGACCATGTGTATTCTGACCAGGATTAGCGTGACGACGTTCACGACGGAGTACTCGTCGTCGAGCAAGAAGCCACGGGACTCTGGGTGTATGGCAAGGGCGAAGAACGTGAAAAAGATGATGAAACAACCCAAATAGTCCTCCCATTTGAAGCGTAACGGCGGCGGCGGCTCCCGCCGCCGTCCGCACCCTTCGGCCTGTATAGCAGGAACCTCAGCCCAGTCGCGGCCGGACATGTAGGCCAGCATCCACCGAGCGCGGGTGTCGGACGCCATTGTCGATCTGTCGATCGCAGACGACTGGGGATCGATGGGCGACGAGGGTGGCCTCACCGGCGATGATGGTGGGTGGAGGGCAGGGGAAAGCGAGAGAGCCTGGACTGCAGGAGAGGGACTGCAGTGATGACGGTGGTTTATGTGGAACGGAGAGCGAGCTGTGTGCGGGCGTGAAAACGGACGGCGATGTCAGTTGTCGGTCGCTTTCCAGAATTTGCTCGGCGGCCGCCGGCTGCCTGGCGGTGGTCCCCGTCGGTCAAAACGCGGATAGTCTGGAGGCCCCCGCCGTAAACATGCGAGAGCGGCGTGTGCCAGGGCGCTAGGTGGGCCACAGCTACAAGAAGGTTTAACTTAGACCGCCAATTCTGTTCAGAATACTATACTGAGAGTGCACGCAATAAGCAAATGCCTACTTATTTATTTATTTACAGAAAAAAAACATGGCTCACCGGTCAGGCGGTCACCACCATATTAGCACCAAAACAAAAAGAACAACGATATTAACATAACAGTATAGATTTATTTTTTATATTATACCCTCTATGTCCACAAAATGAATCGGACATCCATCTTTTCGCCTATATTCTAGATATTTTTAAAACAAACAAGGGAAACAATACACACTTGGACCAATCACTACCGGACTCGCCTTCTTTGCCGACGGCCTCAAGCCGTCGGCAAAGACGACTTTACCGTCGGTGAAGGCTTTGCCGATGGCCTGCCACGTCGGCCGTCGGCAAAGGACCGTCGGCAAAGAATTGGTCGGCAAAGACTTCTTCGCCGATGGCCACCTGGCCGGCCGTCGGCAAAGCTTTGCCGATGGCCACACCATCCGTCAGCGAAGGAGCCACGTCAGCGGCTGCGCCGTCCCACTAACGGCGGTCTTTGCCGACGGCTGACGCGGCCGGCCCTCGGCAAAGGGCATTTTTTTAAAAAAATTGAAAATTTCTTTGCCGATGGCCGGTCGTCGGCAAAGACTTGGTAAATTTGCCGACGGCCAGGCGTAGCCGTCGGCAAAGCTGAGCCGTGCTGGAGAAATGAACCAGCTTTGCCGACGGCCAGCCGTCGGCAAAGCTGGGAAAATTTTTTTTCCACTTTTTTTTGCTCTTTCCTTTCGTTCATTCGTCATTTCAGCACATATATATCACATAATAAACATTTCATCACATATAAACCTCAATTCAGCATGAAATTCAGTTTCAACATTAATCGACACATCATCGTGCTCAAATCCATCGATACAAGTCCACAATACACATACCATGGCCATAAGAGTCCATACATGGCCAATGTGCAACAATCCCATAGATAAAGGTCCAAATGCGAGAAGTAAAGCTATCTAGCTAGCAGCGTCGTCATCAGGTGTCCCAGATCCCCCACCTTGCTCCCACGGAGCCCAACCCGACTGCGCAGACGTACCGCAGTTCCACCTGTACTGTGGCGCTGGGACGCTTGCCGGCCCGGAGTGCCCCTGCTCCATCGGCCCCTGTGGCCACGAGGAGTACCCGTGCTGCGACGCTGGAGGAGGCCACATGTACTGCTGCGTGGGGTAGGTGGCGGGGTAGGTCGGGTAAGCCGAACTGCCCTGCGGTGGAGAAGGACCCAGTGGAGGGCTGGCACCTGGAGTTGGGTTCGAACCCGCCGACTGTGCCTGCACAAAGGCCAAGTGATGTAATTAGTACCTGCAGGATGGCCGCACAAGCTTAAGCAATATGCAATATTCTCACCAATGAAATGTGGACAGGAAAAGGCACTGGAAGTGGAACTAGAACTGGTGGTGGAGCGAAAATCGAGGCAGGAGGTTCTTCCGTTCCTGGGATCTGGGAACGGATGTAGCCGGTCAGCTGCGCTATCGAACGCTGGTAGTGCTGTGACATTGCCGCCATCTGCTGCTGATAGGCCGCCTCCTGCTGCTGACGCAGCGCCTCCTGCTGCCTTATCATCTCCTCATGCCTCGCTGACTGGGCCGCCTGGCTGGCCTGCAGCTGTTCGACCGTGGCCTGCAATATTACACCCACAAGGTTGATTATATATGTGAAGGCAAGGTACATCATGTGTGAAATGAGTGAACGACGAATGAAACTGCACTTACCTGGAGTGACATCATCATCTGCGCGCTGCTCGGCCTCCGAGGCGCTATGAGGATTTCCGACCCGCCACTTTCCGCGTCTTCTTTTCGGATCTGGCTCAGTGTCGGAACAGAGGACAAGTCGATGGCCGTGTTAGCAATAGCGTACCGGCCGTGCTACTTCCCTCCTCCTGTCTTCATCACGAGCCGCGTGTCCAGGGGGGCCGTGGTGGGGTCAAACGTCGGCCCATGCAGCGTGACACCCGCCTCGACGTACTTGGCGAGGTTGTTGTAGACGTTGATGCTGCCATAGACGTCGGGCCCATCCTCCGGGTTGTAGACGGTGGACGGCGCTGACGCTTTGCCCTTGCGAGAAAGGGCAAACCCCGTGAACTCGTTGATTTGCTGCCCCTGATGGTACTCCTTCTGTAAGGATAACAGAAGCATGGTTAGAACTTACAAATAGTGACAATTGAGAGCTATAATAAATGGATCAACAGAAGCATACCTAGTCCTCCATGAACTCAGGGAGCGTCTTGTTCCCTTGGTGGTGTGTTGCCCGAGGATGCTCCAGGCGTTTTCTCCGATCTTCTTTGCGGTCCGCGGACGCCTTGTCTGTTTGCCACGCACGCACAATTTGAAGCCAGCAGTCGGGGAACTTATCGCACCAGGTTGGACACACCTGCATGGCATTCAAGTATTTGATATTCTAGGTGATGAATTGAATGTACTGCTCCTCGAAGAGGAATCATAACGTTCGTACTTAATTAATTACCTACATGTACCGCTCCTCGGTGAGGTTGGTCTCCCTCTCCAGTAGCAACTCCCTGACGTCCTCCTTCCTCACCACCTCGCGTTTCACATCGGCATAGTAGGTGATGACGGCCTGGAGATGCGCCTCGTGGTACATGTCCTTGAGACGGCTGCGGCAGACCGCATCCTGCCGCCGCGTCGCCTGCTGCTCGTCGTGCCCCTCCTCCAACTGGAAGTACAACTGCACACATGATTACAACATCATTTCATTATTTCAAGAAAGACCAACGAATGCGTGGTATTGAAATATGCGGTGCAATGCAAAGACTCACCCAAAACTCCCTCAAGATCTTGTGAGCAAGAACTTCACCAGATACGTCCTGCACCCGGTAGAAGTGGTCCCATTTGTATGGGACGATCTACTGACCCTCGATGGTGACCAAGCCAGGGTAGTGCTTTTTAATGAGCAAGCCCTGGATGCCATTGACATGGCGTGAACTCTTCTTGTCGGTCACCTTTATCCAGCCGTTGCACGAGTCATTAACAACAATTGTTAGTCAAAAATTTTAATCTCAACATGTCATATGAACAACTAGTGAAATCAACAATGGTTACTTACATCTTGCCCGCGGGTCGAATCACTGGGCGGCGGTCGAGGGGCGGCGGGTCGGGGAGCGATGAGGCCCCGCGCTGGTAGGGCTTGCTCGAAGCTGTGGAACTCGACGTGGCTGGTGTATCCTTGCTGCTGAGGTCGTCGCCACCGTCGCCGTCGCCGTCACCGTCGCCGTCGCCGTCACCGTCACCGTCACCGGTCGTCGTCGCCTCGTTGTCGAACAGCCTCCTCGACAACGTGCGACGGCTGGTGCGGGGGTGCTCCACGTCAACGCCCGCCTCGTCGACGCCCGCCTCGTCCTCGCCGCCGGCGGCCGCTGCCTCCGCGTTGGCGTTGGTTGTCATGTACGTCGAGCGGACCCCTATCCTCCGCGACCTCCTCCCGCCCACCATCTTGTCGAGTGCCTGCATTGACAAAGATTAAAACCGTTAGTATAAAAATGACTAGTACTTGTAAAGAAACATAATTGCAAGGTAAAAATAATAACAATATAGTATTACATGAATTAGAAATTATCCTCTCCGCAAACGGCAATATGGCTGGTGTGTACTCGTCGCCATCACTACTGTCATCACCACTATCAATATTGTCGAGCTCGCGCAAGTGTTGGGCGAAATCTCCATCTTCATCAGGCTCTCCATCGTCATGATAATCTCCATCGTCATCAGGCTCTACATCGTCCTCTTCAACTCTGTTGCGCTTCATCTGCCACTCCTCAAGGATTTGTAAGTCCTCAGGATCGTGCACCTCATCACCCTCGTCCTCATCGATGTCGTTGTTTACTTCCATACCCATCAGCGATAGAATGTCTATCTCCAAACTGCCTTCTAGCCCCTCAGGTTGATAGAACTCATCTGTACTTGGGTCAAAGTTGTAATCATCATCGTTTAGGACAGGCGGTTTACTGTGCGGCGCTACCGACTGCACAAGGCTCTAACCCGCAAGATTCTCGTCTTTTTGGCATGCCCATGGGAGGTAATAAACCTGTGTGGCGTCTTGGTTAGCCACAATATAGACATCGTCTTGTTCATATTTAGAATCTTGTCTAATTTCGACTTGTCCATTCTTAAGGTCCTTTCTTGTGTCATTAGGATCAAACCAATGGCATTTGAATACCACGGGCTTACAACCTAGGTCTTTGCCAAAGTCAAGCTCCAATATCTCTTCGACTATGCCATAATAGTCCTTCTCATCCGAGCCTGGTGTACGAACTCCGCTGCACGTGGTATTTAGGTTGCCACGATTCTCTTCGTAGCTTCTTGTGCGAAAGCGATAGCCATTCACATCATAAACATTGAATGACTTGACCTTTCGGGCGAAGCCATTGCCCACGTGTCTCAATTCATCACTCATTTCAGCATCATGAAGAGCCTTTGTATAGAACCAATTTACGAAACTAGGCACTCCATGTCTGAGAAGATGGTCTTCTTCTTGCTCGGTAGGAGCCGTTCTGCCTCTCCAGTGTTCATTAATATATTCCCTGGAAAGACAATAGGCAAGGGGGGTTATATCGATAGGTAAAGGATAGTGGCGTATGTAACAAGCTGGGCTAGAACTTACTTTTGATAAGGAATGCATTCGTCAAGGTTCAACAACAAGCACATCATGATAGTGTGCCACTCCTCATGCCGCAAGTTCTTATTGACCCCTGCGCCTCCTCTTCCGAGATCACCTCTGAAAAGGCTGAGGTTCGATGAATTCTCGTCGATGTTGTAACGAGGGGTTGACTACAAGAAGCAATACAAGATGTTGTCAGGTACCTAATAATTGCACCTCTTGTTTAGTAATCAGTAAACATTATGTATCATAGCAAAGTATAATTAGGAGGGCTTGCCCCAGTTCATTTCTATGACAAAAATTTATAGTAATCTAAGGACATTTGCTCCAGCTCCAAACAAATACACAAATACAGAGAGGTCAAGCAAAAATGCTCTAGCAGTGACAAACACACAATAAAAATAGAGAGAGGGGGGATAGCTCCTAAATTCATAGGATCATGGGAAAAAATATGCAGATCTACAGAACTGTTCACAGAGCACTCGCTACAAACAACTGAATACATCAATTCCTAAAGAACATAATAGTTTTGCTCACCTTCTTCTTGTTGTGCAGGTCTCTTCCTACCTTGACCCCTCGTTGCCACCATTGGGGTTGTGGGTAAGCTGCAGATCCAGTGGTGCGGTGAACCCTAGTCGACGGGGAAGCAGATCCAATGCGGCGGGCGACCCAAAATCCGGCGGCGACGGAGCTCGTGGGCGACGAAGCGGCTCGGCGACGGCGGTTTCATTCCGGCGGTGGCGGTTACGGGCCGAGAAAGAGGGGGATGGGGCGAGATGGGTGCATTGGACGATGAGAGAGGGGGATGTCGGCGGTGACAGAGCTCTTGGGCGACGGAGCAGCTCGGCGACGGCGGTTTTGTTCCAGCGGTGGCGGCTAGGGGCCGAGAAAGAGGGGGATGCCGGCGACAACGGAGCTCGTGGGCGACGGAGCAGCTCGGCGACGGCGGTGGCGGTTCCGACGGTGGCGGCTAGGGTTGGAGAAATAGGGGGAGGGAGGACGAATGGCCGGCGGGGTGACGAGGGAGTGGGGGAAATGGATAGATTAGCTGTGTTTTTTGGCGGCTTTTTTTTGGATGACACGGGGAAATGTATTTTGGTGCGTCATGTATTGTTTTTCGCAGTTTTTTCAGGTTGACGCTTAGGCTCACGGTTAAGTAAGCCTGTGTCCCAAAACTAACCAAGACCCTTGAGTAGCGCAATGATAAGGAAGTTTGAGTTTACCCCTGAGCTCTTAGGTTTGAACCTGATGGGGGTCAGACTTTTTATGTTTTTTGTAAATTTTCTTTTTTTTATTTGTCTATGTTCATTTTTTTAGATTTTCAATCAGTATATTATTGGTTGTGAGGATGTGCATGACCATTTCCTCAAAATCATTTTAAACTTTTTTGTAATCATTATGCACCAAAATGAGGTATCCATGCAAGTTTTTAGATTTTTGTAGCTACCTTGGGGTATTTAAACATTTATGCTTCATTAATACAACAAAAAATTACAATAATAGGAAAATTTGGTCAGAAAATTGCACAGATATACGCAACATCAGTTTTTGGCTCCATAAGCATCCTATTAAAGTTTCAAATGATTTCGACAAATTGGTATTATACATCCCCTAGAATCATGAACATCTCTCACTTAGTGACTAAGCTATACCTTGTGAGGTTGTGCATGACTACTTCCTCAGAATCAGT
Organism: Bothriochloa decipiens; assembly: GCA_023333625.1. Classification (NCBI taxonomy): domain Eukaryota; kingdom Viridiplantae; phylum Streptophyta; class Magnoliopsida; order Poales; family Poaceae; genus Bothriochloa; species Bothriochloa decipiens. The sequence goes on from CM041646.1 coordinate 2,878,822, forward strand.
TAAAACTTTTTTGTCATCATTATACACCGAAATGAGGTGTCCTTGTAAGTTTTTAGAATTTTTGAACTAGCTTAGGGTATGTTAACATTTATCATTCACTAATCAAACAAAAAAATACAATAATAAGGAAACTTGGCCAGAAAATCACACAGATGCACACAACATCATAGTTTGGTTCCATAAACATCCCATAAAATTTTCGGTGCTGATGGAGGGTCTGGGACCGCCACAGATCAAGTAATCTATAGCAGTATTACACCTCCTTGAACCATTTTGAGAGCACACTCAGCATCTCCCTGGGGAAACAACTACACGCGCGAAGCTCCATGCATGGGTCGTGCTGATTGGAGTAGGGAAGGAGATGGAGATAAAAGAACCTGCTTCACTCAGCTCCGTCTTTCATGCCTTTGGGCTTGGGCGAGAATGCCCCTCATCATTGAGTCGTCGACAGGTCGGAGCAACACGATTATTGGTGTGGGGGTGGAACTGAGGTGGAGCAGGTCCATCGGGGTGTCAACTGGCCGGATCAACGTTGTCAGGGCCGAGTGGAGCCATGGCGGAGTGGCTCCATCGGGGCGAGCTTAGATCCAACCCGTGCCAAGGTCGGCCGGCTCCTGGGTGGAGCAGTGTCATTGAGGTGGGGCGATGGGGTGAAGCTATTTCACACAACGCTTTTTGGAAGCTATAGAAAAAATATATTTCATCGGAGAAATCATAACTGAAGCTTGAGTTCTACAAAACGCGCCCCTCTATTGCTACCTGTGTGTAGCTTATCACCGGTAGAAACTCAGGACGTGAAGCAGGTTGGTCCCTTGGTGGGAGTTGACTGGTCGGTTGGTTAGTTCGGTACTACAATTTATGATTATTTTGCTCGGTGGAATAGCCTGGGCACAATCTCATAATAACTAGGTGAGCAACCCACGTGTTGCCGTGAGATTTGCATACATAATTACTAAATAGGAATGTACATAATATATAGAGAAATGAAAGGAGATACAAAAGCTATTGCTGGTGAACACCTCGAGCGTTGTCACGGGATTTACATGTATGACTATCATAGAAGTGTGCACAATATATAAACACAAAAGCTATTGCTAATAAATGAGATCAATTCTATCAAATATTTAATGATACTCTACTATATATGATGGATGTGACATCATTTTTTGGATTATTTTATTAGACAATATGATGCATGATGGCAATGTTTTCGAGCAGTGACGGACCTAGGATTTTACCTCAGAGTATGCGTCGCAAAATTTTTTCTTCGCCTTTGCCGACGGCGAGAAGATTTGCCGACGGCCATAGAATAAGCCCGTTGGTAAAGGTTTATCTTTGCCGACGGCCAGGCTGTCGGCTAAGGCTACCCGTCGGCAAAAGTGGCCAGGCCTGACGGCAGCCCACGCCGTCAAGTTGAAATCACAATGAGATGTCTGAGTTTTTGACATCCGACGTCATAACTTGCTCCAAACATTTTTAAATTTTTATCATAGCCTCCACATGCGATAACATGACAGCTCGTCAAGTTTCGTGAATTTCGGACTTAGTTTGGATGTTATATAATTAAAAAACACTTTTCTCGCACGTAACTCGTCATGTTACGACACCAACCTGGTCGTAATTTCATGCGAGGCGCTGGATACGGCCTCAACATACTTCAAACATTATGAATACCACTTTTCGAACCACCAAGTTCTATTATTTCATGTACCTGCAGTTCAGATTTGGAGGTGTTGGAAAAATTTAAAGAAACAAAAAAAACTAACGAAATATAGAAAAAAAACTCAAAGTTGTCCCAACTTTTGGACTTGAGATGTATTTACTGTAGTAAGGCACCAGAAAAAAATTGAGAAGAAAAAAGCAAAAAAAACATTCTTTGCCGACGGCCTGGTGTTGGCCTTCGGCAAAGATCCTTTGCCGACGGCCAGCCGGTGGCCGTCGGCAAAGCTGGTGGACCTGGCCAGCCGTGAGGCCGCCACGTGTCCGGCCTTTGCCGACTGCCTGACGGCCGGGCCGTCGGCAAAGGGGACGGCGTGGGCTGCCGTCAGGCCTGGCCACTTTTGCCGACGGGCAGCCTTAGCCGACAGCCTGGCCGTCGGCAAAGATAAACCTTTACCGACGGGCTTTCTTTGCCGACGGCCCGGCCGTCGGCGAAGACGTCCTTTGCCGACGGTTTTGTTTTTGCCGAGGGCTCGGCCCTTGGCAAAGTATTCTTTGCCGAAGACCAGGCTATGCCGACGGCACGGCCGTCGGCAAATTGCTTCTTTGCCGACGGCTTATTCTATGGCTGTCGGCAAATCTTTTCGCCGTCGGCAAAGGCGGCGTTTCCGGTAGTGAATGAAGATTTTATTACTTGCCATGGAGGATGGAACAACACGGAATCCGTGGTCCAGTGGTGGCTTACCGTTGGGACATCAATTGATTTATGATAAACAGGATAATCATGTAGAAGTAGAAAAAAAAGGGAATAATTTGGCCGATATTAAATTTTATTGGACCCTGTCAATAAGATGAAAATATCAGAAATTTCGATCAATAACGGCCAATAAAAAAAACTATCACCCATTGGAGCAACTTGAGATAGCGGTTGGGTGCATCTCGTTGCTGATGGTTATTAGGGGAGGGCAGGGTCGAGGGACTCAACAAGGTGGTGGGAGCCGCCGGCCTTGAGCAGTGCAAGCCGGGGTGGGTGGGCCGAGGACTACGTAAATGAGGTCACACACTCCTCGAATGCATGACCTGTTTTGCATTATCTGTCTTTGGAACTAATTAACATTAACAACCATTTTTTCAAAACAACCACATTTCAACGGCCAGCAGCTTCATGACTCAGTCATTGCTACATAACTCCTTATCACCGTCCAATTTTCACAATGACTAAAAAGTCAGTGATGATATTAAGTACATCACCATGTGTTTCGAACCTGTAGCAAAAATGGTTATCAATCAATGTTAGCTCATTATATATACGAACACGTGGCGATAAACGATTAAAAAATGAAAAACGTTATGTCGTCCCAAGCTCACCATAGTACTACAGTGCAACCTGTTGTCGCCGCTGGCACTATAGATAAGGAGACGACAGGAAGAGTTAGGAAGGAGGGTGTTGTGGTGTCACAGGGTGGAGAAGCACGTTGCTGGGGGATGAAATCTCCATGGGGAGCGACTTGCTAGGGGGCACCACCTCACTGCCGTTGCCTGCACTCAAGCGCCATATCCCATGTTGTTGGGGGGACTAAGTTGCCAGTATGCAGTATGGGCACCATAGATAGAGGAAATGGCAGACACAGTTCAATGGAACACACGCCGAGAGAGAAAGAGGGAGAGAGAGAGAGAGAGAGAAGAGGGCCGGTGCTTGTAGCTGAAGCACCTTAGTGTTGGTTCAGTAGAGTACACGTTTCATGAACCGACCACCAGTGCAGGACATGTTGTGATGGCGAAAACCTCTTCAATTGTCACCACCAACAATGAAATTGTTGTTACGGAGATGTTTTCTTTTGGTGTAGTACGTAGTGGATGACAAAACATTATTGCAATCCTCAGTTTCATTAAAACCGTCACGTTAATATTCGAGATACACTACGATTCTGAGTTCAATTCTCAGTTACTGCATAATTATTTGGAAGAGAGATTATTGACCATCTTTTTCTGAAAAATTAATAAAAGACACATAAAAGTTCTGTCCTGCACGATAGCTGATACAACACTACACAACAAGGACCGGGACAAAGTTTGTAATCCTTAACGTGAGGCATAATATATATATACTGCCATATTCATCTTGGCAATTGTAAGCCAACCCAATCTTTGTCAACAAGTTCTGATTTTGGCAAGCATATACTCTGCATCGGTTTTGACCTGCAAGTTAAAAGAAATAAAAGCTTATGCATAAAGGTAGTATATAAAGAAGTTTGAGAAGTTCATGTAAGAGCTAATACTTTAAGCCTAAACCTCCCCTGTTGTCCTCTTATAGTTGTATATGATCTTCCACACATATATATTGAATATAACTAACAAGAAAGAAATATATCATCACTAACTGGTGTAATTTACACTTGTTATGAAAGCACCTGCATATGGCCTTCAAGCTGATATAAACACATATTTTGTTATGTTGACATATTTATAGATCCTCATCATGTATAAGTGCATGAATTAGGATTTTTTGCTGTGCTGTCCATAATGAATGAAAAAATTACAAAATCTCACAAAGCAATAATATTTAACTAAACTTCACTGCTTTCTATCAAAGCTTAATCTTCAATTACTACTTAGTGGTATGACTAATCACATGATAGAATGCACCCTCCATACATATCTCTTACGAGATGTGTTTGTCAACAATACTCCCACTATTCCAGATTATTGTTCACCTTGGCTTTTCCTAAGCCAGACTTCTTTACTTTGACTGGGTAAAATACACCACATCTTAAAGACTCCAATGAAATTTTTTGATAGCACATTAATTTTGACTTATAGATGCTATTGTGTTTTTTTTCTAAAAACTTGGTTAAAATTAAAAAAAAGTTGACTGATGACAATGCCAAATTGAAATATATTGGGACGAGGGAGTGGGTGCTAATTCATACTACAAACTGTTTGCTCAAATATGAATTATTTTGGTGTCCTAATTCCATCTGGATCTTAGTTTGTCACACATATATTCCGTGGATGCATTATTAAATAGTGTGGAAATAGTATGGAGGAAACAACTAAATACAAAATTATAAGCAGAAAAGTGAATGAATTAATTAACTAAATGTTTTCATATATACTCTCATGATGGCAGCAAAGGCTAGCCAGATGTTATTCCTAAGCTGGATTTATTATGTTTCCTGTGATTTGCTTTATAAATAGAGACTACTGAACTAATAGTTAATTAATAGTTAGGATAGCTGGTCCATAAAAGGATACTCCAAATGTGTGGAAATTGATTTGATTTTATCATTTATTACTTACCAACTCCTTCACAAATGAAATAGTGGATATATTGTGTATATATAAAATAAACACAAATGGTTTTGTCATATGGTAAACTTAATCTATTCACAGCAAAGGAGACACCTTGCAGGAAATTACGGATGCCTTTTGTTACAAAAGCGCTGCTGAAGATATTAGTGAAAATGGGATGAATACGCCTTGTATGTAGCATGAAACTCTAGGAGACTTAGTGTGCCATCACAATTCATATGGGAGAGGTGTGGAAGGAAGATGGGTATTTGAGCTCGTATCTCTTACCTCTAAATCTGGGACTTTATGATCTGATAGGGGACAAACTACATATTAGTTCCAAAGAAATTGTGAGAGTAGCAGAATTCATCATGAATCTACAAGAATAATGACTACGTCAATCTCAGATTTTTTATGACAAACAGCTCTGATCATCAGTCCATGAGTTCTCTTGAGGGACTACTTGCAAATTGCACTTAGCAACCAATAATATTAACCTGTTGTTCTGTTTTGGTAGTTACTAATACACCGTACTCAAGAAAGCTAGATTGATGCCTCATTATGCCTAGGAGCTGCATGTTAACCCAAATCCAACCTTCTGCACAATATATACAAGCACAAGAATGTATGATTGTTCATGCCTGAAATGAAACAGGGAGTCTTGTACATCTCGAAGATTTTTTTGAGGAAACGTATAACTTGAAGATGCAAATCAGAAAGTTCTGAGAGTGCTTTTGGCTCCATCAAAATTTGTTGTGTTATCTCTCTTTGTTCTTGCGTTTTGTTCCCTCATGGATACTTTTGCTTTCTGTTCCTGTTTATTTCTATGATTCTTCATGAAAAATAGACAAACAAATGGACATGGGTTGCTTTCTTGTAAATTAAGAAGTTCTAAGTCTATCAAATAAATTCAAATGTTAAGAGTCTCAAAGGTTAATTTCATTAGAATTCAACAAAAAGGGAACATGTCAAAGGCAAGATGAACTTTGACTATACTATGTTCATATTAATGTGAAAGTGATTTTGATGTGCTGACAAGGTGTTGAGCAATTAACACTATCTGCAGCAAAAGCAAAATGAAGTCGGTTTCAAGAAGACACATTTAGCATCAATGGGTCACTATATAGGCTAAAATTCATGAAGAAGACACTCTTAGCATCAATGGGTCACTATATAGTTTATCACTTCCAACATGGGAATTACCACCCATGCTTGACACCAAGCAAAATAAGAAAGAAGTCAGGGAACCAAATCATCACTCATATAAAAACAAGGTATGTTGTATTCTCTATACGAATGTTGATTTTGACCACACTAACTTCCATCTTACTTTTCTTAGAATCAAGGGAACCACACTAACTTCCATCTTAGTTTTTGTAGCATCAAAGGATGGTAATTAGCATATGCCAATTTATAAACACATACATTAACACACTAATTAAGACTAAGAGTCCCTTAATCTAATGTGAAACTAAATTAATTTTATCAATAGTGCTATGGAGTTACAAATACATTGGTACATGACTTTGCATGTTGTCATAGCACCTAGCTTAGTTTGACCCTTTCAAAATGAATGTGCTACAATCAAAGTTATACTTGCCTTTGACATGTACCCTTTACATGGAATCTAATAAAAAGAACCTTCAGCACTTCTAGATTAGGAATTATGGAGTAGATTTGACCCCACGTACCCTAAACTACTTAGATTTTAGAAAAAAAACACCTGATGGTCAAATCAAATGACCTCATATCCATGGGTTTGCTCTTCTTCCAAAAGAAAAGATCATAGCAAAGAAGTAGATGAAGAAGAACTAAGATGGAAAAAGAAGCAGGAACCAAGAGGTGCAGAAGAGATTTAAATGCACACAAAAGCACTCTATGTAGTTCATGACTTTAAAGACATACCTCACCCAGTATTTGACATTTCTAGGAAAAGCCAATAAGGCATATCGTACCTTGACAGTGTTGTGCCATGTAGAAGTATTCTAACCACCTAGGTCGTTGTACACACACAGATAAAGCTCGAACAACTCTAATTGAAATAAAGCATGTAGGTGATATAAACAAAGTAACCAACAATGAATAATAAACTACCTCTACCTACTGTACCCAGAAGCTCAAATCATCAACATGGTAGTAATCCATATGCTCAATTAATTGTCAAGATGGTAGTTCTGCATGTCATAACATTGAACATCTTATTAAAATCGGTGTTCATCCTACAAGGGGACACTAAGCACCCATGTTGTCCATGTACAAATTATAAATTTATCAACCATTATAATGAGTGAGTGTCATCATGCACACCTCCCTTAACATGCTGACATAGTCATCCCCCACACACCCATCCTGCCAGCGCCTCTCACTCCCTCTTATCTCTGTTGTCACCAACAATCCCCACACAACCATTAATTCTGACTTATAGGGACAATGATAATGATGATGACACATGATATTCCATACCAATATAAATGCATTTGAATATTATGTATATTTGCTAAACTATTATGCTTTTCACATGTATGTGGGAAATGTAGTTTTTATACTTTTATGTGCAAAGGTGTAGTTTTTATAGCCATAACTGAAAGCGTTGGCACTTAGAATTAGTAACATTGCAAGGCTCAACTCATGAACCAATGCAATGCACATCTTAGTTAGGAGGTACTTACTTCTTGAGAAGCTAATTACATACATATACATCAAATTAGTAAAGCTACAATCATAGGCATGATGATGTTTACATCCATGATAAAATATGGTTGGGATGATCTAATTAATTTAGTGCTCTAATGTTTGCTGAAGCAGCATAAGTACACTTATAAGGTGGTCAAAGCGACATAAGTAAATTTATAAGGTTGTCAATAAACTTTATTGGCCACTTTACAAATTTACTTATGCCACTTGAACAAACACTAGGGCATAAGATTAATTAGATCTAACTAATCTTCAAATGGAGGCACTCTGCAACATTTTTTCCAACTCCTTGGTCCTGTCAAGAAGAAGCCTGTAGTTATCTCGATGCATTATCCGAAAAATCACTGATGCCTAAATAGTTAAGGAGTTTGGTGGCTCGTGCAGCCTGTCAGCACATTAACATTGCATATGTTTGATGAAAGACCGGTGAAATCAAAATCATAGTACTTTAGCAAACACCAAATAAAAACTAACTGCATTACGTAGCATAAGAGAATAAACACACATACATTTAAAGCCTACAGCAATCCAGTACTGGAATGCACGTATAAATAAAAATCAAATCGCATGTATTTTCTTAGACTTCAGGGCAGTTTTTAGCCCAGTTAAAATGTAAGATGTAATCCACATCAGAAAATGCGAGATTTAAACAAGTATACATTTTAGGCAACCTTTCTTAGTACTTTGTGCAAGTTATCTCCACAAGTAGTTTTGTTCAGACATTTGAAGCTTATTGTACTATTAATTGAACCCTGCAGAAACTTTACCTTGATGTAGATAGGGAAAATTACCCCCCCCCCCCCCCCCCAAATTGGTTGGTAAAAAGAGACATTATAAGAACAACAGGCTAACAGTTGCACTTGTCAAATTTTCCGAGATAGCATAGATGCAATCTACAAATAAAATTCCCTATGCTAAAGATGCAAGAATACAATAATTAAAAGTGGCAAGTGGCAGGGCTGTCCATAGTGAGGGATTAAAGTGCTCAGGGCAGCTTCCGAGATGCAGATGAGGATTGAGGAAGATGATGGCTTACGGTTGGGACTAGAGCTCACGAAGATCAGGCCATCAGGGCGCCACACAGCAAGTCATCCATCTGTTGCACGGCCGCCGCTGGCCTCATTTTCACATAGCGTGGAGCCGCAGATAGAAAACCTCGTAGGCAACACAACCAGACGACCACATTTTGTCTGTGGTCGCTGAGTTCTTATTGTTGATGTCAAGATTCGTTGTAGTGGATGATACAATATTAAACATATAAGAATAGTGTTCTGATGACATGCAAGTTTGTTGCCGAGATCTTGACACAAAGACTCAAACAGGACAATGCATCAAGGCTGAACATGAAGTCCTCATCAAGCAAGAATTCAGTCAATATATGTATCATTGTCCTTGTCAACCGAAAACATGAATTTGCACAATGAGTGTCTTTTAAACTAGATAAAAGGAAACACCTCGATCTCCTTTTCAAAAATAGCATTTAAGAAAATACAATACATTAATGAGTTGTGCTCCGATGGTCCTCTTAAATTGCATAGATCTTAAAGCACTTAATTAGTAATTAATTATAATTAATTATGTTTTAAATCTGGAGTGGCTGCCTTGCCCATGCCCAAAAGAAACCCAACTGGAGACCACAGGAGCCTAGAGTCACATCATATGGACGGCAGGGTTGATGGCCAAGTCACTGACCATCTAGGTGCCTTCCTAGTTTTGAGGAACCATGAGCTAGAGCGGCTCGCCAGGGAAGCGAAGGCAAGAGAGGCCATGAAACCTATGCCTGGTGATGCAGAGGATGGCGACGACAATAGCACCGTGTAGGAGAGAATAGCTCCATAGGAGCCTAGTGGCACCATGTCGCCAACCTCTACGTCACCATACATAAGTTTCTTAGCCTCATTGGCCTCCGACTCCCTTGGGTGCTGCTCCGGTGGTCCCTGACACTAGGAAGGCACCTCAAATAGGCTGGTACCATGGCAGTCCGGCTTCCATCCTCCGGTTGCTACAACGTGACTCAAGGCAGTGTATAGGTTGGACTTCTTGTAAGCATGTATAGTGTCGGCCTAGTACAGATCCTAATTAAACAAAACTAATTATATCTGTGCAACTTTTTTGTAGAGGACCACCAAATTAAAAATAGCTGATTGTGTTTTTTTTTCTGCCTTGATGCAGTGACTACTTACAGACCCAAATTATGCATGCAGCGATGCAAATGTATGAAAGAACAAGCCCCCTATCACAAAATTAAAATAGTCCGACCTTGTGATGGAACGATTAAGAAAGAATTGGACAGAAAAACAATAATAGAAAAGAAGAAAATAAGAAAAATAAGAAAGAAGTCATCAGGACCAAATCATCATTCATATAAAAAAAGGTATGTTGTATTCTCTGTATGAATATTGATTTCAACGCGACACCGAGTTCCATCTTAATTTGCCTAGCGTCAAGGGATGGTAATTAGCATGCCAAGGTAAATACATACGATGACCCACCAAGACTATTAGCCCCTTCCATCTAATGTGAAACTGAATTAATTTTATCAATAGTGCTATGGAGTTACACATACAATGGTACTTCAATTGTGGCATGTTAATTGTCATTGCACCAAGCTTAGCTTAACCTTTCAAACATGTCATAATCAAAGTTAAACTTGCCTTTGACATGTTACCTCTTTGTTATGTCTAATAAAAAGAACCTTCGGTACTTCTAGCTTTGGAATTAGATTTGACCCTACGGACCAAGAACTACTTAGATTTTTAGGAAAAAAATTGTCAAATCAAATGACCCCGTATCCATGGGTTTTCCTCTTCTTCCAAAACAAAGAATCATAGAAACGATGCAGAAACCAAAAGATGCACACTACCGGACTCGCCTTCTTTGCCGACGGCCTCAAGCCGTCGGCAAAGACGACTTTACCGTCGGCGAAGGCTTTGCCGACGGCCTGACACGTCGACCGTCGGCAAAGGACCGTCGGCAAAGAATTGGTCGGCAAAGACTTCTTCGCCGAGGGCCACCTGTCCGGCCGTCGGCAAAGCTTTGCCGACGGCCACACCACCCGTCGGCGAAGGAGCCACGTCAGCGGCTGCGCCGTCCCACTAACGGCGGTCTTTGCCGACGGCTGACGCGGCCGGCCGTCGGCAAAGGGCATATTTTTGTTTTTTTTAAAATAAATTGACGACTTTCTTTGCCGACGGCCGGCTGTCGGCAAACACTTGGTAAATTTGCCGACGGCCAGACCTAGCCGTCGACAAAGCTGGGCCGTGCTGGAGAAATGAACCAGCTTTGCCGACGGCCAGCCGTCGGCAAAGCTGGGAAAATTTTTTTCGCTTTTTTTTTGTTGTTTCCTTTCGTTCATTCGTCATTTCAGCACATATATATCACATAATAAACATTTCATCACATATAAACCATAATTCAGCATGAAATTCAGTTTCAACATTAATCGACACATGATCATGCTCAAATCCATCGATACAAGTCCACAATACACATACCATGGCCATAAGAGTCCATACATGGCCAATGTGCAACAATCCCATAGATAAAGGTCCAAATGCGAGAAGTAAGGCTATCTAGCTAGCAGCGTCGTCATCAGGTGTCCCAGATCCCCCACCTTGCTCCCACGGAGCCCAACTCGACTGCGCAGACGTACCGTAGTTCCACCTGTACTGTGGCGCTGGGACGCTTGCCGGCCCGGAGTGCCCCTACTCCATCGGCCCCTGTGGCCACGAGGAGTACCCGTGCTGCAACGCTGGAGGAGGCCACAGGTACTGCTGCGTGGGGTGGGTGGCGGGGTAGGTCGGGTAAGCCGGACTGCCCTGCGGTGGAGAAGGACCCAGTGGAGGGCTGGCACTTGGAGTTGGGTTCGAACCCGCCGACTATGCCTGCACAATGGCCAAGTGATGTAGTTAGTACCTGCAAGATGGCCGCACAAGCTAAAGCAACATGCAATATACTCACCGATGAAATGTGTACAGGAAAAGGCACTGGAAGTGGAACTGGAACTGGTGGTGGAGCGAAGATCGAGGCAGGAGGTTCTTCCATTCCTGGGATCTGGGAACGGATGTAGCCGGTCAGCTGCGCTATCGAACGCTGGTAGTGCTGCGACATTGCCGTCATCTGCTGCTGATAGGCCGCCTCCTGCTGCTGACGCAGCGCCTCCTGTTGCCTTATCATCTCCTCATGCCTTGCTGACTGGGCCGCCTGGCTGGCCTGCAGCTGTTGGACCGTGGCCTGCAATATTACACCCGCAAGGTTGATTGTATGTGAAGGCAAGGTACATCATGTGTGAAACGAGTGAACGACGAATGAAACTGCACTTACCTGGAGTGACATCATCATCTGCATGCTGCTCGGCCTCCGAGGCGCTATGGGGATTTCCGACCCGCCACTTTCCACGTCTTCTTTTCGGATCTGGCTTAGTGTCGGAACAGAGGACGAGTCGATGGCGGCGTTGGCAATAGCGTACTAGCCGTGCTGCTACCCTCCTCCTGTCTTCATCACGAGCCGCGTGTCCAGGGGGGCCGTGGTGGGGTCAAACGTCGGCCCATGCAGCGTGACACCCGCCTCGACGTAC
>CM041646.1:2916041-3064071 GCA_023333625.1 Bothriochloa decipiens
TAGTGAATCTTTAGAAGTTCACACCTTCAGGCTGTGTTATGTTGTTTAAAGTCAAGTGTCTAAACTTTCAGTACAGTTTGCCAATCAATGTTCAGTCAGTTCAGTAGTGAATAAATAAATAAATAATAGGAACCAACTTTTGTCGATTTATTCACTAGTACAGCAGCAGCTCATGCTTTTTCCTGGTTGTTTCTCTCACCGCAGCTCAGCAAGCACAGCTACAAGAGCAGATGGACAGCAGCTACTATTTTTCTTCAGTGGCAACGACAGGTCTGGCAATAGTATTCTGGAACTAGAACAGTCTATCTACTGTCGATGTTTCTGAGAGCTCAACCAGCCCCTTTATTAAATTAAGTGTACTTGCTACTCTCCTTGTTAAATTACTCTTTGGAAGTTCAGTGTACTACTGCGTATTAATTGGACCTATGGTAGTTAGGGAGCTACTTCACTGTATTCTGGATGTATATAGCCATTTATTTCAGTGAATGTTGTGTTCATTTGCAGGTTGCAGCCTTGCACCAAGCAAGGCAAGTGATGGCATGGGAGATAGGCACTTCATGACAGATTTTTTGCAAGGTGCAGATCTACTTGTTAAAATCAGGATGAGTTAGATGCCTTGAATGAGAATCAGGATGAGTTAGATGCCTAGTCATGTAGGTTTCCTGGCTGTGTGCACAATGGTAGCAGTACTAAGTACTAATTGAATTTAATGATTGACTAGATAGTAAGGCTTTGAGATTATATTCTCTGGTAGTAGTACTAATTAGTAATTGATATTATGTGCATGTGATATATCTTTCCTATTTATGGTTGCTACCTCAACTGTATAAATTTGTTTGGACGTAGTTCAAAATACCTAGTTTGCTTGCAGACATTCCAAGGGTGGAAGCCATGAAGATGGTACATTACCTGTTAGGATGTGCTGCTACCAAATTGAGAACCTGTTAGGAATGGAGCTTGACAACTTAGATTCCTATCAACTTTGTTCTGCAAATAAGGCAGCAGCTTTATGTATAATTTGGGTAGCACCATAGTGGTAACTTCATATATGCCTTAGGATGTGGTAGCATATATGTGTTCTCTTAATTTCTACAATGTTCAGATAACTGATAGTATGTATTTGAATTATATATGTGCTGTGGTCAGATTCACTGTTGTAGTATTTGAATGATATGTGTTGTGTGGTCAGATTTGTATTTGTGTAAATTTTATTTTTTTCTAAAAATTCCACTGTAGGGGCGGTTCTCTGCAGGTTCATGTCTTAGCTTTTAAACTTCTGCCAAAATTGCCTATGTATAGGAAGCTCCTGATTCGAGCCTTGTCTGAAAGGATGTACTGACTGGTTTATAGTAGAAATAGCATTAGGCTCCTGATTTGAGTGCAGAGCAGTCAGCACGTCTTCAAGTCAAATATTAAACATTAAACTGTAATATTGAAGTGAAAATGGCCTTTGCAATTACTAGCGCACACTAGATCGTCCAGTCATTTCTGATTGCCCAACTTTCTGTTTCAGAATCTTGTGTTTCCTTTGCCTTGCATGTTTAGTGTGGAACACATGTCTAAACAAACTTGATGTTGTAGTACTATAGTTTGCCTAAGCCTTAACTTTATTTATAGTTAAGACAGCTAGCGTTGGTGTTTATATAGCCCAAAGGAACACTTATCGTGTAGTATTGTACCATAATAGTTTTTATTTTTATCTGTATTTTATATAGGTTCCAACAGCAGCTCACATTGTCCTCTTTGATCTCTGTCTGTGCAGCAGCTCTCTGTATTCTCCAGCAGCAACAGGTGTCCAACAACAAAGTGTAGTAGCTGTGCAGTTGAAAGTTGCAGCAAGCAAGGAGGGAAGTGAGGGATATGGGTGATACATATTGTTGCAAGATGCACATTCTTCTACTTTCTGGTGAAGGACATGGGAACTAATGTATTGCTAGAACTACAAACTATGTCTTGTCAGCAACTATATGAACTTATTTGCATATGTAAAGCACAAGCTTGTGTGATGTATTTGAACCTTTGCACTGTGTAATGTATTATATGATCTGGATTGTATGTGAATAAAGGTGCGACTTTTATATCAATATTATGTGACCTTTTTGCAGAGATTATCACTGAATGAATATATAATGTATGACGGCTTCTTAACCGTGGTTAACTACCTATACATGACGACTTCTTATCGTTACAATAGTAAGGACTAACCAGGGTTCACAATAGCAATGACGGCAAGAGTGCGTCACAAAATCTACAGTACAATATATGATGACCATGACCCGTCATAGAAAGGAAGCAACACGCCGCTGTTCTCGTACCATTCGTGACGATCGAACATAATGTGACGTGTTGACTGTACATTTTGTGACGCCAGCTTTTGTCTTAAAAGGGTACAATATGTGACGACATAACGGTGTCGTCACAAAAAGTACTGACATTTTGTGACGGTTGACCACAAAATCGTCAGGAGGACTTTATATGACGGTCGTTTTGTGACGACGGGCGTGACGCTAGAAAATCGTCACAAGGATCTTTTTATGATAGTTTTTTTACTTTACATGATAGTTTGGCTTTGTCACATAATCCAAGAATTCTTGTAGTGCTTCCATGTGGTTGACAAGGATAACTCCGTCTTGTCCTTACCCTAGTGGCCACGACCTTAGAAGGACCACGCCGATTTTCCAGAAAGGCAGAAGACTCCTCTCACTAGTCTGGGAGCCTCCATAGGAGATGTCCATAGCCGACGAGTCATCATATGTATCAATCGATGAACCAATAGCTATGTAGAGGTTTTACTATTCCACAAGATAGCCATCATCGACAGTGCCCCATCTAGGCAGATTCCGATTGCCGTGCCACAAGCCTAAAATGAATGTCATCCTGCCTCTCAACCCTGGCCGCCGAGAATGTGAGACATAGTATCAAGCCAAGGGGGTTACTATGTTGTCTCAGGAGGGTGTGGATCCATCGCCGTACCTCCCTATATATACTTGTCGCTTACAGCCTAACAGTAATGGCACCATTCTAGGTTAGACCGTCTCCCCCCACCCCCCACATTAGAGAGCAAGTGGAAATAAAAGGATTCATATGATCCGGGTACCAGCCCATCAATTCCTAGGTTTAACGGAGCAGGACATCTTCCATAGGGGTTTGCATTTTACGTGCCACCTAGAACCTCCTTACCGGGGCTCCACCCCTTAGAGGCTCATGCCCCAGGATCTCCTCACAACATCATATTTACCCGCCACAGGTATCTCAAGGTGGAGATGTCCACACCACATCCCTCGGCAAGACTTGCTCCAAAAGCTCGCCGTGTAGTCCTGTCCGGTCAACTCAACTCTCACCACACACACCCAAGACACATACAGCACGAGGAGAGTCCACCAATGTGCGGGGTTACCGGCTAGTAAAAAAGAAATACGTAGAACATACTCCCTCCTTTTTAAATGTATGATACTGTCGACTTTTAACATGATGTGTCTAACCATTTGTACGATAAAAAACTATGTAACTATTACTTATTCTGTTGTTACTTGTTTTATCATTAAATATATTTTAAGTATGACTTATATTTTTGTATATTTGTACTAAATTTTTTATCATATGAATGGTTAAACATTGGTACAAAAGTCAACAATGTTGTACATTTAAAGATAGAGATAATATTACTATAATTTGACGTCACAAGACATTGTATTATTCTATGGCACATGAGGGCTATTTGCTACTGTGTACCTTATTCAGCGAGAAGTCCGCGAATACCATTCCATTGCAAAATGCAGTGACAAGGCCTAGTGGAGAGTGGTGCCCAACATCAATTCTATCCATGGTTCTTCCATTGCAAAATGCAGTGACAAGGTCTAGTGGAGCGTGGTGCCCACATTAATGCTTTCCAGATCAATAAGCGATAGATGATTATTATTCCCATTCCACCAAGAAAGGAATCGGCTTATAAATTGGTGGTAGCGAGACAAAGTAGCTAGTCGTCGAGGTCCAAGCGTCCAAGATGGCAGCCGCCGCCGGCAGCACAGACACGCCGAGGACCACCGCGCTAAGCTTGAAGTTGCTGGTGGAATCCAGCCCGCTGCGCCGGCGCGTGGTGTTCGCGGAGGCCGGCAAGGACACGGTGGACTTCCTGTTCTCCCTGCTGGCCATGCCGGCCGGTACGGCCGTGAAGCTGCTGGGGAAGGAGTCCATGGTCGGCTGCATGGGCAACCTCTACGGCAGCGCCGAGAGGCTCGAAGACGCCTACGTGTACCCCGGCCCGCCCGGCAGCAAGGACGACGTCCTCTGCACCACCGTGTTGTGCCCCGCGGCGGCGGGGCCCAACAGCTGCCTCCTCTTCCGCGCGCCGCCGGAGCCCACGCCGGCCCCGGCCCCGAAGAAGTTCTACGTATGCCCCAACTCCTATGGCTACTCCAGCTGCGGCAGGTACGTAACGGACGTGCAAGGCTCGCGCTGCCCCAACTGCGGGAACCAGATGTCCAAGGACGCCGTGTTCATCGGGTCGCCGCCGGAGCCGGCGAAGCCGCCAGCTGAGCCGGCGAGGAGAGGGTTCGTGAAGGGCGCCGTGACGTACACGGTGACGGACGACCTGGTGATCTCGCCGATGTCGAACGTGTCCACCATCGCGCTGCTCAACGCCTTCACCATCAGGGACATCGGGGCGCTCCAGGAGAGGACCGTGCACATTGGCTACAAGGAGGTACGTGGCTGCAGTAGCGTTCCATGCATATGTATTGCTGATCGATCAGTTTCACACACTATTGGATGCTAATGTATTTGCAGGGTTTGGAGATTCTGAGGGCCTCGCTGCAGTCCAAGACGGTGCTCACTGATGTTTTCCTCGGCAAGAAGCCACCTTCGATGAACAACAACAACGGTGGCAACCGTTCCTTGGGCAGCGGCAGAAGACATGAATCTCTCACCTGGCGTGCGTAAGCCAGTTTAGCCTTGGCAGCTTTCATCAGGTTGCCTTGTGTAAACTGGAATATGAAGGGGGGAGGCCGGGAGGGGAGTATGCCTTGTGTTGTTTTTATTGTAGAATCTAGACAAATGCAGACTCCAAATAAATTGCATAATTAAAGAAGGAACAAGGACACAGAAACAATCTTGTTGGGAAGAACCTGGCGTAATCCATAGCAACACATAAGAGACATCAAAGCTAAACCCTCATAGCCAAAATGATGTTTCTGTTTGCAGGCTTTTGCTGCATCTCATGAATAGTATATTGGACAATGGAACATCGTTCGGTAGTGTATGGTTAATGTCATAAATGTGCTATACCGCAAGTTAAGGCGCGTTGCAGTTTCTTATTAGGCTGGCGTTTGTTTCTCTGCCACAATTATGGCCCACATGATATCCTTCTCACACCTTTGCCAAACTTCGCCTAATCTGTGTCAAACAAATTTTTAGCCACACCTGCTCTATGCTTTAATTAGATTAGTCAATGTTTAGTTTTCTTTTTTCTTTTTGTTTGGATTACATGGGTTCATGGTCAAAGATGGGTGGAATGAATAAAATAGACGTGTAGCTGAATGGACGGTTGCTGGGTTTTATAGGTGTAAAGTGGATTCATGGTTTAGATGCCACTGCAAAATGAATAAGGAGACAGTGGATTGATGCCTTCACGTGGATGTAACTGGGCTGCTGCATCTTACTGAATGAAGTGCGCTTTCCACCTCTGCGCACTAGGTAGAATTATAGGGTCCTACTCGTCGACTCGTGACAGAATTTACATTATCTATGTCAAAAATATGGCAGGATTTACAAAACTTCACTAAATAATGATACAAGTATATAAATGGATTGGTATGTTCATGACAAACATCATCTACCTGACTGTCGTGAAAGAACAGAAAACAGCACAACAGCAGTCTTGACAGCTGAACCATGTTCCTTGTGCATTTTCACTTATAGAAATTCTGGGCGGCCATGCTAGCATATTTACATTCCTATATGATACAAGTAGGTCATCACATCATCCGTATGATACAAGTAGTACATAAAAATAGTATGAGATTCCGAACTGGATGGACATTTCGTTCTTGTCGCTTTTCATTGTTCCACAGGACGATGGTTCACCACTAGAATCCGGTGAAGGAGCAGCCTGTTTGTAGCATTCTAGATGTTACTAAGCAATTACATTTTTTATCATGTCAATCATGTAAATTTCATCAATATTGCTTAAGTATTGGGATTCAAATTTGAATTCAATTTTTGGGAAACTTAATAAACCAATTCTCATAATTAAAATTTGCCAAACTTTACATTCATTGATTGGTAGAAAGCTTTGTATTATGAAATGGTACTATAGTTTATGATATTTGAATGATGGTTTAAATACTAATTAATTACCAAAAATTCTAATTAATTATTTATTAATCCTAAATTCAAATCTAAATTTAAAATCCGATCTCAAAACTACTTGGAACTTGGCAATGAGCCCAAAAGCAAAGTTGTACTCCAAATTGTTAGTCACTTTGATTTTTTTTACATGCATTTTGCTATGTATCTAGATGTACCAAAAAAGATAAAACGACTTATAAATTAGATCGGAAGGAGTACATCTTTAAATTTTGGCCAACTTGTATTCTGAGAGTTTTTCATGTTATTACCATATGATTTTTGATGTAATATTTTGATAATTTTTAAAAGGGGAAGGGTCTGCTACAGTACTCCAGGCCGTCTCTGCTTTCTCCTCTCCGGCCGCGTTGGTGAGTCAGCGAAGGCGCTAGAGAGGCCCTAGCGTCACCCTCCTCGTCCTTTCAAAAGCCAAGCCGGCCCCTGGCCGCCGCCGAGCATCCTTGCATAGCCATCACTGAGCGCACTTGCCAAAATTTTGCACCGTCTTCTCCTGAGCCCCCTAGTGCCAGCCCTCTCTGCCGGAGACACCCTTGGTGCCGCTTTCCGCCACGGCCACCGTAGGCACCTCGCCGTGGCCAGACTCCGCCGGAGCACCTCTTGCCCTTCCGATTGATGTTCTCGCCTACTTCTGATGCCAAAATTCTTATAGGCTCCTCCTTTTTCTTTTTCCAACTTAGGACGCGCTGGAACGCCGACCACGCCGCCGGTTCGCGCCGTCATCCTTCTCGTCGACACATACAGCCGCCTCTGCTCCACTTCTGACTCAATCAAGCAGAGCAGTGACGTCGCGGTGAGCTCCTGATTCTAACCGCGCCCTCCAATGCGGCTCTACCGCGTCCTAGTGGCCGGACCATCGCTGCCCCGGCAAGCTTTGCCTTGTTGTGCCGCCGCGTACGTGGGCAAGGACGCTGCTAATCCTAATCCGTCCATCTAAACCCTTGGACAGGATCGATCGGTCGAGGGTGACGCGTAGGTCTAGTCCCCGTCGCCGGAATCCTGCTGCCGGCAAGTTCCGTGCCTCTCTCCGACGTCCTCTGTTCTTATTTCCCGACAAGGGACCCCGCACAGCAATTAGAAGAAAGGGAGGGGTCTAACTGTGAACTCCATGACTCAGATGAGTAGTGGTGCACAGTGCAGCTTTTCTTTTTCCTTTTCAGGATATATGCTGAATTTGTGAATTTCATAACTAATTAAAGAAACATGATAAAATGATGAAATTATTTGCGTATCACCTTCATGATGTGCTCTACCTAGAAAAAATATGAAATGATGAAAACCAATATTTCTTGCATGCTTACGAATTAGCTCTTTAAAGGATTGCTCCATGATTTTTGTAGGTTAAAATAAATATAAAATGATCATGAAATTTTTTTGTAACTGTTTTATGATAATATCTACCTTCACAAATTTTTTGGGATTAATTTTATGATGTTTTATTTCCATAATTATAAGCTTTAAATGTTAGTTAATAATTATTAAATGATTAGCATAAACCATGAAATGACTTGATTGAATTTTTGAAGTTGCTTGTGGACCTTGGAACATGAAACCCCTCAGGTCCTGATGAGTTCACGGGTTGGGCGAATTTCAGCTTAAGGGTTAAAAAAATCCCCTCACCGGTCTCGTGTTCCAAAGCACAGGTGTGCGACAGCCCAGTGTCAGGGCGGCACCAAGGTTCGGGGGTTTTTGGGCTTATGTGAGAAGGTCATTCTTTTTACTTACAATGCCCAGGGGACGACTTCCCTCGCAGGTCCAGTTTATTTTTTTGAAACCCCTCATGTTCCTTGGCAATCTAATTATTTTCTTGGTGTGCTCACAGTCAACTTTTGGTTAGTAACAAAAATGGATTAATTAAATGCCTAATGAGTAGATGTATATATATGAAGTCTTGATTGCTCCTTGTATGTAATAGCTTGAGGAGGTGATTAATCTAAGTAGGTGCTTTTCATGTCAAAACCTTGCTGGTCCATGTTTGTGATAAACAATAAATTGATTTATGGGATAACTAAAAATTCTTTGTAAATGTAACAACCCTAAAAACTACAAACACCAAAAAATGCAACCAACAAAAATTTTTCAAAAGAAGCCCATGTTTGATGTTTGTCATGTAGGAAGCCCTACTCCTTTGCACTTGGTACCTATGTTTAGTGCTACACTCTTCAAGTAGCGACACCACATGTGTCTTAATAAAATCTTAAGTCAAAAACCCATGTTGACTCTTGTACTCATGTTACATGAGGCTAGACTTTAGAGCTTTCCTCTTATCTTATTCACCTATCATGCTCCACTAACCCCCTCATCTTGCTCAAACCCTTTTCATTGGAGTCATGTATCCAATGCACCTTTTGTTTTACCCCCAATGTAACACTAGATGTTTCTATATGTTGCAATAGACAATCATCCATGTTGCATTGCTAATAAACATGTGATTTGGCTCTTTGGATTTTATGTGTTGATTAATAAAAGCCAATCATATTTATTTATATAATAAATAAATATACTTCTATGGGAATAATACCCTAACATGTACTATGACCCTTTATGACTACCATGAAACCTTTTTGCAACATGCCACAAACCACACATATGGCCTACATGTACATGTATGTAAAAAATACAAAATAGAAAAGGAAAGAAAATAGAAAGAAAATGGAAAAGGCCAAACTAGCCCATGACCACCAAACAGTCCAGCTCGGCCTGTTTCCTTTTCCCTTCCTTCCCTGCCCACTGGCCCACACCAGCCCGCCAACTGCCAGCCCGGCAGCCTGCTGCAGCGAGCCAACGATGGCCCCCATCACACCATGTGCTCCTGTTCCTCTCCCCTATGACACCGACACCAGGGTCCCGCCTGTCATCTACTCCGGTCCCCTCCTCCGTTCCGCTGCTTTTGGCGCTGCAACAGAGCAGCCGCACGCGCCAAGGGTCCAAGGCCACAGAGCCGCTCCTGACCGTACGCCCGATCCAACTACCCATCGGATGCCCACGCGCATGCCACCTGGCCGATTGTTGCCTGACAGGGTCACGCGAATTGCATGACTCTCTCTCTCTCTCGCGTGCGCTAGAGCCCCTGACACCCCCATGGGAAGTCGTGCCACTGTTCCCTGCCTTCCTTGGCCGCGGAGGTGAATTTCCGCCGTCACTACTAGCCGGATCCCACAAGGCCGTGTTTGCGACTTGCCAAGCCACCCGGAGCCGCTGGATCATGCCAACGCCTCCATCACTGTCCTCCTTCCCCCAATGGCCTCACTACCAACAAATTGGAGCACCCTGGAGCCCTAGGGTTCCATCCACCCATCGCCGCATTGGTGGTTTCCACTTGCTTTGCTAACCACACCAAACGAAGAAGGAAGAGAAAGGAGGACTATGGAGATGGTGGAAAGAACCGAGGAGGAGGAGCCGTCGCCAGAGCTGGTGGAGAAGACCTCACCGGAGTCGCTGCTGCTGTGGAACGATTACCGCGAGCCCCGCCACGACTTCTCAACGATGCTGCACCACAGCAAGAGAAGAAGAGGAGGCAAGAGAAGAAGTAGAGGGCCGCCAGAGAGGAGCAGTACGACGGAGCACGTGGGATCCTACCAGAGAACCTACGATCGCCGAACCGCTATGGCGAGCTCTACTTCGGCTACACGCACCACGTCACCATCACGCCACCTCGCCACACCGAGCCCTGCGATGACTACACCTCCGAACCCCGGTAAGCTGCCATCGTCTTCTCTTCCAACCCCGACCTCGGCTGAACACCGGTCATGGCGCTCCACCCTGTGAGCACATAGACCAAGGCCTCCGTCAGCCACTCGGAGACACGCACATGCACCCACGCCGCCTAGCCGAGCCCCATGCTTTCCACGGCAACAGGGGGATGCCGGAGCGAACATGCCACCTTGCCCGTCGTCGCAGCCATGGCTCGCCGCGGTGAGGCCAAACTGCCAGCCCGTCGCTGAGCCCCATGCTTCATCAACCCTGGATCTGTGCCCGCCTTGATCGTGCACACATCGCACGCACGTTGTGCTGGGTGACAAGCCCCAGAGGCTTGCCAGCTACAACCTTGCCACTGCGGAGCTTCGCCGTAGCGCCACCATGGCAGGGGAGCCCTGCTCGACCTCGGCTGCTTCAAAGGAGGAAGATGCATCGACAAGCTTCGTCAAGATGTGCTGCACCAAGATGCGAAGGAGAGGAAGACCGAGGAGCCCAGCACCGACCTCGCTGCACACTACCGCCATGCCAGAGCTCACGCCAGAGCACCGCCGTGCGCTGCCACCTAGAGTCACAACTCCGACCATGTCTTCTGGACTGGATGCACCGTTGAGCATCCGCAATGACCGCAACACCTTGCTGCAAGGCCAAAGGGAGGGGACGAACTCGCTATGACCACCATCCGACGGAGCCGCGCGCCCTTGCCAAGATTGCGCTCCGTCGGGCCTTATGGTCGCCACTGGCGAAGCCTGCCGCATCGCTCGGACCCGTATAGAGCTTATGCATGAGCAATTTGGTTCCTGAGTGTGCCATTGCATCACGCCGTCGCTCGCCATTGCAAGCACCGCCACCAACGCTGCTACCGGAGCAGTTGGAAGCCCCACAGCCGCCAAGAAGTACCCTAACGCGATCACTAAGACACCACGATGCTCAAGCACCCATTAATTGAACTAGAGGGTCGCCAAGTTGCTCGATTGATGGAGTTCACCGTCACCAGCAAGCTGCGCTACCACGGTGAGCAGGACGGAGGATGGGGAGAAGTTAGGGTGCAACTAATGGACGCGTCTACACGAGCTTGGGTCATTGCCAGTGGACCCGCGCAGATTAGAGTACAGTGGACCGAGCACCATGAACCAACCTGACCAGTGGACTAAGCCGTGGACCGGGTCTATAGGGAATCGTGAGACTGCAGGTGGACCCAAGCTCGCTGGTGCACCGTAGACCAAGCACGGTGGACAGAGCCCGATTCAGGTCCACTTGATGACGTGGCAGCACTAAAGAGAGACACATGGCGGGCCGAGCCCGGCCCAGATCGGCCCGTCAAGCCCATTAACGGCCCTGTTTAGGCCTGCTTTGGCCCGTTCCTGGCCCGTTTGACCATTGACCAAGGCAATGCTGCCGTCATCAGTGATGTCAGCCTGGCCCCTCCAGTCAGCGATGACGTCAGCAGTGACGTCATGTGGTCCCCACATGTCTGTGCTGACGTCAGCATGACGTCACTGCCATGTCAGCACCCTATGCCAAGTCACCTGGACCCACTGTTACACGTGGACCTATCACACACTGACACGTGTCACGTCTGGTTTAATCTTTTTTTTTCTTTTTTAGAAAATATGTAAATCTTCAGAAATTCATAACTAATTCATACGAACTCAGAAAATTATGATCCAAGTATCCAAATTTTCTATAAATCGAGCTCTATGACTTGAACTAATATTTGAGTGCATTTGGATCTTTTTTATATTTATTCATTTTTTGTGCTATTTTATAGAAGTCACTTACGTGACTATTACGTCTCGATTTCAGAGTTGAACGAGGAGCGCTCTGAGGGAGGAGGCTACGAACACTGAGGAGGAGGTTTCGCTGAATGACTACGTTGACAAGAGAAGACTCGTACCACTACTACCTCGACATCGCAGGTGTCATGGCAGCACCTTCTCTTAGAAATCCTATTAGACATAGCTAATATCTAGAATTGCTTGTGTTTTACTTTTATGCAATGCTTATGCCTGAGATAGGATTGCATGGTAGAATATTACTTGTTAGCCCCTACCTTATCGTAACTTTTCACCTGCTTACCCGCTGTTATGTTAGCCACATTCTTATGCTATGTTTATATATATACTTCACTCGCTTACATTTTGAAGCGATGTGATGAACCCCTGGGAGGGTCTGGTAGGGATGCTAGGCTCAATGGATCATTGGATCGGATGGGTTTTGTGAGCTGTGGTGATGTATCTAGGTTTAGGGTGAAACTTACGGAAGGGTGTAGGGTGACGGTTGAGTCGGTCGAGCTGGGATCTACGATGAGCTTATGGAGCGAGTCTTACTGATGATGCAACCTGGGCATCTGTGCTTAGTTACCTGTGGCGGGTAAACCCTGTTTGAGATGGCGAATCCTTGGGTGTGAGCCTCTAAGGGATGAAGCCCGGGATGAAGGTCTCATGGTAGCACGTTAAGAATCAACCCTGGAGGAGATATTCTGGCTTGGTTACACCTAGAAACTATTGCGCTGGTAACCAAATAATAGGAATCCTTTGCTTTCCACTCGCTTCCCATTGGGGGAAGACGGCCGAACCGCTGGATAGATCGATGCCATTACTATCAGGCGAGCGTGAGTTAGGGAGGTAGGAGCATGTGATTCTCACACCCTTTCGAGACGGTCATGATGCTCTGCGGGAATGGGATCATGAGCCCTTACTGTATCAGCCACTCTCAGGGTGTTCCAGGGCTGAGAGGTAGGATGGCATTGTTCTAGGCAGTAGGCGCTCGAAATCTACCTAGGTGAATCGATGCACCGATGATGGCTATCTGGTGGATTAGTGAAACCTCTGCAGAGTGTTATGGTTGATCGATCGATACATATGCTGATTTATCGGCTATAGACCTTTCATTTGTTCTCCTTGCACCGGACTAGTGAGTGGAGTGTTCTACCTTCCCCTGAGAGGTTGATTCTGGCCGTGAGCCAGGTTGAGGGCTGCGGGCCAATGAGACAGGCTGAGAGGGAGTTGGCCTGGTCGACCTGAGAGTGAGTCTTGAAGGTGATGGTGGTGGAGATGTGGTGATGGATCTGGGTTGGATGGAATGGCGGATGGAGGTGTGTGTGATGGGAATGAGTTAAAACTTGACTTATTGTTATAAATTTGATTACTACTTGCATTCATAGGAAAACCACAGCTATACTATAGGATCGCCAGATCCCTTGTTTCTTTTCCACTAAAGCTCATCAGTGCTGACCATGGCCTGCACACATCTGACAGTGTGCAGATTTACCTACTTCACAGTGACATTGGAAATGTAAGGATTAGAAGGTCTCGTGCCTGCGCTCAAGATGGTTGATGAAGATCCTTCCGCAAATGCTCTCTACTTCTGCAGCTGTTCTAGATGATTGTACTTTGATAATTCGTCATGTGGCGATGTATTAAATAATGTAAGCCCTACTATTGTACTCCTTTATCTAGTTTCGATGTATGGATTTAATCATCAACTGTTGTATAATAATGTGATAGCTTATATTTTCACATTATATCCGTTCTGTGAGTTTTCCCTTCGTGGGAATATTTGAGGATGTTTCAGTAAATATTGACCCTAGCTCTTAGCAAAGGAAGGTCGTACTCAAGTTGTGTATTTTGTGTGTTCATGAATATCCATATTGCACCTCCTTGGAAACCAGCATTCTCGAGCAAAGTGACCCTTCTTATCATAATTGAAGCATTCATCCTTCCTTGGTTGTTGTTGCTGGTTTTCTCGTCCAGGGGCTTCACCTGAATAGCTACTTTTCTTCTTTGGGTGATGCTTGCCACCTTTCATCCATCTTGGTTTCGACTTTCCTTACCTCCTAGGTGGTCCCTTCTTTTTGCTTGTGAAGAGAGACTCCGCTTCTTCCTTCATAGAAATGCCTCCCATCCTCTTGGCTAACTCATTCTGATTAGCCAACAGATTTTCTAACTCCACCAATGAAGGTTGAGTCGGCTATCCACTCACTGCGACTATAAACCATGATATTCGGGTCTAAGGCCATTAATGATGATTCTCCTCATGCGGGCATCACCAACTTTCTCCTCCGGTGCCAGCTCGGATATCTCTCGACATATGGATTTTATTTTTATGAAATATTGACCAATAGACATAGTTCCTTGAGAGATACCTGAGAGCTCCTTTTTTAATAATTGGAGGCATGCTTTATTCTTCTTCGAGAATAATTTTCTAAGAGTCTCCTAAGCTTCCTTTGGGCTACCTGCATCTCGGATATGCTCCAGTAGGTCCTTCTTAATAGTTGTCTTCAGCACGAACATGGCCTTGCCGGCTTTGATATGCCATTTCCGTAAGGCATCGCCACTCTCCTTTGATGGAGGCTCCATTTCGGTGCCCGCAACAATCTCCCATAGGTCTTGTCCTTGTAGGTAAGACTCCATGCAAGTCTTCCAATAGCCATAATTGTTACTGTTGAGCTTCTTAATGCCTCCTGCACTAAAGAGATCCGTCATATCAACGGACACCCGGTGTCAACTATACTTGGTCTCGGACTAGCGTTTCTTCACAGTCCCAGACTATGAACTCCGGCAGAGTCTCCCCTTAGTGCCTTGATGTTGCACCGACTAAAAAAAACTCTTCCTGACGGCCCCGTACCGTCACAGCTCCGATACCAATTGTAAGAGTTTTTGGTGGCCCTAATACCCACTAATGAGGACCTACACCTAGAACACCAACTCACTCTGAGTCGATCGGTTCTTTTATAATTTCTAATTACTTAGTGTAGAGGGTCCTTTCGACGGCAGAACCGTCTTCTCACTTCAGGGTGGCAAAGCATACCAACAGATGAAGCTGACTTCCGGGTGACAGAGCCAACCTACCATAAAGTTCAGACCCTTATGATCCCAGATGACAGAGCCTACCTTCGATGGATCATAACTTATGCACTAAGTATCTAGAAACTATATGGCCCAACCAGGAGACTAACACTTTAAATAAAACTTTATTTTAACACAATAATTTTACACAAGAGTGGCTACCTAGCACTTACCCCTCACACCTCTCATATCATGCTCTCATGGATGGATGTATGGCATACAGGAGGGGGTCTCTATTTATAGACAAAGAGGATTCATATGGTTATGCCAAGTGTTCCTCTTCTAGAGTATTTCTAAATATTACAATATTCACTAATTTCTTTATTACCTATTCTACATCCTTCCTTAGTAAATATTTTGATTCATGGGATTTGAAAAAGCTTCTAAAAATTTGAATTGCTCTCTTTCAATATTAATGTTGTACACTGGGAGCCTCCTTTCTCGATAAATCAAAGTACATGCAAGCCGGCACTAGCGCACTGATGCGTGCTCACGCTCGCCATGTGGCAGAGTATTCTTTTAATTTCGGGTTCGGTTTTCAATTTTGTTTTTCCTTTCTTAGTTCCCTTCTTGGTTGTTTGTCCATGTTTTTGTGTTTGGATTATTTTTATTTTCCGCTGATATTTGGTATTTACGAAAGTGACAGAAGCTACTAAGAAATTAATAGAGCACGCAGGAAGTGTAATCGAGCTTGGGCTCATGTAAAGTGTGATCAGGCTTTGCTGGGCTTATAGCAAAATTATGGTCCAGTTTTGTGCGTGTGTGTTTTCTTTCACAAGAGCCCATTAAAGAGGACATGGGCCGACCCATGCGGCCTTCATGTGCTTCCCAATATTTTAGCCTTTATATACATTGGTGGCTAGTTTTTGCAATATATGCATCATGCATGCTACTCATGAGTCAGGCGTATGTCATTTCACTACAGACTACACAACATATCTTGAAGGGAAATGGAATAACTTGCCGGTGAATATTTCCATGCACTCATCTCCCCTAGCAATTACATTAGTTCACTTGGGTAAAAGATATTTCATCAAACTATTTTATATTTCAGGAGTTTTCCAAAGTAATCTGCCAATCAAAACTAACCATCACCGGGAAAAATCATAAATCTTTGCATGTTTATTCTGCGGAGGAACCCAGTTCACATGTTCAGTGGCATGATATACCTACTCACCTGAGATCGAGCACCGACTAACATGCGTGATGGGCTTACTTTCAGCTGGATAATGTTTCAATGGACGGTGATGATACACCTATGACCTATCGGTAGCGAGACACCACAAAGACGTGCATGTGTGTAGGTGAGCATGGTTTAAGCATCAAATCAAGGGTCAAGAACATTTGCATGGAACTCTCTCTCTCTCTCAAATGCATCAAGAATATAGAATCTGCCGACCAAATCAAGGTGCCCAACATTGCATGGTGGAGAGGCCAGTTTCGATCCATTTCCTCCTTGAACAAAGATTGTCAACCAGGTTGGTGGGTGCCCTAAAGCACCAGGCAAAAATGCGCATACGCTACATGCCCATATCTTTGTTCCTCGATGAATGAGGGACATTTGCTTGGTCGTCCATGCATCCTAAATATCTAGTCATACTCCATACAAGCACATCTTTATTTGCTGATCCAAGTGCCGTACACATGGTGTACCACCACACCACCAGAGAGAGAGAGAAAGTGCAAGTACCAACTGTGTACCATAACGTACAGCCATCACGGTACCATATATAGATATATGTGATATGTCCACCAACAAAGTGACAACACACTACACTGAGACGTTATGTATATAGTAAGGTATCGAAAGCAGCAGATAGCCACTGTCGTGGATCCCAGTACAAAGTATGCATATGCATCGTACAACTAGCAGAGACTTGTGGCCTTTTGTAGGGTAGGGACCAGAGAGAGAGCGAGAGAGAGAGAGAGAGCGAGACGAAGATGCAAATATATATGTATCCATGGACAAGGAAACCACGGTGACGTTGAGATATGTTTTTGCCGAAAGGCAAGGCGCGAGAGATACTAACGTTAGTGATCGAGATAGCTAGTGCTGATCGATGATAATCCTTAGTAGAGCTCGCATCAGCATGCAAGCAAAAGCAGGATCGAATCCTAGCTTTATAGGTCGTGTGTATGAACACGTACGGACGTGTACGGCAATGCACCCAGAGTCCTTTTGCCTTTGGTTTCCAACTACACTCATATATGCTTCTACATGTGCTCCACCCAATGTGCACTCACATATATCATCTGTCAAAGAAAAAGCAAATGTGCATATTTTTGTAATATATATATCATTGCTAATATATAATACGCTAGCTCTTCTATTAAGTTACTTGTAGGCTTTCAGTCTTCGACGTTACACAGCAATTTGGTAGAAAATTAGTGCCACCAAGCATCCACATAGTTGCTTATATATTTGGGGTAATGTTCAAACTAATAGTTGGAGGCCGGTGCAAAAAGCGGAATTACTAGAATTGCTCTCCACCACACGAACCAACCGAACAAGATTTGGTTTGAAATTGAAGCATATATATGCATATATATGCAAGCAACAACAGATGGGACAAAAGGCAATCAAAAGATATTAATTAAGAGCAGCATCTCACCAAATAATTCTAGAAAACATAAATTTACCTTGAATTTGATACCTATTTATATTTCTAGCTATAGCTAGATTCTAGTATAGGAGCGAAGACAAAAGCTTCCTTGCATTGGTGAGTTTGTTGGGTTTTGTCCATGCGTGGACACACAAGTCGCTGTTGTTCGTTGCCTAGTCAGGGACATGTCTTCGTGTGTCCCTCTGTGGTACAGTATGGACCCTGTGCAGTCCCATCTGGAGTATCTACCTCTTGATCGATCGATAGAGAAAACTCATCAACTAATCCTTGCGCTGTGGATAATCATGGATTGCAATAGCTAACGGTAATAATTGAATGCATGTATGCCATTTAAGATGTGCATCATATGGGTAATAATATTTAGGTATTGTCACTTTCGATTAAAAGTTAAGCTCTTGGAAAAAAAAGATTAAAAGTTAAGCATATATATGTGCAAGTAAGTTGGTCGTGTCACATGTATTTAGCACAAGGCATCAAACTCGTTTAAAAATGAAGATCATATATATGGAGCCGAGTGTAATGACCCGAAAATTGCTAGCAGATTGGGATAAAAAGCATCTTGGACAGTTTTTCTTAGACGAACTCTATGAATTCAACCTTTCTAATACAAATCACTCTCTATAAATCTCTCCACCCTCCAACAACTTAGCTATATACCTTGTTTGGCACTTCAGGAGCCAGCGGATTCGCTTTCTCTATGAATAACAGATGAACTTGCGGAGCTGCTCCAATGGCCAACATGGTGTATATACAGAAAACACGTTGACTGTGTTGAACTCTCAGCGATTGAAGTCCTTAATGCCAGGTCTTAAATAGCTTGGACCTCCACCTGGGTTTAAGATCGGGAGTTGCTGGCGCTCGGACGTCCTATGTATATACATAGGACGCCCGACCTGGCCCACCACTGCTCTCGGAACAGTAGACATGCATGCCTCCCCCACCACCCGTGCACTCTTCCGTCCACTGTCGCACGGGACCGCCACCACCTGCCCCGCCGTCGACCTGCACGGACTTGTGTGCCTCCAGCATGAGAGCGCTCCCAACATGACCGCCGTCCACCAGCACGGGCCCGGCCCCACCGCTGACCCACACGGACTTGCGCGCCCCCGTCCATCCCCGCTGAAAACACAAACAAGGAAAAAGCAAAAAAAAAAATGAAAGAAATTAAAACATGAAAATAAAACAACATGAACATTAGATTTGAAACACAATAAGCAAGCAATTTGAAACAAAATGAGGAAAAAACAAAAGTGAAACAACTTTATAAAATGAAATTGAAACAAACATGAACGTAGGTTTGAAACAAAAAAATCAAAGTAATTGAAACAAGCGAAAAAAATAGAGAGAACATGTGTTTGCAAAAACAAACAGATTCAAAAAAAAATTGAAACAAAATGTCAAAATCTTCTGAAACAATGAGAACACCTCAATTGAAACAAAAAAAACTTGAAATATTTCAAAAACAACAACAATGGTGCTATTGAAACAAGCTGTTACAAACAAATTGAAACAAAAAAAAAATTGAAAAAAGAAACAAAGGAGCAACTGGTTAGAGGGGGAAGAAAGAAGGAGGGGGACGAGGAGGCCTCAAATCCGGAGGTCCCCCGGACCTACCTTGCTGGAGCATGCCATGGAGGCCTCACATCCACCATGGCCAATGCACAAGAGGTGGTGGCCGCAAGGGAGGAGGTGGGCGCGGATGGAAGGCCACCGGCACCGGAGATACAAGGCCACCGTCGGTGGGTCCGCTGCTGCTGCCTTCGGATTCGGCCCGACCATAGCCGTTCGCCGCTAGGGGAGGGAGGTAGCGAGGGAGGGAGGGGACAAAGGAAGGGAGGGAGAGAGAAGGGGGAGAAGGGAGGCGGGGAGGAGACAGATGGCACGCTACCTCAACCAACCTCACCAGAAGCCCTCACCGGCCCACCGGCGCGACCGTGGAGGGCGTGGACGGCACGCGAGATGGGCACCACCAGCAGCAGCGACGGGAGTGAGCTGCCCGCGAGCGCGTGCGACGGGCACCACCGCCCGCAATGGCAGGAGGGAGCTTGTCGTGGACGAGCGCAACGAGCACCACCAGAAAGCAGCCTCCAGGCGCGGTGATGGAGCGAGCGGCACGACAGTGGCGGCAAGCAGCGGCGTGGGGAGGTCTGTTTTCGCGTAGCAGGAAAAATGAGTGGAGAAGAAGGGATAAGATTGGACTGGCGGCGAGCGGAGCGCAACGAGGCGAGGGGTACTGTCCTATTTCTTTTACTCGCACAAGTCTTAATGGGCTGATGACCGTCCGCAGCCCAGGCAAGCCACGCGTCCGACCGCTGGGACGTTCGTTTGAGAGCATTGCCGTTTAAGATTATTTAACAGTAAATACGAATGCGATCGTATTTTTATAAATTTAGATTAGACTAAATTTTAACGATGTTATTATTTGAATTTGTGTGATAGCCGTATATATATATATATAATGGACGTACAAGATAAATACAGACACATACATCTGACTCAAAACACACTAGCTAGCTATATCTAACGGCTGATGTTGAGTCAGAGATACTTAGTATCGCCCTATTCGCTTGGTCGTTTCTGACTGGCTGGTTCTGGTTGCAGCTGATTTTTTGTGAGAGAAAAACAGTGTTGAATAGCTGGCTGGTTTGGCTGATAAGTTCAAATGAACAGGCTGTATATAACTAGCTAACTGATGTTGAGTCAGAGATACTCGGTAGTAGTGCCTAACTAACCATGCTACCGTGCAGGCTCAATTCGCACATACAACCTAGAGGCTGTTGTTTGGATATCACGGTCTAAAATTTAAATTATTAAGGTTAAGGAATAAACATTAAACCAATTTATCCTCATCTATTGGTCTGATCGATAAACGATTAATGATCATTTAATGAGATCAGCTAAATTGCTATTTTGGACCGTCTGTTTTCACGGCCTCAAGAGTTAAAGTAGTCTAAATTTTAGTGAGTGAAGTTTAAACCATTTGATTTAACCTAAACTATTGCCCTTGCTGGCTTGCTACGACCATGATCAGGCACTGCGCGCTGCGAGACGACAATGACGTACATATGCTTTCTATTACACATATAGGACACTACTGTGCTGCTACGTGATGACACCCTTGTGTGTTAGATCGCTGTCTCATTAGCTCGTCCCTACCACACGCATGTCATCGTACGTTTGCAGATAACAGAGAGAGGACAGCAACAGCTTAACACATTATATGTGTGTGTACTCCAGGTGAGTGAGTGTGTGAGTACCGTTCCGTCTCTCTCTCTCTCTATATATATATATATACATGCCGAGTGTCTTTGCCGACGACCGCCATTTGCCGAGTGCTCCGCACTCAACAAAGGTTGGCTTTGCCGATGCCCTGTCTTTGCCGAGTGTCTGGCATGTTTCTTTGTTGAGTGCCGCCTGTGCTGGCACTCGGCAAAGGCACTCGACAAAGAAATTTGCACTTGGCAAATCGGCTGTCTCCGATAGTGAATTGTGTAATTAATTAATATTTTTGTCTATATTTACTGTTTCATGCATGTGTCAAAAGATTGACATGATGGACAGAGTATGTAAAAACTTGGAATTCTGAAGTGAACTAAACCAGGCCCTAGCTCTACTACCAGCAGGCGCATGCAAGTAAGTGGCACGTCAGCTTTCATGTCAGCTTGTGAGTGCGCATATAACACACATGTCCATGCAGTGGTGGATTCAGAAACGGATCATGGGAGGGCTAAATAACATAGGCCAAAAAACTTTTTTGCTCGCTGGACACAATACACTAGTAGATATAGTTAAGGTTAATAATTTGATTGATTCAATGTGCTCAAAGCTCAATGAGGCGATACATTGAAGGAATGTCTATCAGTTTGAACCATCTTCTCGGCAAGGCTACTAAGATCAATACAAGTGCCAAAATCTTCATCATATTTGACTTCATCCATGAATTCGAATCACCGAATGTCTGAATCCAAATCTAGTAATGAAAAGAAAAAAACTAAAAGAGGGATCTTTCTCACCTTGCACCCAAACCCTATTTGTGTTTGCCATCACCATTGCAAGTGGCTTGAAAGACCGATCACATTGGGTTTTTTCACCCTTGTGGTTTTGAGTGTAGTTTTGCAGCATGTTGCTATAGAAAAAATTAGCAAGGTGGTCAAATTTTTTTTCCATGGTACCGCTAATGGACTTCCACCCTTTATATCAGTATGCTTAAACCACATAATGGACTTCCACGCGCACAACTAGGTGAGTTCCCAACAATGGATGACGGAGTTTTCATGCCAAAACTAGAACCAATGATATAGGCAAGGGAAAACGGTGACAAAATTGAGCTTCTAATTAAATGGAAGGAGAAACCGGCAGTTTGATGCATCATGGGAGAAGGTAGGACGCTTCACGAAGCTCTATCCCAAATTTCAGCTCAAGAACGAGCTGATTCTCAAGGCGGGGAGAGATGGAATCGTCATCAAGCGTTCTAAAAGGACTCCCTCAAAATGTGGCAGCAAGCTATATTGTAGCGAGAGGCAGTAGGCCCATCTGTTATAGATTGAGGCCTCATTTGAAGAGCAGGCTTTTTGGACAAAACTATTATCACTTCTAACCCCCTTCATAAACAGATAATTACTAATGAGAAAGACAAGCAAGTTTTTAGGGTTAAACCCTTTATGTCCTCTCCCTTCCTTTTGTTCTGCATGCGCCGTCTCTCCTTCCTCTCCCAACCTCGCTGCATTGTCTGTGCCGCCTAGCCTGCCACCGCCAGCGTGGTGCCCAGCCGCCTCGCCTTTATCCCCTTTCTCAATGCGAGAAGGGATGACAATAGTGTTTAGCTATCTGCCATCGAAACCTTCATCTCTAATTCTTAGATGGATCATGAAAAGTGTTATACATTTTCATGGAAGCCATACGTAAAATGTATATATTTTTTCTATGAACAAAACAAAGTAAATAAAAGTACTAAAAAAGTAATCAGTATTTCGAAGATCATGCTTGGACAGCTGCACTGCCTTGGGCCGTGCTTGTCCCACACCAAAACCTTGCCGCCGCGATAGCATGGAATTTTTTTTATTTTTAATTTTTTTAAAAAAATTTTACAAAATTAATTTTTTGTTTCGAAATATGACAGAACTAGTCGTCTACAGTGGGCGTTTTTTAAAAAACGCCCACTCTCTGTGACGTGGCACAGAGCCGGCCGCCGCCGGTGCCGGCTCTTGCGGGTGGCCCACTTGCACCCAAAAAATGCCCATTGCGTGGGCGTTTTTTGGTGGCGAGAGGGCCGCCTGCAAAAGTACGCGCTGTTTTGTGGACGGGCCTCGGAGCAGTAAAAAAACGCCCACTGTGTGGGCGTTTTTTGCGCTGCAGGGGGCCGCCTGCAAAACAGCGCGCACTTGTGCAGGGGGCCGCCTGCAAAACAGCGCGCACTTGTGCAGGCGGCCCCTGGCGCGCAAAAAACGCCCACACAGTGGGTGTTTTTTGGGGCCCCCTATATATACCCAGCCCCCTCTTCATATTTTCATTATATTCACTAAATTTTCTAGAAAAAAAGAAAGAGGAGAGGAGGGAGGAGAAGGAAGTAAACGGCGAAGCCCTGCCAGTTTGAGACCTCGGCTTTTAGGTAAGTTTCTCATACATTACAAGTCTGTTGCTATTCATTAGTAAAATATAATGTGCACTAGAGTTGTTTAGTTTTTAGTTGACTCTGAGTAGATCCGTGAGTAGTATGTATATTACATCTATAAATAATGATGTTAGAGCATTGCAGTTTATGTTAGAAATAATGATGTTTCTTCTATGCTTTAAACAATGGATTGTATGATTTGAAATGTGATGTATATCGTATTTTCTCTGAATAGATATATTTATGGTTTAGGAATAATGATGTTTATGCTATGCTTTAAACAATGGATTGCATGATTTGAAATGTGACAAATATCGTATTTTCTCTGAATAGATATGTTTAGGGTTTAGGGTTTAGGGTTTAGGAATAATGATGTTTATGCTATGCTTTAAACAATGGATTGCATAATTTAAAATGTGACGAATATCGTATTTTATCTGAATAGATATGCAAAACTTGTGGCGGACGGAGTTTTGAAAAAAACGAGGTCGCCCTAGAGAATTGTATCCCGACGTGTCTAGTAAGGATGCTCCTGTTCCTCCTGCAGTCCCTGTCCCAAATTATGATTGTGGAGAACCGGCTGATATTGGCCAATCTCGCCATGAGGACACAGCTGCCCGTTGCTACTACACATGCGGTGGATTCAATGTAAGTAATTGCACCTCTGTCACTGCGCCTTTATTCATTGCTAGTAATTACAGCTCTTGCATCTCTAACAATGTCGTTAGCAATCATGTTTTGTAGGCCCATGAGCGGTGCTTTTTCTTTCAGTGGATTGATGGTCCAGACAAATTCGACCCAAGGTATCTCCAGTTTGACGAATGGTGGAAAGGGAAGCATAATCCACCCGATCAATTCGAGCGGTGGGTGGCACCTCCCCCTGACCCCCCCAATGACAGACGAGGAGAAGAAAATAGCCCAATTGAGACGGCTTAAATCTCCGCCTCGTTGCAAATGCGGAGATTATTCTGTAATAAGTTCAGATAGGCCTAACGAGTTCGAATGTCCTAACCCCGTCGGAGTAAGTGCAAATTGTATGCGGTCATGGCTTTCTTAGTATTTGTGCATGTACTAACATTTTACATTGTAGGGTGGGTATACCTTGTTGCGGAAGTGTAACTTCAGGGAGTGGCTGTGGGGTCCAAAGAACAAATGGCCGGAGCCGAAGGTGGACAAGAAGAGAAAAGTGGTTACCCCCAAGCCTCCTGTGTTGTGCAAATGTGGTGTCGAAGCGCAGTATGGCCTACTACCATCGGAGCTTGGAATAGGCTATTGGTGCTTCCATATGGTTGATTACGATGAGGTCCTTTCGTTCCACTTGTTGCTCACTTGATATTCAAACTTTTTGTATTTGCTGACTTTAAATTGTTCCGTTCGATCACAGAGCCTTAGAAAATGCAAGTGGGAGGTTTTTGCCCATGTTGAAGACCGCAGGGAATACATGGATACACTGAAGCAAAAGCAACTAATGGACCTAAAGTTTAGGTCTGGTACTCAGCTTGTGGACAACTACATTAAGATGCGGAAGCGAGCGCAGGTTGACTATGCCCGACGATTGTGTGTCCAAACCCCAAGTGCTGCTCGGTGGAAGAAAGACTGTGATGCATGGAAAAAGAAGAGAGAAGAGGAAGCATCCTTGCATGCAAGGGAGAAGATGGAGGAGGCTGAAAAGAGGAGTGCTGATGCGAAGATGAAGCAGAAGATGGCGGAGGCGGAGATGCCGATGAACGACGAGGACGAGGAGTATGATGAAGCGTTCACCCAAGCCCTCGATGACTTGGAGGCCGCTTACTACAAAAAAAGAAAGAAGAGGAGTATGATGAAGCGTTCACCCAAGCCCTTGATGACTTGGAGGCCGCTTACTACAAAAAAAGGAAGAAGAGGCCAACGCAGCTGAGCGTAGCCGTACCAATGCGTTTGTGGGAGAGGATAGTGGTTCTGAAGATGAAGACTTGCTTCCCGGTTATGTTTCGGATTATTAGGGTCATTTTGTTAGATGAATTCAGATTAGTAGCTCATCGCCCTAGCGGACCTATAATTTTATTGTAATAAACTGTTTTCGTGACTTTTAACTGTGCTGTAATGGACTATTATAACGGATGTAATGCAAGCATGTAAGGGTTTAGGGTTTAGGGTATAGGGTTTAGGGTATAGGGTTTAGGGTTTAGGGTTAGGGTTTTTAGGGTTTAGGGATTAGGGTTTAGGGTTTAGGGTTTAGGGTTTTTAGGGTTTAGGGTTTAGGGATTAGGGATTAGGGTTTAGGGTTTAAGGTTTTTAGGGTTTAGGGTTTTTATGGTTTAGAGTTTAGGGTTTAGGGTAAATTTTGACAAAAGGATAGTGCGTATCATACATCAAGACAGTTATTACATTGTACAGGGTACTACTGTCCCCGAGCCTGTCCCTGCCCCTGCCCCCTACCCCTCTTCGGCCTCCTCGGTCGCACGTGCCCCGACGAGTAGGTGTGGCGATCCGGTGGAACACCTCGAGTCGCGCGGATGTGCTGCACTGGAGTCATCTGTGATAACTCCTGCGTGTAGGGCAGAGGTGCTCCTGCAAGCTGTGAAGGGCCAATCTCGACCTCCTCGTCGCTGATCGATGCGTTAGTGGGGGGGTCATTAGGTAGTCGGTAGGTCCGCGATGAGGTGCCGGCTCCCTGGCCCGACGTTGAAGCTGCTCCCTGCGCGGAGGTACCCACTCCATGGGGCGAAGGCAAGACTCCCCAGGCTACTCCCTGAGAGGAGGTACCCACTCCATGGGGCAAAGGGCAGGCTCCCCAGGCTGCTCCCTGAGCGGAGGAACCCTCACCATGGGCCGACGCGCTGGGTGGAGCATGAGTAAGTGCCTGGATGCCTCTGCTCCGTGCACCGAGGACCCCGCTTCGGAGGAACAAAGGTACGGCGTAGAGAACGCTGTGAAAGGTGTCGTCGTAAGTCACACAGTCATCTAGATTGGAAAAACATAGGTAGACGAGGTGGGGTATACGGAGTTACCTCTGTTCTAGGGTGCAGGAGGACGTGCTGTGGGTGCCGGTGCAGGAGTTTGAGGCGCTGCGTCGAAGGTCCAACAAGTCAGAGCCCTCAGCATGGATCTAAGCGTCGTACGCATCCGCATGTATGAGGTGCGCTGCTCGTCCACTGTCAATGCCAAGCCACCCTCCAAGCGGCGACACACGGAGTCAACCTCCGTGTAAAGTAGTTGCGTACCATTGACCTAATTTCAGTTTTAAGTTAGATGAAAGATATACGTAATGAACTACTGATATATATGAGAGATTCAAGTACTCACGGCGCAGAAGTAATCCTGATCACGGTGCGCAGGGTAAGCGTCACCCACGGCGGCGACGTGTGGCTGCTGCTCCAGAGGAACGAAGGTGACACGTGTGCGGGTACGATGCTGGTACCACCGGAGGTACATCATGTACGAGTCCTCAGTGTGGGGGTGGTACTCATCAACGACGTCCTCTGTGGCAAGCAACCAATCGTCCACGTATGGCTGTAGACATGGAACCCATAAGTTGCCGCCGACCTGTCCCCTCCGAGTCAGCCTGAACACAAATTTGAGTAAGACATGTCTACTGTGATTAATTTTTCAAAGTCAGTTGTTAGTAGTACTTACCTATGAGCATCTGCAGGGACGGTACAGATGATAGGGATGGGGGACGGCTGCATGAGACCGAACTGGCACAAAATACACCCTGGGCAGTGCGGTTCGACGAATATGTCGAACACCATCGGTCGGAGCGTCAGCCAGAAGGCCTGGTCATGTGTGCACAACGTGGACAGCCCAAGGGGAGCTCCTGGCTGTAAGGCTCCCAGATCACGTCGGTCGGCTGTATCCTGTCGAACTCCAGCATAAACTCATTGTACGACCGCGTGACCTGCACATGTGCCCATCGTCGCTGAAATATAACAATAAATGGGTTAGAAGGTACGATACGAATTAACTATATACGTCAGCTAGGAACACGAATCTGACGACGGCACCAGACTGTACCCTTGGTGGGGAAGTCCTCGGGCGGATGCTGCAAGTACAAGTCCTCCTCGTAGGCGGTGTGATCCACCACAGGTCGACCAATCGCGAACCGTTCAGCTGCCCATAGCTGTAGAAGGAGGGGGCAACCAGTGAGCAAAGAACCTGTTTCTATCTTGGTACACGCTTCGCAAAGCCCCCTGTACGCCGCCGCCAGTACTGCAGATCCCCAGCTCCACTGTGGCACTGCTCCCTCGTCAGCATCAGCGATCGCGCGTGTGTAGGGGATCATGACCTTGTCGACGGCATGTCCCGCGCTGCTGGTGAACATGACCCAGCCAAAAAGCCACAACAAGTAGGCCTCCAAGCTCCGTTGTACAGAGTACACGTCAGCCTCTGGGTGTAGCTGATCAGACTGAAAAAGATACAGTTAATAAAGTTGAGTAGAACTGTAAATTGATAAAATTCTTTTAAAATAGGCCTTACGGTAAACTGCATGAGCCACTGCTGCGATGGGCCCATGGTCGTGTACGGAGGGAGGCTGCTCATAGCTGGAAGTGCAGGGTGACACTGTACGTGGCCGAAGCGGGCCATAATGTCATCTCGCCAATCATGAAGTCCGTCGACTGGCCCGACGGCATCGCCAGCGAGGGGAAGGCCAAGCAAGAACGCAACGTCCTGAAGCGTCGGTGCGACCTCCCCGCACGGCAGGTGGAACATGTGTGTCTCCGGCCTCCATCGGTTGACCAGGGCTGCTAGAAGAGACCTATCGAAACTCCACCTCCTCGTCTCATCAGCCTCACCAGCTCGAGCCTCCATAAGACGACACAACGGGAGGAGGCCTGCCTCACGTAACCTGCACATAAAAATTTTATGTTATTAAGAAGCCATGTATACTTAATTGGGAGACCTCGAAGAGTCAATGGATACCTGGAACAGAACCGAGGGTCCACTGAAAGTAGACGTCTGGACGGTCGCGGTCGAAGTACGGGCAAATTGGCGTTCTGCACCGCAATACGGTACAAGTGGTGCTGCAGATCAATCCCTCGATCTAGTAGCTCTGGTGTGTCGTCCGCCATCCCTGCATGACATTATCACAGTTAACACATATGACACATGCAAATAGAAAGTGAAAAAGTATACAACAATAAATTTAAGGTACAACAAGAAATGATCGAATTTGAAACATAAAGAATGCACATACAACATGTAACACAAATATATTCAAATACAAGACTGAGATTATGAACATTACATTCGCAAGATAGGTTGAAACACTAAGTTTGTTCACTTCAGTTACAACAAAGCAAAAATCGTACATTACATAATCTTAACCAAGCTTACTACACATCACTACACGACCGAACCACGAGGCACGCGTGCACGCCTTGGCCTGGTGGGCCTAGAAGTTGTCCCTTCTCCTGTTGGCGGGATACCATCCAATCCGGATCCTGATGGCGAGGCTTCTGCTGTTGTGGGCATGTCTGAGTCCTTCAGGCACTTCTTGTAAGTATGTCCCTCCTTGTCGTATTTGCTGCAACGTTTGTACCTTCCACCTGCTTCAGACTCATCCATGGCGTTTCGAATACGTCTTGTCTTCCGACGCCCAGCCTTGTCTCTGATCTTACTTGGGTCTAGAATATAGCTAGGTTGCGGTACTGTACCTGTAAAATTCCCCGCTATGCCAAAACCATAAATTTCATGTGACCATGTATGCAATATGGCTTCCTTGGTGAAATAGGAAGATACAAAAGTACGATCAAGTATTCCACACTCCGAGCTCACTGCAATAACATGGGAACATGGTTTGTGGTAGAGTCTTGGCTTGTGGCACGTGCATGCGCAATACCCATCCTCTTTAAGTATGCATTCTTGCATAACTCTTGTTCTATATATTCCACGCTTGGCCCTATCAGCACACAAGATTTCCTCGGTGCTCTCTAGTACCTTGAGTTATAACTCTATGCTCCTTTGCCTTGTTACGTTTTTCCTCCAGATAATTTGTCAGCATATGTCCGAAGAAAACACCTCGCACTTGCATTGATAGGGCAGCGACTTGGTACCGGTCTCTGAAATATCTGTATGTTCTATGCAGGATGAACTCAACAATGGTAACCAAGGGAAGGTCTCTAACATCACGCATCACCCAGTTGTAAACTTCGGCCAAATTAGTTGTCATAATACCAAACCGCGCTCCGCCGACATCATGCAGTAAAGACCACTTCTCCTTAGGCTCATTCTCTATCCAGTGCGAAAATTTTCTCACAGCAGATGCCGATCTCCTTCTGATGTTTGGACCATTTGTGGGCAGCGGTCCTAAGGCCTCTGGACCATCCTCACCAACAGGTGCTGATCGGCTTGAGTGCTCTTCCCTTTGCTTCGTTGTGAGCTCGTCCAACCTCCTCCAAAGCTCGTTGAATTTTTTCTCTTGATTCTGTCCGCATGGCCTCTTGAATAGATCCATCAAGCTCTTGCTCTTAAACTGCTTGTAAAAATTAGGACCCATGTGACGCATACACCACCGACTTTGAACATCTGGCCAATCTTTACCATATCCAATCTCTGCATCACCGTTCTTCAGATATTCAATTGCCCGAAGAAGGCCAGTGTGACGGTCATGAATTAGGCATACACCAGGCCTCATACCAACAATGCTAACCTCACCTGCTTGAGAAACCAGTACCAACTATCGGTATTCTCGCTCTCCACAAAAGCGAATGCCAGTGGTACAACTTGATTGTTCCCATCCACGGCAATTGCTGTTAGTATCTGACCTCTGTATTTACCTGTCAAAAATGTCCCGTCAATACAGAGTACTGGACGACAATGCACAAATGCCCTGATGCAAGTACCTAGTGCAAAGAAAGCACGTTGCAAGACCAATACTGCATGGTCATTCTCCATGGTTAGGTATGTTTTAAGATCTGTACATGTCCCTGGATTTCTGG
Source organism: Bothriochloa decipiens (assembly GCA_023333625.1). Taxonomy (NCBI): domain Eukaryota; kingdom Viridiplantae; phylum Streptophyta; class Magnoliopsida; order Poales; family Poaceae; genus Bothriochloa; species Bothriochloa decipiens. The sequence goes on from CM041646.1 coordinate 2,946,100, forward strand.
CAGCTATGCATTGAAGAAGAGATGGTAAATTATCATATGAGGCTTTGAATGTGCCAAATCTCATCTCGGTAATCTTCTGTTTTGCCCTCCACGCCTTAGCATATGAAATGGTGTATTTGAATTTATCTTCGATATGCCTTATTATTGACCTTGGCTCGTATCCCAGATTATGCACAACATCTGAATACATCTCTACAGCAATAAATGCAGATGTCATATTTCTGTGGTACTTCTGTACACCTTCCAAGTGACAGTTGTGCTCAGTGACTATTGACACTTTCCAATAATCCTTCCACTTTCCCTTAAATGCATACACCCTCCACGAACAACCATCGCTGGATCTCATGCACTTAACTTCATATACACACTTTGTGGACTTTGCTACCTAGAACTCCCTCTGCAGTGATACAGCCCAATGCTTGACTGCCTCCATCAATTCTTCCTTCTCTGCGTACATCGCTCCCTCGATTACCTCATTCTCTTTATACTCCCATGGAACATGGTATCCCTCTGAAATAGCAAGTCTAGAGAAGTCTTCATTAGACCATTGCCACGGATTCACATTGCATCCTTCTTCATCAGAAGATTCATCACCATCCACTTCCTCATTCGCCGCATCTTCATTTTTCATTGCCTGAACAATGGAGTTGATCCTCTCGTCCTCATCTGCCAAGCCTCTCGGCTCACTGGCTTCTCCTTCTCTTTCTGGTTCCTGCACATCATGTCCCTGTTCTTCTCCTTGCTGAGCACGGTCGTTTCCCTCTTTCATTTCAGCATCAGTCCTAACCATGCTTGTACCCTCCACATCTTGCAAGGTTGCATTGTCTTTATCGTGCACCTCCATGAAAATGTTGGGTTCCCAGCCCCGCTGCAATGCATTTTCTACGTACCATTTCCATGTTTCGGTGCAATCTACCGACATCAATTCCCAGAACCATTCTTCGTTGCCACGGTTGACTACTACATTTACTTTTATTGTGTTAACCTCTGGGTTGATATGAAATGCCCTCATTAACCAGTTGCACACTGACCCAAAATTTCTTTCCGCTGGCCTATCTATCCCCTTTAGTGTTGACCCAAATTCAGACAGATCTATACCATATGGGCCATATCTGACAGTGCCACTACCATGGAACAACCGAAACATCACTTTGCTTGACATATCTATTCAGAAAAATACGATATTCGTCACATTTCAAATCATGCAATCCATTGTTTAAAGCATAGCATAAACATCATTATTCCTAAACCCTAAACCCTAAACCCTAAACATATCTATTCAGAGAAAATACGATATTCGTCACATTTCAAATCATGCAATCCATTGTTTGAAGCATAGCATAAACATCATTATTCCTAAACCATAAATATATCTATTCAGAGAAAATACGATATGTGTCACATTTCAAATCATACAATCCATTGTTTAAAACATAGAAGAAACATCATTATTTCTAACATGAACTGCAATGCTCTAACATCATTATTTATAGATCTAATATACATACTACTCACGGATCTACCCAGAGTCAACTAAAAACTAAACAACTCTAGTGCACATTATATTTTACTAATGTATAGCAACAGACTTGTAATGTATGAGAAACTTACCTAAAAGCCGAGGTCTCAAACTGGCAGGGCTTCGTCGTTTACTTCCTTCTCCTCCCTCCTCTCCTCTTTCTTTTTTTTGAAAAATTTAGTGAATATAATGAAAATCTGAAGAGGGGGCTAGGTATATAAGGGGGACCCCAAAAAACGTCCACTGTGTGGGCGTTTTTTGCGCGCCAGGGGGCCGCCTGCACAAGTGCACGCTGTTTTGCAGGCGGCCCCCTGCAGCGCAAAAACCGCTCACACAGTGGGCGTTTTTTTACTGCTCCGAGGCCCATCCGCAAAACAGCGCGCACTTTTGCCGGCAGCCCCCTCGGCGTTTTTTGGGCGCAAGTGGGCCACCCGCAAGAGCCTGCACCGGCGGCGGCCGGCTCTGTGCCACGTCACATATAACGCCCAGACAGTGGGTGTTTTTTAAAAAACGCCCACTGTAGGCGACTAGTTCTATCATATTTCAAAACAAAAAATTAATTTTGTAAATTTTTTTAAAAAAAATTAAAAATAAAAAAAAAACTCCGATAGCATGAGGACACCGGTCCGGATTCGCCTCGGGCCTCAGCCCTGAAGTCTACTCCTGCTCAATCTAAAAAAAAAGCGGAGTGTGGGCTTCAGCGAGAGCCATTGGGCCTGCTGCCTCCGTGCTGCAACTATGTATGGTCCAAATGATCACCAGAAGGTGGGCCGGGCCGATCACAACCAACGGGCCTGACGAGTCGTCATCGCAGAAAGCCATGACCGTATATATATTTCTTAAAAAAAAAAAGCCATGGCCGTGATTCGTGAGGACACGTCACCGCCCGCCACGTAGGCAAAGGCAAAGGGGACTGCCGGCTGGCCGACCACCTCCCTCTCTCTCCTTCCGGCCCAAGGAAAGGAAACCGAAAAGAAAAACAGTTTTCCTTCGCTTCCTTGTTCCTTCAATCGCGTGGGCCCCACCGCCACCAGAGAGGACGAAGGGAGGAACCCGCACCGCAGGCGACTCCCGACGCGTCTCCGGCGACCGCCTGTCTCCCTCTCCGCCCGCCGCGCCTCCGTCCATCAGCTCGCCCAAGTAAGTCGTCGCCCTGTTTATCTCCTTCGCGTGGATCCCGACTCCCGAGCCGATTCCTCGCTCGCTCAATCGGACCCAAATCTCTGGTTCGTAAGTTCGTGGCGGCCTGCGAAATTAGGATCCATCCGCCCGCCAATCCCGCGGTTTGGTTTAGTTCGGTTATTAGGTTCTTGTCCCCGCTCGCTCTTGGGCGCGGCAGATCGACCGGTCTTGGTCCAGCCCTCTGGCCCCCCTGGAACAGGAATCTGTGGGGTACTCAATCCAGGTGCGCGGCGGGTGCTGCAAAACAGAACAGATTACCCCTGCCTGTCTGTATGCATAGAATTTATTTATTTATTTATTTATTTATTTGTTACAAGTACCATGGTTTCGGAGGGCTATGAAGTGCTTGTAGTTTGTAGTTTTGGAAACAAATTATAGCCTTTTTGGAGTTTTGAAAACTCCACTCTGTACCCTTTTCTTGTTTTCTTTTGTTTATGGATTCTATATAAAAAACTGTAGCTTCTTACCTGTTCATGGTTCTTGTATAAACTTTGACAAAGCTAACAACAACAACAACAACAACAAATGACATACAATTTGGAACAGGGGGAAGTGCCTAGTAATTATTATGATCTAGGAAAACTGGTAGAGATTTGCTGCTTTATTAATTGTAGAGGGGATGATATTGTCATATATCTGCTTTATTAGTTTGCTATTTCTCTGCTTCCACAAAAATCAGCATCTGTATGGTATTGCGGGCAACCAGTTACCCTGAATATATGCCTAGCTGCTGCTTCTTTGTTGCATCTCAATAAGGATGCTTGGCGTTGCTTGTATTTATTAGCCTTACAACGTAATCTTGATTGGTAGTTGGACTCTTTAACTGAAATTTGACTCCAGTTGATTTTATATTTGCTTATATTATACTTCCACATGATGATCTGTCAAATTTATCAATTATCTTCGCAGTTTGCAGATTATCATGTCCAGATATAAGTCAAATGTAGAATAACTCCATTGTCGTTTTGCATCCATTTTTTTAATCTCTGGTATTACAAATTGGTGCATGGAATTATTTTGTGATGCTATGCCTGGGGATTAAACAAAACTACAAAAGAACTTTCTGCTAATATCGTGCTATTTAACTGACTGTGATTCATGTAACATTATGCTAATATCATGCTATCTCTCGTTTATTCGTTGGCCCCAAATATGTCAAGTCTCTGTTATGAATTATCATACTATCATTTTGGTCTAACTTCTCTTCTACCTCTGCTTCTTCACTGCAGCCATGTATAATAATTATGGGAATCCTCCAGGGATGCAGATGCCCCCACATAATTCTCAACCCCAGTTTGACAATCCATTATATGGTGCAAGCTCGGGTCTAATCAGATCTGGGATAGGAGTATATGGCGAGAAGTTCTTGGGTTCTAGTTCAGAATTCATGCAAAGCAATGTATGGATCCTCCCACAAACCTTATACTTTATTTTTGTTGCTTCCATTTTCTCTAAACTATTGGTTCAATTCTTCCAGATCAATAGATACTTCTCCAACCCACAGTATTACTTCCATGTGAATGATCAATATGTCCGGAACAAGTTGAAAGTTATACTGTTTCCATTCTTTCACAGGGTAAATCATAGTATTTCCTAGTAACACTGAATACAAATCTGGTCCTTCTTCAATCTAGTTTACCAAGATAAACCAGTATTTCCCCAATATCTTTGCAGGGGCACTGGACTCGAATAAGTGAGCCCGTTGGTGGCCGTTTGTCCTACAAACCTCCAATCTATGACATAAATGCTCCAGATCTTTACATACCTTTCATGGCATTTGGAAGCTTCATCATTCTTTCAGGGTTTGCATTAGGTTTCATGGGAAAGTGAGTTGTCGACGACTATTCTTCAATCTCCAAATGCTGCTGACCTAATTTCTCTAATTTAACGTACATGATACTTGTGCAGGTTTACTCCAGAAGCTATAAATCTACAGTTTTCAAGGGCACTAATCGGATGGGGCTTGCAGCTCATGCTCCTGAAAGGTCTGCTTTACTCAATGGGTGGCGGTGAGGTGCCACTACTCGACCTGGTAGCATATGGTGGCTATTTATTTGCCGGGCTTTCGCTCGCTGTCGTTGCAAGGCTCGTATGGGCATACTCATACTATGTGATGATGCCGTGGATGAGCCTGTGCATGGGAGTGTTCCTGGTGAGGACGATGAAGAGGGTGCTCTTCACAGAGATGAGAAGCAGTGAGAGACACTCGTCGCGACAGCACTACTTCCTTCTCTTCATGGCAATAGCACAGTTTCCCCTGTTCTTCTGGCTTGGCAGCATAGGTGCATGATACAGTCTTGTGCTTGTTCTTTTGCAGTATTAACACTGCAAAGTGGTATTTATGGGTTTAGATGTGTTGTAAAAAACAGTTGGAGGATGGTCTCAAACAGCTTATGCTGTTTTAGCATCGGTAGTATATTCTTAACCAGGTTTTGTGATGTGGTGCTGTATAGATTGTGGGTTCTGCTGCTGAAGTTGTGTGACCTTTAATCATTTTATAACTGAGTTCATGATGCTATTTTTTCCTTATATCCTTTATGTTAAGAGTGATGTGTGCTAGTTAGTATTGTCGACGTGTTTTCAATTCAGTATTGAACCGTTCAGTTACCTAATTTTCCAGTATATATACTGTACACGGTAATCTGTGTCCGGTATTCAGAGTTGGAGGTGAAAAACAGGGCACGGTCAGCACGTGCAGCTCAGCGTTCACCATCCATCCTGCACATCAGTCCGGCTGGTTCACACGCTGGTGTATCACAGATGTGGCCGACGATGTGGCCTCTCTCCCAGCCATGGGTGCCACTTCCATGGGCTCTCGGTCACTGCGGTCTCAGCTGCATCAGCCACAAGCCGTCACCACAGGTCTAAAGCAAATGCAGAGCAGACCAGTCAAGAAAGGGATTAGAGGTGCCAGTTTCTGCAGTCGCCAAGAACTAGAGCCAAACTTGTTCAGAGCCCAGGCCATCATGTGTAAAATTAGTTTTGTGTTAACTGCATCTGTCATTACTTCGAGAAATGTAAGATTAAAGTCACTGTGATTTTAACCAAAGCAGAACATCTGAAAAGCCCCTGAGGTTCACACAGTAATCAAGCTGGTGAGCATGAATTCTGAAGATAAATGCACAGAGATCATCCATGACAACTAACAAGTATGCTTCTCGAATTCTAATTCTTCATTCCTTGTGGTTACAGGAGCCGAGTATTGAGGGACATGGAATCGGTCCCCTGAAGTAAGAACAGTGTGTGACAGTCAAGGCTTATACCACGCAGGCAGCTGAAGCTGATTATATACAAGAGCCAAGAGACCAAAAAGAATGAAAAGGGTGGAAAAAGAAAGTGGGTTTGGAAAAGAAAAAAAAATCTGCTCTAGGGATGGTTCATGACGCAACAGCTGCCCTTGCATATGCAACCGGTAATGACAGCAGCTTCTTCGCTTTGCCGACGTACGCACGCTTAGTGAAGTTATCGTAGTCGTTTGCCTCAATGGCATCAAGGATCTGCCTGTACAGCCACAGAGACGCGAGAACCTGCAGCCAAAGAATTGTAAGTGATTGATAGCCTATAAAAAACACCGCTTCTCTCCTGAAAATCTTAAACTGTAGGTCCATAAAAGAGAATTTTTCTAGGCTCACATACCGGCCATCTGCTAGCGGAGTCTAGATGGGCTACACCCTTCTCAGCTTCATCAAAGAACAACCTGGCACGCTGAATCTGGCCCTTCATGAACCTCCTCCACTTATCTGTCACTTTCCCTCTGAATATGTCCTCTTCTGTAAGACCTGCCTGTGCAAGCTCGTCCAATGGAAGGTATATTCTCCCCCTCCTCGCACTGAATCCATCCACAACAACAAACAAACTACATCACAATCAAGAAGTGAAAAAAATATTCTGAACAGCGACAAGCTCACATGTCCTTGTTGAGAAACAAATAGACAGTAAAATACAGTACGCCTCTAGCACTTCGAATATTAAACCCTGGACTAGATTGTATCGCACAAGTGTTTGATATAAAAACTAATTAGGCGCCGTATCAAACAGATGTAGTATAATTATAAGCTTAGTTGTGGATAAAGCCAGTACTTACTCTTCGCCTACATCTCTGAGAATATTCGTCAGCTGGTTAGCAATGCCAAGAGCCAGTGCAGCATTGTACACGCTCTCAGTTGAAGCCTTTGAGTTTGGGGCAATGCCCATGACAGGAACTGTCATGAGTCCGACCGTGCCAGCGACGTAGTAGCAGTAGAGGTAGAGCTCATCGAAGGTCATGTACCTCGACTTCCACAAGTCGAGCCTCATTCCTTCAATCATATCTTTGAACGGCTGCAAACCAAAGAAATTGTGACATTGCAGAACAATCAGCAAACTGCAGTAATGGCTAAATTTACTGGTATGCGGTAGCTTTTTGAGTTGGCAGATTTACCTGGATATCAACCGGGAACTTCGACACCGTGTCTGAGAGGGCAGCATCGTACATATCGTAAGGGCGGCCTTCATAGAGATCCTCCAATCGCTTCTCCCAGCGGTCAAGAGCAGTCGGCGTAATGTAAGATGCATTAGGACCGTCCACTAGCTCATCAGTTCTTCTGCACCACACTGCAGAACAGCACAGGGGAAAGAAAAGATATATGTTACTTAAGAATCTACGACGTCACAAACAAGAAACGACAATGTTAGTTTCGTCTCAAGCGATGGGATAAGTAAACTCCAAGGCATAAATCGTACCGTAGATTGCCCAGACGGCTTTGCGCCTCTCAGGAGTCATGAGTTGTGTGCCTGAAAGTTTAAACGGAGGAAAACATGAGCCACGAGAAGGTACATGATACAGATAATATCCTTGCAGAAAGGAGAAACTAAAATAAATGCAAATGATATCAGAATGACCAAATCTCAGTTCTATTAATCATGAGGGTGCTGCCTGCTTGTACCCATAGGCCCATATGGTCAAGGCAATAGAAAAACCATCCAGTTATAAAGGTCAGAGAGATCTACAGAGAGCGCGTAAAAGAATTAGAAAACAAAAGAGATTAAATCAAGCCCATGCATCTCCAGATCACCTAAAGCCCCTGCCAACCAATCCAGCCATAACCAGATAACCTTATTCAAGAAACTCTATACCAGTTGCCAGTAGTCGGCCAGGAAATAGAAAGCAGCAGACAGCCGTTAAGATTGATTAATTATTTGTTCCCTTGAGAGGGAACCACAGAAGATGGCACACCCACGTGCAAAATCTTCTTGTTACCCACCGAGGTCGGCAGCAGGATCTCGTACACCGGCTGCAAACATGTGCAGTTGCCATCTCGCCCACAGTCAGAGATCCTCCAGACTCATGTGAATCGTCGTTGCAGCTAGCACTAATCACCGCACTCTGAACAAACTATTCAGTCAAAAGACTGAGACTCGATCACTAGACTCCCACAATCGCACCGCACTAGGCCAGAATCGCATTCGGTGCTTACAAAAATGGCTCCACTTGGCTTCCATTGGGCCTGCTAATTAAATTCTTCTACTAGTACTATATGCAATGAAGAGATAGATATATTAAATTGTTAACAGCAGCACTAAGCCCCACTGATAGTCCGATACTGAAGAAGAAGAGGAAGGAAGAAAGGAATGGAGAGCAGCTCTGGCACTGACCGAGGTAGAAGGTCTTGGCGTACTCGGCGCAGACCTCGCCGCATCGGTCGTAGGCGTCGCCGAGGAGGCCCCAGCCGACGACCCCCTCCTCATCGCCCTTCTCCTCCTCCGCCCACCGCGGCCGCTGCTGCTTCTGCCGCGGCGCCCGCCTCCGGTGCGGCGCCGCTGCTGCGCCGGCGGCCTCGGTGAGCGCCGCCTGCCGCAGCACGACCTCGTACACGGCCTCCTCCGACGCCGTCCTCACCGCCACCGCGGGCGCGGCGGCGGCCAGGCTGCTGGCGCGCGGGCGACGTGCCAGGGACGCTCCGCCACACCGAGTGGGGAGCGGGGGCGGCGCTACCAGAACGCGGCGCGGGCGGTGGTGGGAGTGGGACGGCGATGGGTGGTGGAACCTGCCGCCGCTGCCGCTGCAGGCGTGGTGGTGCGCGGCCCAGACGGCGGACGAGCTCGCAGCCATTCCGGCGCGTGGGAGGGAGGGAGGGAGGTGTTGCGCGCGTGGCTGTGCCGGTGGGATTGGGAGTAGACGCCTAGACGGGGGCGGGCGGCGGGCCGGCGGACGCGTCGCGGCGGCGTTGGGAGATGGGAGAGGCGCGTGCGCGTGGGACGGGTCGAGTCGAGGAGAGTTGCGGTGGGTGGCTGTGGTTTAAATGGGTGGCTGGGGACGAGGGGGGGAGAGAGCCGTTTGGGCCGTTGATTTGGAGGTGCACGTGGACGCATCACAAGCCTTTCGATGCCGTCACAAGTGGCGCTACACATCATCACACTACTGTAATATAAAGTGCACAGCCTTTTTTATTTTTTTTCCTTTTTGTTCCCTTTGTTTTTTTTCATTCACAAGTGGCGGCTTTTGTTGCATTTGGAAATGGTGGCCCTCTTTTTTTTATCAGTTTTAGTGGGGAAAGATATAAGAGCATGGTTGGCACGCTAACATCCATGAACCATGGTGTATATAGCTTGTTCGATGTAGCTTTAGATATAACTATTTATTTATAATTTGGAAGGAAGAGGAGTTCGATATGTATACATGTTAAAACTCTAGGGATCGATTGAGCAGGATGAAAGGGGAGAGAGAGATGGACACACATGACACGGGGCGTGAGAAGAGGGCGTGGGTTTTGAGTAGTTACTTATAAACTTTAGGTTTTTGGCGATATGATAAGCAACATTAATCCTAGCTTTTTTCTTATTATTAGGCCACGGTTGACAGTGTTTTTAGACAATGGAACAAAGTTCCGAGCTACTAGGGTTGATATAATAATAAGTTTTTTTTCGGTGGAGATGCTCTAATACTTTGGTTAAATGGCTCTTTGCGCTAGCTTTACTATTATTCTACCTGGATGATCTGTTGCGAATGTGCGAGGAGTTTTTTGTGGCACCTACTATATAGTCTATGTGTAGATAATCTTCCAGGTGTACCTAGCGCCTAGCTAGTAGTTCTTTTATTTGACTCAAATAGTCAAATGTGTGTGCAAATCTTCTATAAACGAATCCTGCACCAAAAGCAGGCACCCGATAGTGCCACGTCACCTGCTTACCTACTATCCGCTCGATCGAGCGTTCATGTGATATGGTCCGTTTGATTGCGGGTTGGATCGGGCGTCGGCCCATTGGTTGCCCGATAAGCTCGAGAGACCCGGGCGCTCACGAATCGTTGCCTCCGCGAGGCCTGGAGCCCAGGATCGACGCCTTTGCCACTCCCATGGTCCCGCCGCACCGCACCGGGCAGGAGCGCTAGGCGGCGTGAGCAGGGCCAACAGGCCCGGACGAGCACAGCCCTCGGCGCTGGTTGCGCATGGCCGTGCCCCTCCCCCTGCGGGTGACGCACGCCGGCGCACCGCATCCGCTACGACCACCACGTTCCCCGATGACGCCCCCCACGGGCGCGGACACACATCCTCGATATGGCCGGCGGCAGACCCCGAAGGTGGCTGCCCCATGCGAGCCTCAACGGCTGCCGGCCCATACTCCCCGGTGCCAACGGGTCCCCACAGTAGGCTGTGGGGGCGGTGGCGGCAACACCACACCAGCACCTGCCTGCGCGTCGTGGGCGGCCACCGCTGGTGACCGTCCCACGTCGGGAAGCCGGCCGCGACCTCACGCCTAGAGAAGAGCCCCTGCCTGCAATGCCTCGCCTCGACGGTGCTCTGGCTATCCTTTGTGGTTGGAATGCCGCTATGCATTTTCCTGGAACGATGTAGGTTGCCTGATGAAACAGCAAAGCGAGAGGAAGGAATGGCCTTTTGACTTGTCTTAGTTCTCTGTCACTTCAGTTACTTGATTAAAATGTCTTAAGCCTGACGAGATTTATGTTATGTATATTCAGCTCTTCTCTGCTGATATCGCTCTGAATGTTCCTTCTTAGCTCTTTTGTGTGTTCTTCACTTCTTTCTCTCCTAAAATGATGCCATTGCTTTGGGTCTGCATAATATGAACTTATGGAGTGCTTTTCTTCTCTGTTTTACGGTTATCATACTAAGTGTTTTATAGTAAGTATTCAATTCCTATGAATTCAGGTTATAGTAAGTATTCAACTCCTATGAATTCAGGGATTGCCAACATGCTGTAAACATATCAAAAGATTTGTGTTACAGCTTAAATTATAAATCCATAGTTCTTTTCCATTTATGCAAAACAAAAATTGAAGCTTAAACTTCAACTGTGGTTACCTGAATTTTGTTGACATCAATTGATTGCATGATATTCACCATCCTAGGCATTGATGATATAAGTGGATATCTTATCCTCACATGGATACCTCACTAACACAAGCTATGTACTTTGACTTTTTCTAAGTACTGAAAACTAATACAGTACATGTAACTCATACATATTATTACCTGAAAAATATAGTTTCTCAAGTAATAATCCTATAACTACCATTTTTACTTGTTGCTACCTTTTTAATTTGAATGTGTTGCAAGACGCCCTATGGGTAAAATCAGCTTAAAATTGGTTCTCTTCCACCTATTGCTTTCTGTAACATTCCTCGTATTCTATGATTAGAGCCTGTTACCTGCTATCTGTCTTTATTAATAAATAGGTTATATACCATATGCATAAAACTACCGTTACTTGCAAGGAATACTTGGTGAGTTTTCATAGTAAGTGTACAAATTGGATTTTGAACATTAGAATTCTTCTAGCCTGGATCCACTTCTTCATGATGATGACCACAAAGCAACATCACTTGGAAACGCGTATGGCATTGGTGATCGGGGATGACAGATTAGAACCGTATCTACGAAAGTGATATGTTTTACATATCTATGCATAGTAGGTTCCAAGTTTAATTTCAAGCTTTGCATTTGCCACTCTAATATCCATTATAGGTTCAACTAAATTAACCAGTGCACCATATACGCTTGCACATTCCATCTGAAAGTGGCCAACCACTGGCTCAAATTCAATGTAGAGCGCGGCAAGGCCGCGCTGTTTTCTAGTCTAATTACTATTCGTGCTATATATATAGGAGTATATATACACTAGCATCCACAAGCATATGCTGGTTTATTTACCCAACTTCCTCTGAAAGTATATGTGCTAATTAGCATCCACAAAGCACTCTACAACACACACATGAAGTACATGTGACTCATCATCCTTTGGAACTAACACGTGTGTGTATCATGCTTGCCCAATATATCTAATTAACCTGCTAGTCCGATGACCGTACCTGGTCTGAACCAGTTATTTTAAACCATGCAACTGCTCAGTTAAGAATGAAGGGCTCCCTGCAGATGGCTGGCTAGGTCTGCATGCCCATGCATGTGCTAATTAGGAGACAGGAAGCCGTCACAGATAAGAATAAGAAAAAAAAATATGTATGAATATATAGAGATTGTCGCCAAGCGGATACGGGCATGTATAATCTCGACACTGCTAGAAAGCCCCCCCTTTAGCTATGCTGTATTTGTAACGCCATTAAAAGCGTATCTATGCTGGCACGTAAAGATGTTATTTGGCACATTTTCAAGAACGTATCTAAGTGTTACGATATTTAACACGCTTTCAACGTCAAGATATATCTTGATATATTTTTTAACACGCTTTTGAAATCGTATTTAAATGACACGAAATTAGCCATGCTTTCAACCGTTAATAACATCTATCCACGTTGTAAAGCGTATCTCAAAATCGTTTATAGGCACCTACAAATGCTTTTTTGTGCCCATGGAAGCAGGCACCACTGTTGCAGGCCACACGAGGAAGAATGACGGAGTCCGAGGGAAAGTGGGGCCACCAGATCCCTCATATTGGAGAGCACCGATCTGGTTCCTGTCAACCAACACCATCGCTGGCCGCCATGGGGGAGAAACACAAAGCTTGGGGAATGAAGGAGGATTGGGGGGGGGGGGGGGGGGACCCATGACAGTACCTTTTTATGAGCAACAAATTTGTTTTTGACTAGGCATGGTGTAACCATGCTAAAACATTACGAGTTTTCATGCTTGCTTAGGTTCGCATTGTTGTACTCTTCCTATCATTCCAAATTATAAGTCCTTCTGTATTTTCTATTACATAGCTTGACGTAATTTATAACTAGATGCATAGCAAAAGCTATGTATCTAAAAAACTATAATAACTTATAATTTAGAACCAAGGAAATACTTCATAAGGTGTGGAACATAGAGACAAAGATGCGTGTAAGCAAGCAACCAATCGCAGGCACGATCGAGGTATGTCTAGGAACGGCGCTGCTGTTCATCGATGGATCAACCTGATTCAACCACATCATATATCATGGGTCCAATCAATGCACCTAGCTTGGTTAGCTCGCTGTCCCGCGTGTCCTCTTCCACGACACTCCCCTTCGATCGCTCTCTCCTCCGGTCATTCGTGCCGCTGCTTGGATCATCAATTCCCTCTCGTCCACAAGGGAAGGCGACGGGCCATGGCCTCCGCCATGTCGTTCTCGTCGTCGCCGCCGCCGTCACCGTGTCGATAGCAAATGCATGCTGTCTCGCTCCGAGATCGATACGCTAGCCTCTCGTACGTGGCCAAAAAGAACCGATGATGCCTAGCCATATACGTGGCCTAGTAGTAGAGTACTACTGTGAGACTGACATAGAGAGAGAGCTACGTGTCGACGCTTTCATCGGTCATCGTATATATATGTACTTTTGTTGTTGAGAGATATATGAGGGGCAAAAAAGCATTTTCGTGACGTGGTTCTCGTTTCTCCGCCGAAGTCTATCGAGTTCTTTGAAAATTCAGTGGCCATTTTGGTGGACATAGGTTTTTCTTGTCTTCTCTTCCTTCTTGCTATTTCCTTTACCGGCGTACATACGGTTATTCTTATGTGTTAATTTTGTCTTCAGAAATGGCGTGCAGTGCGGCCGGCGCCAGCAGTTAAAATTAGCTCGATGCACCGTCCGCCCCCCGGTAAATTCTAGATATGTAGTCTCTATCAGTGTCAGGAATTCATGGTATGTTCGATCGGTAAATTGCGTGCTAGCTTTGTGAGAGGAGAGAGAAGAGAAAAAAGCTCCCATGAAGTGTATGAACAGTAAATGCGCTGGAGGAACGGAACGGCTGAGAGTTCTTCCGAACAGGATGTTAGTAGCAAATGAACGTGTGAGCCCGAGTGAGGTGTCAATATTCGCAGTGAATGCTTCCGTGTGCCTGTGCTCACCAACTTATTATTCTCCAAGTCTTTTTTTCTGATAACGAAATAAGCCACAGGCCGGAGAGCAACATGCATGTCAGTCTGGCTCCTCAATGCTTTCGTCACTGTACTTTTGTTGACGGGACGCTTTTCTTTTCTTCGGGTCGATTATTGGTCCTGGTTTAATTATTTTGCAGCTTAACAATTACAGTACTAAATAAACTTCTTTCAGCAGTCGCTGCCTCCAAGTACATTTGTGGTCAAATATTCAAAGAACCATTGCGAATGACGATGATTTTTACAGCATATGTAACTAACAAACCCTAGCTACCCCGACACAGCCATGCCATGGTGGGGTGGACGAACTACTGAGGACAAGGCACAAAGATCTAATAAAACAAGATATACATACAGTTTCGTCATTTCAGACTTTGGTTTATATATAAAGAAAGAGCAAGTTAGGCAGACGCATGATAAGATGCTAGCGCTGTGACCTCTCTGAATTCTCTCTAGCTACCCGCAACAGACAAATTAAACCTAGCTAGCAAGGTGCTTCTAAATATATATAGAAGAGATCATCGATCGAGGGCCAACTGGTGCACTTGCATTGCGTAGCTAGTGACATGATGCTGTCACCTCTGCCTGCCACCTTCTGGAATTAAACTTCGTAATAACCCTTGCAGCTATATAGTTGCTCACTGAACTTACGTATGGCCAAACCTCAGCCTGACTCCTCAGCATTTGGAGTATACCAGTACTTATTTCACTTGCATATCCGATCCATTTCTCAATTAGCTAGACTAGGGTCACCATTTCGATCCCTGCCAAAAACGAAGCTAGACGGGATGGCTTTGGGATTATACGGACGGTGGTCTCGAGGATCTAATCGCCATAATCCCGCCATCTCTTGCTCGCTGCAAGCGAACAAGAGCGAGCTTTCCAGATGAGATTGCAAGTCACGTGACTACGACAGCGATGAAGAAACCTATGTGCCTGGACCCACAGATAGATGCCGACTCTGATTCGGCCTCATCAAGCCCTCAACTAGCCTCCAAGCTGCAGCGTTTCATATAGGTAATATACACATCAGGCGCCTCCTTGTCACGAAAAGCGATTGCCTCGACTCATTTGGACATCTGCCTTTTTTATTCAGTCATCACTTGCCATGAAAAGCCCAATCATGATCCTCAGTCTGGGAACAATAATCTTAAGACTTGTGCATCAATAGGAGTATGCAAGTTGTTGCCCACATTTGTCAGCAAGACAGCAACTCGCGACCTAGCTAGCTTTTCATAACATCGATGCATCATCAACACAGATTCTGCAGGCTGCACACATTTTGTTATAATATATATATGTGCACCCTGTTTCATATATGGACATCCTGTCATAATGCACTGCTTTCTCCAATTTCTTGCATTTTTTGCACCGGTCATTATCGTTATTCGTTAATCACCTGATGAGTACCTGCTAGCTAGCTGCCACGGGTCAGGGCGATCATGTCTTGTGTCGTCTATACAATGCTCCTCTCTGCCAATGTGAATGAGCTGCCAGTTTCTCTTGTTATTTCCCATGCAGCTTATCATTGTATTTACACTCGATCTCTTTGTAGATGCTCTGGGGTACCAATAACAGTAGTTGAATGAGCTATCAGAAGATTTCAGATCATGTGTACTGTTGTTTATCTGTGAGTGCCTGAAATCATGTGCCAATTGGAGGGAGGTTATGTCTGATGGTACCGTAGTAGCCTTTGACCTAGTAGTAGGAAGCTAAGCATTATATATAAAAGGTGATAGGTACAAGTGCTTAATGTCGCCAGGGCGCAATGTCGCAACACCTAGTAGCATGGACGACGATACGCAAGATTCCTTCCAAGACAGCGACACGTCACTGTATTTGTATTCTCATACTAGCACTAGCCATTGTAGCCTATTTATTAGTCATATATAACTGCTACTAGCAAACCAAAGATGCTGTTTTTTCAGTCAGGTATAATTAACTGTACTACATGGTGCCTGACGTGGAGCTTAATTTCCTTGTTATTTCTCTCTCCATTTTAAATTACAAGATATGTTTTCTGGCTTTTCTACATACATATATTATTTGTACTACATTATACATATCTAGACATAAACAAGTAGCTTTCTAACATGTATGCTGATTGCTTGGTATATATACGTGTACTTAGACGCATTTGTGGCAAAAAGTTATTTTCGTTCCTGTAGTAAGACAATTAACTGACCTCTTCAATCCATTTCAAGATGTATGCAGAGCATACGTCTAGCCTTTGACTCATCGGTACTCTTCAGGTCATGTTTGTTTCAGCTTCCTGGGAGCTTTCGGACTTCGGCTTTTGAACCTTACAAAACTCAAAAAGCTCCCGTAGGAGCTTTTTGTCTTTTAAAATATTCTAAAGCTATAAGTTCAAAAGGTCTCAGGAAGTCCAAACAAATAGAGAGTACTGATAGGTCAAAGACTACTAGAACATGAAAGTAAGTATAACACACAGCATAATATAGGAGAAAAATGACATGATATGGTTTGACTGTGCAGGACAAGGGAAATATTAAGATATTCCAAACTTTTGTATATATAGTGCTGGCTTAGCATAGGTTAAATGCAAGTAATCAATCTCAGGTTGGATGTGGGATAGACGTGCCTAGTTTTCATCCAATGATCAACCATATCATCTATCATAGATCCAATCAATGCTCTCTCCTCTTGGTTCGCTCGGTATCCCGAGCGTCATCTTCGACGACCCTCCCGCTCGACCACTCTCCTCCGGTTATTGCTAGTTTGGACTCCGGCCGGCCCTCTCATCCACAACCACAACGAAGACGACGGGTCATGGCCTCCGGCCGCCACGTCATTCTCCGTCTCTGCAGCAAACGCATGCCTTTATTTATTAATTTTGATTGAGCATTCACACGGCACCATCACCATGCATTCTTCGTTATTGGTTCCCCTGGCACACGCTGTCTCCACCCTTGTCGTGGCGACGTGGCCTGTGGCCAACAACTGATGATGCCCATATAATTTGTGGCGCAGTTTCCAGCTTCTGTAACTGTATGTGAGCTAGAGAGAGAGCTACGTGTCGATGCTTTCATCGTCGTCGTACTTTTGTTGTTGAGGTGCAAAGATGTTCTTGACGACGTGGTCTTCCTCGCTCGTGTCTCGAAAATTCAGTGGCCATTTTGGTGGACATACATTTTTCTTGTCCCTTCTTCTCCTTGGTGGACATACATCATGGATTTTGTCTTCAGGAATGGCGTGCGGCCAGCGCTTAAAATTAGCTACAAGTACCGTCCGCCCCGGTAAAAGCTCGATAGTGATGTAGTCTGTCAGCTTCAGGAATTCACGGTAAGTACTATGTACGACAAATTACGCATTTTGAATAATGACAATGATTAAATATGAGGTTGTATTTATGACCAGGCCCGATCAGGCAATAATCATTACGTAGTACACAAACACTCATGCTGCCACTGAATTCAGATTTTTTAAAAGCTTTTGCCGCGATTTTTATTAGACGAAGAAAGAAAAAGAAGGTAACTGCTCCGTCCAGTTTTTTGAATAAAAACTGGGCAAAGACCATACAACTGAGGAGATCCCCGCTCATCCTTCACAACTTAACTCAACTGAGGAGACCACACAACTCAACTCACGCCGCCACTTGCAACGGGTCGACCTCCACTCAACTCATTGCTTGGTTGGACATCGACACAAGCCTCTAACCTTGGTCGGATTGGGTCATCGGCACGAGCAACCACTTCACACCACTAACACTAGGTCGGATAGGGTCATCGACGCGAGGCTCTACATCACTCCACTAGAAGCTCACCACTGAGCAAACAAGCAACAAGAAACTAACCAAAGAAACACAAAAGTAAAATGACTAAAAAACAAAACTACATCTACTCCACCACTGCCACCAACCGCACAACACAACAGCAAAAATGACGAGCTAGCCCTGCCCGAGATGTCCCGATCGAGCCAAAATCCACAACGACCCTTCAAGAAGATCATGACGCCAAACGCCGCCGTCGCTCGTCCAAGTTAGGACTGGGTTTTCACCCGTGGAGAGTCTTGGGGAATGACACCCGAAGATGTCACCGTTGCCAGGCCTCCGCCCAAGAACCCACAACACAGGCGTCAATAAAGATGCCGGGTCCCCGCCAGGTACCAAATCCGTCGTCGCCAGACATCCTGCAGCAACCTCATCGGGAGTCGACGCACCGGGCAGACAAGCACCCTGCCATCAATCACCTGCTGAAGACCAGCCTCCCGCCACCATGCACGTCCACCAGCCGCGCACGCCGCCTTGCCCACTAGGTTCCAGAACCGAGGCAAGGCCTCAGTTCTAGCACCCCCAGGACACCAAGGCCTCCGTCCATCCAACGAACACCCCGCAACGAAGGGACAGCCTAGACGGAGACTGCCCCCAACGCTAGCACGAGCCCCAGCCTCAGCTGCAAAGCAACCACCATCAGGAAGAAGGAGAGGATGAGTAGAGGGGGAGGGAACCCCGCCGCCACCTAATATGCCCGCATGGGCCCTACCACCGTGCCGGCGAGCCCCAACGGACAAGCGCGGCCGCCTCCGGGCTTGGCACCGCCGGCACCATCACCACGGCACCGTGGGCAAGCCATAGCCACGGCCAGCCACGCCACCACGGCATCGCCGAGGAAGCCACACCAATGCCGTTGAGTCGCAGCCTAGACGCCGGAATCGGCGCCCAGGCGCTCCGCCGCGCGGCCTCCTGAGCCGCCAAGGGGGCAGCTCACCACACCCGTGCAGATCCAGCACCATGGCACCGGAACAGCCCACCACCACTGCAGAACCGTGCGGATCCAGGCCCGAGGCCCAATCCACCCGGCCAGCGCTGGCGCCGCCGCGGCAACCGACCAGAATGCAGCCTGGCCACCCACCTCCGCACCACCACCACCACACCTACACTCCACCACGCCATCCTGGCCATCACCACCACCCCACCGGCGGCGGCCCTCAAGCCTCCAACGCCGAACGCTGCCAGATCGCCAGCCGCCGCTACCTCCACCCCCGGGCCGGCCCGATCCGGTCGATCGGTGGCCGGATCCGGCCACCCATGCACCGGATCCGGGCGCCCAGGCACCGGACCGGCCGCCGCCTCCGGGCCGCCATATGCCCGGCTAGCCAGACGGCCATGCCGACGGCCAGCTCCGGCGGCGGCACAGCTGGAGAAGGAGTGGGAGTGGGGTGGCGCTAGGGTTCCGAGGAGGGCCTTCCGCGTCTCCCTCATGGGAGGCGACCGGGAGGGGAGGGGCGAAAATCTGACTACAATAATTCACAATACAAAAATTGACTTTGCCACGGAATTCAGATGAATTTTGGAGAAAAAAGATATGCTCTTTGTTTCAAATTATAAGTCGTTTGGATACTTTTGATACATCGAAATTGTTATGCATTTTGTCTAGGTACATGGTAAATTAGATGAAAAACAAAAAGTCAACGTGTGAGCGAGTGAGCCCAAATTGCTTGTTAATTTTCGTAAATTAAATTAATGCTTATATGTGGCTGTGCTCACCGGCTTATTATTCTCCGAGCCTTTTTTTTCGATAACGAAATAAGCCACAGGACAGCAACATGCACGTCAATCTCCTCGAATGCTTTGCTCACTGTACTTTATTTTTGTTGATGGACGTTTTTTTTGGGCGGTCGTCCATTATTAGTCCTGGTTTATTTTGCACCATAACAATTATACAGGCTAAATATTTAAATTTCTTTGACCTGTCACTGGCCGGCCCAAATACATTTGCGGTCAATTTTCAAGAATACCTGCACGTTGAAAATGACGATATTAAAGCGGACTATATAATAATAAATAACGGATCCTGCAGGCTACCAACATACCTACCTCGACAGCCATGGGGTTGACGAACTACTGACAGGGCACAATTTTAACAAGATAAGTACATAAGAATATGTGATATGAGTTCATTTTTATTTACTAATGAATGATGAAACAACTGCGCTTGGGCCTGCCGTGTCAAATTTTTTTATGGGAGCGACGACTCGTGTCATATACAAGTACAGTATATATAGAAGCACATTGTACCGCCATGTATATAACAATACAATGATATTTCGTCATGTATTTTCACACTCGCACAGACATATGTAAAGAAAAAGAAAGTTAGGCAGACGCACGATAAGATGATGTGAGCTCTGAATTATATTCTCCCTTGCATGGCGACGCAACAGACAAATCAAACCTAGCAAGCTACTAAAAATATAGTATAGAAATAGAAGAGATCATCGATCGAGGCCAACTGGTGCACTTGCACTGCGTAGCTAGTGACATGACTGCTGCTGCCACCTTGCTTCTAGAACGTAACGTAACCCTTGTTGCAGCTTATTAGCTGTTCACTGACGATTTCACTTATATATGGCCAAACTTCAGCATCCATTGGATCCTGCCAAAACAAAGGAAGACGGGATCGACCGGGGCACAGGCTTTGGGATCGTACGGACGGTAGTCTAGCATGACGATCGCCATCCTCTTCTCGCCGGAACCGAACAAGAGCGAGCTTTCAGAAGAGATTGCCCATCACACGTCACTACGTCAGCGATAGATGAAGAAACCTATGTGACTCATCATCATAGAACAGATGCCGACTCTGATTCGGCCTGATGAAACCCTCAGCTGGCCTCCAAGCTGCCGCGTTTCGTATCAGAAGTACATCAACATCAGGCGCCTCCTTGTCATGAAAAGCTAGTGCCTCACTCTTTTGGACATCTACTTTTTATTTACTTGTTTGTTTATTAATTAGTCACTGCATCACTTGCCATCAAAAGCCAATCATCATCGATCTTGGAATGATTGATCTTAACATGCCGCAATGCAAGCTGATCACATCTGTCAGAAATTCAGCAACTTGACCCTTCTCGTCCGGCCTGGGCGTTCGGTTTTAACCGACAATTCGGTTCGGTCTATTTGGTTTCTAAAAAATTTGGTTTTCAACTTGCAGCACCCGATCGGTTCTTCTAAATTCTCAAAACCGACTAGTTCAGTTTCGGTTTGTTACTTCGGTTATTCGGTTCAAACCAAACCAACCGAAGTGTATACAGCGAGAAAAGAACAAAAAGCAAACAACGTCGTCCGGCGTCCTCCTACGTCCTCGGCGCTCGCGGCACCTGCTCCATGCGCCCACCCCTTAACACCGGAGGCACCTCACGCACCTGCTCCATGTCCCTGTGCCGCGCGCCGGCGCCGCCTCCCTGCGCTATAGCCACGCAACAGACAAAATTACCTACTTGTGTAGCACTAAGTACAGGGTCTGAGATCATCGATCTCGAGGCCAGCTAGTGCACTTGCATTGCGTAGCTACTAGCTAGTGACATAACTGATGATGCCACCTTCTACTTCTAGAACTAGAACGTAACGTCGTAACCCTTGTTGCAGCTATATATCTGCTGGTCACTGAACTTACGTATGGACAAATCTCAGCATTGGAGTATACCAGTACTTATACTGTATTATCTAATAACCACTTGCCATTTGACTTATTCACTTGCTTATCCGACCCATTCCTTAATTAGAACCCAGATCATCATATCGATCGATCCTGCCAAAAAAACAAAGCAAGACAGGATGAACCCGACAGAGGCTTTTGGATCGAACAGACGGTGACCTCGAGGATCTGATGCTCGCCATGATCCGCCATCTTGGCTCGCTAGAAAAGACCAAGAGCCATCTAGGGAGCTTTCCAGATGAGACTATTGCTAATCACGTCAGTGTCGAAGAAACCTATATGATCGACGTACTCAACATAGATAGATGCCGACTCTGATTCGACATGACCAAGCTCTACACTAGCCGCCAAAGCTGCGCAGCGTTTCATAGTATATACATACGGAGTACAACAGGCGCCTCTCCTAGTCATGAAAAGCGAGTGGCCTTACTCTTTTGGACTGCTGATTTTTTTGTTTATTAATTAGCCACTTGACCGCTTGCCGCCAAAACCCAATCATCAGTGAACCGTACCTAAGGATGAGCCAGCCTAAAAAAAAGGATTAAAAATAATTAATCGTACAAAGGTGGGCGAGAGAAAAAAAAACTAGTTATTGCAAAGGTTGTTGTTATTACTTCTGCAACTGAGCATGAGCATGATTTGCAGCTGCTATGGGCTCTACATATTAAAAAAGTTTGCATTCGTCCACACCATGGCCTCCAACATTCAGCCGATGGGCTTCTTCCTTTCTTCTGAGCTCTAACTACTTGTTGCTTCGCCTAGTCGGCACGGTAATCCATCCATCCGCATCGGGAACAGGCTTGGGGGGTTTCGGGTTGCGCGGTGCGGGCGCCTCAACCTCCATTGGGCCTGCTC
Organism: Bothriochloa decipiens; assembly: GCA_023333625.1. Taxonomy (NCBI): domain Eukaryota; kingdom Viridiplantae; phylum Streptophyta; class Magnoliopsida; order Poales; family Poaceae; genus Bothriochloa; species Bothriochloa decipiens. The sequence continues at coordinate 2,968,406 of CM041646.1, forward strand.
CATCATCGTCTTCCTCTGAGTGTGGGTTCTCATCGTCGCTGCTACTGTCGTCGCCTCCCAATATCTGTTTCAGAAGAGGAGATCGACAAAACTGTGAGTTCACTTAATTTATGACCATGGGTGAGCAATGCGGCCACTGTTTTATAACAAGTGCCACTGCACTGATGTTATATAAGGGTCGGTGCTGATGGACAGTTTTTAGGCCGCTAAAGGGAAAGGCGCAAGAGAAACAGAGCATGTATCTGAAATTGCGTATATCTGCAATTCTGCATCGATCAAAAGCTCTTGCTAAGGGATATTGTATAATAACGTTCGAAATTATTACCTCTTTGCTCTGGGTAATGGCGCTGCCTGCAAGCCGTGTCTTCCTAAGCTTATCGATGTATGAATAGTTCTGTTTCAGACACCGTGTGTACATAATCATCAGATGCTTAGTAACCTGCTTGGGAGAAGAGAAAAAGGTTAATTAAGTGTGCCTCGGCAGCTTTAAACGGAAACAAATTAACTGGATGGCGATGTCACATGCATGCAAATGAAATTAAATCGGACTCCACACTACAACGAACAATAATCAACATCTTTTGGCAGTTGTGGGAACAAATGTAATAAACTCTGTCAGCAGTGAACATGGTCAATCAGTTGTAGGCACAGTGTGATGAACAACAGAGCCAGGAAGAAGAGGAGTGTGACCAGGGAGTTCAAGGCGCAAAGTCCAGGCCCAGGTGAGGCCCAATGCTAGAGTAACCACCCCGAATGGATAGCTTAGAGCTTAGTGATAAGTGCTGAGTCATCTGTTCTTCCCCTTCCCCATGTTCCCCTCCTATCCCAATCCGCTGCCAAAAACTCATCCAATTTATTAGTCATCTACTGATATCTTGAGATGTATATTCTCCTCTACGTAGAGCTTCTGTTGAAAAGGTTGCTTCAAACAGAATATCATTGTTACCCGGGGGAGAGAGGCCCCATGAAATTTTATTTCTCAGTGAAGCAAACTAAGTTGCAACAATATTATACAAATAAATTTGCGCAGGGGTAGGCAAGCACTGTCCTCATATATATATGTGTGATGGTAACAATTATAGTTTCTGCATGGATGTAGGTCAGAACTATTATCTGAATTCTGAAAGCCATGGCCTGTGTGTGTTTCTAAACACGTCTGCTACTATTTGGCCCACTGTTTCTTGAGACGTAAGTATGTCTGCACTTCATCATCTAGTACTGCTATATTGTCTTGTTAATTAAATCATCATGTGGTTCTGGTGTCATCGTTAGGGATATCATTGTCCAATCTATCCCTGATGGGGCATATATCTTGACTTAAAAATGTGAATAAAATAACCCGGTTTTAGTTATTTCGCGCATCTGAACAAATGTCACTTCGTCCAACTAAACTAAGTTTGAAAGGCAACACGTACTGCTGCAGCTATTCTGACAACAGATTAAATTCCCCCAAGTTCATTTTACGAATGATGTGATAAATTTCTCGAGTTTCCGATCGTGTCAACTACCTTGAGATCCATTTGATTCATGAATGAGAGATTACACTGTACAGATAAAATTTAAAGTAGCAAAGGAATAAGAATACATACCTCTTCGACGCTGCCATCCTCAATGTCGGCGTTGAAGGACCCGTCCATGGCGTCGTAGATCAATTCCTCCAGCTCGTCCTGGTCGAGCGGGCCCTCGCCTTTAGTAACATTCAATCCATCCATCCCCCACAAACGAAACAAACAAAATCAATCGTAATAACCAAGACATATCGCGAATGGTTTTGTTTCCAGATTAATTGAGTTTGAAAGACAACAACGCATATATGCAATGCATGTGCAAGGGATTGGAGACGAGATCGAGATCAATGGAGACCTCTGGCGGCGTTGCGGGTGAACCAGGAGAGGATGGAGGCGGCGAGGCGGTCCGCCTTGGCCTGCGAGTCGCAGCCGCCCCACTGGTTCCGCACCGCCAGCTGCAGCGCCATCCACCGCCCGAACAGCAGGCCGATGCACTCCTCCATTGCCGCCGCCGGCCGTGCCGGAGGACGACGAAGAGGCCATGCCGGCGGCCCTCCGGGATTGGTTTTGGCCTTGCGCGCGGTAGCGGTTGATCGGTGGCTAGGGTTTAGTACTTTTCATCGGTAGCGAAGACGACTCCAACTCTTGAACGTGTGTACACTACGGAAACAGGGGCTTTGTCGAGTGCTGTAAACTTTGCCGAGTGGCAAAACAAAGATACTCGGCAAAGAGGCTCTTTGCCGAGTGCCAGATTCCGCACTCGGCAAAGACTTCTTTGCCGAGTGACAGGCACTCGGCAAACCGAAGCACTCGGCAAACGGGCTCTTTGCCGAGAGCCCCGCACTCGGCAAAGTCGGGCCTGGACAAACGGCATCCGTGGCCGTCACCTTTGCCAAGTGCCCTGCCATTAGGCACTCGGCACAGGACCCACCTTTGCCGAGTGCCAGGCACTCGACAAAGGCCTACAACGTGGCGGGCCTAGGGTCTGCCAGGGCGACAGCCTTTGCCGAGTGCCCTAGAGGCAGCACTCGGCAAAGGTATTTTTTATTTTTTTTAATAAATCCTTTGCCAAGTGCCTCATGGGCCAGCACTCGGCAAAGGCCTCTTTGCCGAGTGCCCCCGCTAGCACTCGGCAAAGCATAATTTTTTTATTTTTTCTTTCTAATTTTTTTGTGGGGCCTTGATACAGTAAATACATCTCGACTTCAAAAGTTGGGACAATTTTGACTTTTTTGCTATATTTCTTCAATTATTTTTATTTCTTTGAATTTTTTTGACAACTCCAAATTTGAACTTCTCCGACACATGTGGAGATGTCTAGGTTTTAGGCACCCGACGTCACAACTTACTCGAAACTTTTTTAATTTTTTACCATAGCCTTCACGTGCGATGACAACACACCTCGACACATTTCGTCATTTTTGGACTTCGTTTGGATTTTATATAATTTAAAAACACTTTTTCCGCACGTAACTTGTCATGTTACGACACCAACATGGTCGTAAATTCATACGAGGTATTGGATACAGCCTCAACATACTTCGAACATCATGAATACCATTTTTTGAATGACCAAATTCCACTATTTCATGTACCTATAGTTCAAATTTGGAGTTATCAAAAAAATTCAAAGAGACAAAAATAATTGAAACAATATAGCAAAAAAAGTCAAAATTATCATAACTTTTGAAGTCGAAATGTATTTACTGTATCAAGGCCCAAACAAACTAGGAAGAAAAAAATTATGCTTTGCCGAGTGCCAGCGAGGGCACTCGCCAAAGAGGCCTTTGCCAAGTGCTGGCCGATGTGGCACTCGGCAAAGGATTTTATTAAAAAAATAAAAAACACCTTTGCCGAGTGCCGCTTCTAGGGCACTCGGCAAAGGCCCAGCCGGCCAGGGCTAATTAGGCCAGCCGGCCCATCCTGTGCGCGCCCCCACCCCATAACCCTAACTCCCCAGCGCGGCCCCTTCGCCGCCCGCCAGAGCGCCGCCGCTCTCCCGAGCTCCGCCGCCGCACGCCCGCCCAGCTCCGCCATGCCCCTGCCCCGCCACCACGCGCTCGCCTAGATTCACTGCGCCCCTGCCCCACCACCGCGCGCTGACCCCGCCGTCGTGCGCCCGCGCACGCCCCGCCACCGCTCGTCGGCCGAGCCGCCGGCACCCGCCGCCCCGTCGGCGCTCACCCGTGCGCCTCCCCGCGGCGCCCCCAACTGGCCCGGGCTACGCCTCTCTACGGAGGCCGTGCCTCCGACTCGCCCCGGCCTCGCCGCCCACAGCCGGAGGCCTTCCACCTGCCCCGGCCACCTCACCCACCGCCGGCGGCCAGAACCGAAGCCATCGGCCGCCGAACCACTGTCTGGCCATAAGGAGGAAGAGTAGGGAGGAAGGAGGAAGAAGAAGAAGGGGGAGGAGGAGGAAGAAGAAGGAGAAGGGGGAAAAGAAAAAGAAGAGAGAGGACGAGGAAGAAGAAGGAGAAGGGGGAGAAGAAGAAGGAGAAGAGGAGAGGAAGGAGAAAGAAGAAGAAGGGGAGGAGGAAGAAGGAGAAAGAGGAAGAAGAAGAAGGGGAGGAGGAAGAAGAAGGAGAAAGAGGAAGAAGAAGAAGGGAGGAAGGAGGAAGAAGAAGATGGGAAGGAGAAGGAAGAAGAAGAAGAAGAAGGTGGAGGAGGAGAAGGACCTCGGTCCAACGACCGTCCGTGCCGTCCGTCCACACTGTTGTCCCCGCACGTCGTTGGAGGAGAAGGTAAAGGCTCTGGGTGTCAGCCATTGCGCCGTTTATGTGTCATTGACAGCCTTCGTGATGGGTTTTTGGATGTGGTGGGCCATCGTGCCCCAAATATGGACGTCGGCCTTCGTGCCGGCTTTTCTTGCAGGTTTTGGAAACCTCCCCGTACAGGGGAGGTTCTGCCGAATTGTTCAACTAATAGTGATGTGTTCTTGTTTTGCAGAGCAGGACGTGTCAGAGAGGACCTGGAGCTGATTGGCGACCCTGATCGTGTTCGTGCACCGACTTACCTCTGCGCTGCCACCCTAGGTATAAATCACTTCTTTTCCTTACTGTTGTCTTACGTAGTTAGGCGTCTCCCTAGCGATCACGTAACCGAGTTAGGCGTCTCCCATCCAAAAGGGATACGCGGTCGTTGGTATGCGGACCAGTGCATATCTGTGATGGTATCTCTTTTGGATTGTCCATGTTTTTTGGACAGCTCGTGAATGTGTAGATGGGTTAGCTTCCATGTTCCGCTCCCGTCCGAGTCAGAGTTTTGGCAGCACCTCCCCGTTGTTCTCTGGATACACCCTCTCCCCTCTGGGACGTGTATCGGGAGAACAGTGGGGACGTGCTACCGAAATTTTATCTTGGATGGGAGCGGAGCATGAAAGCTAACCTCATCTATGCATCCTCGGGTGGGATTAGGACCTATCCTTCACCTATTAGATGGTAGGAACACCTTATAGATGCAAATGCTGGTTTTATTACTCGCTTACATTGGCGCATGACAGAGGATGGCTGACCGTGAGTGGATGTACACGAGCTTCGCAAGTAAGAGCTTGGAATGGGTTAGGGGGACCGATGCTTTCCTGGAGCATGCATTTGGCCCAGCTGTTAAAGGGTCAAGTCAGATGCTGTGTCCCTACAGCAAGGGTAAGAACAAGAAAAAGAAACAAAAGCGTTAGGTGGGAGTAGATATTCACAATAACGAATTTGTTCCAAACTATACCCGCTCGATCCACCATGGTGAACACCATCGTATTAGGGAGGAGGTGGTGAGACCCCTCCTCGAGGAGTATGATGCAGATGCCGGGATGGTAGACATGATGGCAAACTTTCATGATGCACAGTTCGTTGAAGGAATGGAGGTGGAGGAAGATCCAGAGGAAACCGCAAAGGCGTTCTACACCATGATGGAGGCGGCACAGAAGCCCCTTCATGAGAAGACAATGGTTTTGCAACTGGATGCCATTTGACGCCTAATATCATTAAAGTCGCAACTGGGCATTAGTTGAGATGGCTTCGATCTCATGTTGACAGTTGTTGGCAAACTGCTTTCGGATCCTCACACCCCTGCCGAAGAACACGTACGAGTCATAGAGGCTCCTTCGTGCACTTAAGATGTCGTATGAGGGGATCCAAGCTTGTTCGAAGGGTGCGTCCTGTTCAGGGGAAACCACGAGACAACAACACACTGTCCAAAGTGCAAAGCCTCTAGGTTTGTGGAGGTAGAAGACAGTGATGGCAAGAAGAAACAATCTATGATCCCCGAGATGGTCATACGACACCTTCCTTTCCTACAGAGGCTCCAATGACTGTACATGACAGAGGAGTCCGCGAAACAGATGACGTGGCACAAGAATGGCAAAAGATACAGTGACAAGATGGTACACCTAGTGGATGGTGATGCATGGAAGCACTTCGATGACTTGAATCCTGGCAAGGCTATGGAGGCTCAGAATGTACGTGTAGCACTGGCAACAGTTGGGTTCAACCCATTTGGAATGATGGCGGCCCCGTACACTTGTTGGCCCGTGTTCGTGATCCCCTCAATCTCCCCCCGGCGTAATGTTTGAACCCAGGAACGTGTTTTTGACACTGATAATACCTGGACACCCGGGCAACAATATGGGTGTATTCATGCAGCCAGTGTGGGATGAATTGCAACATGCTTGGGAAGAGGGGGTACTGACGTACGACCGAGCTACAAAGAGGAATTTACAATGCATGTGTGGTACCAGTATTCAACGCATGACTTCCTGGCGTATGGCTTATTTAGCGCGTGGTCTATTCACGGGAAGTTCCCTTTCCCAACATACATGGCAGATGTGATGTTCACCTGGCTGGCCAAGGGTGGCAAGTATTCTTCTTTCGACAAACATCGGCAATTCCTGCCTCAGAACCATGAATTGAGACGAGATGAAAAGCTCTTCACGAAAGGTGTTCAAGTCACCGACCCCATTCCTCAGGTTAAGAGCCCTGCCGACGTCCTTGCCGAGATAGAGGCTCTCCAAATTGATAAAAAGAGCGGTGGTTTTATTGGATATGGTAACGACCACATGTGGACTCATATATCGGGCTTGACTAGGCTACCATACTTCAAGGACCTTCTTCTCCCACACAACATCGATGTAATGCACACAGAAAAGAATGTCATCGATGCACTCTGGGCAACACTCATGGACATTGGTAAGAAGTCAAAGGACAATGTTAAGGCTAGACTGGACGTGGAAAGGATTTGTGATAGACCAAAGCTAACGATGAAGACCCCTGTGCCAGGCAAGAAATGGAAAAAGGGCCCGGCCGATTACATCCTGAAAAGGCCAGATAGGAAGGAAGTACTGCAGTGGATCAAGATGCTACAGTTCCCTGATGGGTATGCGGCGAATCTAAGTAAAGGAGTGAACTTGGAGACTATGAAAGTCTTAGGGATAAAGAGTCATGACTTCCACATATGGATTGAGCGGATCCTTCCTGCAATGACCCGGGGATACCTCCCCGAGCCAGTGTGGCACGACCTGGCAGAGTTGAGCTTTTTTCTTCCGCCAGCTTTGTGGAAAGGAGTTACCTTGGGATATTTGTCTTGACCTGGAGAAGGCTGCACCTTTGTTGCTCTGCAAGTTGGAGATGATATTTCCACCCAGTTTCTTCCTGTCAATGCAGCATCTGATTTTGCACCTACCGCACGAGGCACGGTTGGGGGGGCCGTGCAGGCCCGTTGGTGCTATCCAATCGAGAGGTGTCTAAAGCTTCTTCGAAAAAAGTGTAGAAATGAAGCCAAAATTGAGGCTTTCATGGCAGAGGCATTCATTCTGGAGGAGGTGTCGACCTTCACACAGGCATACTATACTGAGAAATTTTCCAGCGTGCACAATCCAACCCCTCGTTATAACGCCGATGAGAACTCATCGAACCTTAGCCTTTTCCAAGGGGATCTCAGAAGAGGAAGCACTGGTACCAACAAGAAATTGACCCATGATGAGTGGCGCACTATCATGAGCTACTTGTTGTTGAACCTTGATGAATGCATTCCTTATCAGAAGTAAGTTCTCAATGAGCTTGTTACATACGCCGTTACTATCCTCCACCTATCGATCCGACCCCCTTGTCTTTTGTTTTTTAGGGAATATATTAATGAACACTGGAGAGGCAATAGGGCTCCTACCGAGCAAGAAGAAGACCATCTTCTTAGGTGTGCCCGATTTCATTTCCTGGTTTTGTACAAAGGTACCATCCAAGTAACCTTGTTCTGACTTTGAGATTCCACTTTGCTCCTAGGAGCGAGTAATGTAACAATCTACCTGTCCTGACCTTGCAGGCCCAGTCGAATGCAGAAATGAGTGATGAATTGAAATAGGTGGACGGTGGCTTCTCCCGTAGGGTCAAGTCATTCACCTTTATGATGTGAATGGCTATCTCTTTCGCATGAGAAGCTATGAGGAGAGTCGGCCCAACCTAAAAACCACGTGCTGTGGAGTTCGTACGCCCGGCACGGATGAGAAGGACTATTACGACATAGTCGAAGAGATATACGAGCTCAAATTTTTGGGTGCTAAAGCTTTTAAGCCAGTGGTATTCAAATGCCATTGGTTCGATCCTGATGTCACAAAAAAGTCCTTAAGATTGGGAAAGTCAAAATTTGACAGGATTCCAACTATAAAGGAGATGATGTCTATATTATGGCTAACCGAGATGCCACACAAGTTTATTACCTCCCATGGGTGTGCCAGAAAGATGAGAAGCTTGCGGGTTGGAGCCTTGTGCACTTGGTATCGCCGCGCCTGACGCATACACTAACGCGAGCGTCTACCCTAAGCTCACCGAGTACACCTCCGTGGCTCGCCAGCGCCATGGGGAGACGTTCGACCCCACCACCGACCCCTTGGACACAGACCTTTTGATTAGGTTGGGAGGAGAAAAGTAGCACGGCCAATACTGGATGGCCAACAGCGCCATCGAGTCGTCCTCTGTTCCCACGCTAAGCCAGATTTGACAAGACGGGACTAGGAGCTCCTCCAACATCCCCATAATGCCTCGGTAGCCAAGCAATGCACATATGTTCTTGGCATTTTAGGTAAGTGTAGTTTTATTCATCGTTCACTGGTTTGACACATATACCTTGCCTTCACATGCCATCAACCTTGCGGGTGTAATATTGCAGGCCCAGATCGCACAGTTGCAGGCAAACCAGGAGAACATGGCGGTGGCCCATCAGCGGCAGCTGGCGGCTGTCACGCAGCACTACCAGTGTCAGATGCAGGACTTTGCCACCTACTTCTAGGGCCTTCAGATTCCGGGAGTGCAGCAGGCCGAGCTCCCTGCCTCGATCTTCGCTCCACCATCTATTCCTGTGCCTACTCCTATAGGGACTCCGGTGAGTATATTGCATGTTGCTTTATCTTGTGCGGCCATCCTGTAGGTACTAATGAGATCACTTGGCCTTTGTGCAGGAACAGTCGGCGGGTTCGAACCCGACTCCTGCCGATGCCAGCCCTCCACTGGGCCCGACCTTCCCGACTCAGGGGTTCACGTGGCCAGGTACCGTTTCTCCTCCACCGATGTAGCAGGGGCACTCCGGGCCTGCAAGTGGCCCTCTGCTTCCACCGTACTACTGGACGTTCCAGTCGACGTCATAGTCAAGGTGGTCTCCGTGGGGGCAAGGAGGGGGCTCTGGGGCCCCTGGGGACGCCGAGTCGAGCTAGGTACCTCTACTGCCCTCTTGCGGACTTGTATCGATGAACTTGTCGCTCTTTTGGACATGTTATGAATTTATATCGATGTAACGGATGAATTTGAAGACCTTTATATATGAATTCATGTTGAGACGTCATTTGATGATGAAATGTGATTTTTATGTGATATTCTAGTCTATTGTCGTGAATATATGTGAAATTGCATGTCTGGAATGCAAGAAAACAGAAAAAAACCAAAAAAAATTTCTAGCTTTGCCGAGTGCCAGCACTTGGCAAAGCTGGGCATTTTTCCTAGCAGAGCCCAGGTTTGCCAAGTGCTGGCGTGGCACTCGGCAAAGAAACCATACCTTTGCCGAGAGCCAACACTCGGCAAACAAGTTTTCAAAAAAAATATCTTTACCGAGTGCCTGCCACATCACACTCGGCAAAGGGTGCCGTCAGGTTGACGTTGCCCGTTACCTTTGCGGAGTATTGGCGTGGCACTCGGCAAAGCCTTTGCCGAGTGCCTGCCAGGTGGCACTCGGCAAAGACTCCTTTGCCGACCAATTGTTTGTCGAGTGGGCTTTGCCAAGAGCCGCACTCGGCAAAGCCTTTGCCGACGGCAAAGGTGCCTTTGCCGAGTGCGGCCGGCACTCGACAAAGACGGCGGATCTAGTAGTGTTAGGTATGTGCCAGGTGCGTCGACTTGTAAATTAAGCGTATCAAGGAAGTTAGGCCAAGTTATAATTTAGCAAAGTATAAGTACAGTATTTGTATTTCCCCGGTAAAAATGGAAACAGTCCTGTGTGTCCAGGTGCATACTAGTGTCTAGGTTCATAACATTTACTTTAGCTAATTTTCCTCAGGGAGTAACAGGAATAATAGGCTGATTAGTTGGGTGGCTATCACAGCCTGATTTGTAGCTCACGTTTGGCTATATATGTACAAAAGAAAACCAGAAAAGGCTAAGTCATTCCAGCCACCAAACTACTTGTGTTCGTTTGTGTTCATGTGTACTACTGTGTTCCTATGACCTGTTGGTCACTCTGGATATTCGGTTAACCGAAATCGATTGGTTCGGTTCCTCGGTTTCTTAACAAATTCGGTTACCTGAGAATACAGGACCGATCGGTTCTTTGGAACATTGGAACCGACCATTTTGGTTTTGGTTCTTTCGTTTCAGTTTCGGTTATAACCGAACTGACCGAGGTGCTAGGAAGGAAGAAATCGCAAAATCACACATGGAGTAAGAAGAGCATCACAAATCAATCATTCCATCAGCATGAAAAACAAATCATCAGCTTCTGGGTTACATATCGAAAACACCACATCTCCTTGCCTCGCCCGCGACTCTGCGCGATGCGCTCACCTCGTGTCCTCTCCAGTGGCCTCATGCGTCGCCCTTCTCGCAGCTGCGCAGGTTACCCAGCTCATCATCGTGCAGCGCACCTCGACCTCGCCGCGCTCGCTGCTGCGGAGCACGCCTTGACCTGCCCTGGTCGCCTCGCTTTACTCTCTGTCGCGCAGCTACCTAGCTCACGTGCTGTCATTTTGGATGCTAGGTAGAGAAGAGGGAGGCACGGGGCCTTGCTGGAGCGGCGGCACCGTCGGATCTAAGAGTTGAAAAGGAGTGGGAGAGAGAGGACGTTCAGTGCCTAGGAGCCAGGAGCCCAAGCGGAACACGGAATGCGAGGAGGAACGACGGGCGACGGTTCAGCGAGATAGGGACTGAAGTGGGGGATGACCAGAGGGTAGGGATGGCTGGAGACGGTGGATCCACGGGAGCCGCGGCTGCCGCACAACCGATGACGCGGGGGTGGGGAGTCGGGGATGGGGGCAGCAGGGTCGGACTAGAGACTAAGGTCTGAGGGTGAGAAGTGTGACTCAGGTAGGGTTTACACTATTGGGCTGGGCTGTATCTGTGTTCTATGGGCCACAATTCGGTTAGATCAGGTTATTTAGTTAACTGAGGCCTGGAACTGAATTAATCTGGGTTATTTTGGTTGCTGAGATCCTGGAACCGAACATGGAACTAGAACTGATTGGTTCGGTTAGTTCTGTTTCGATTCCGGTTAGTTCGGTTCTTGGTTCTTAGTTTTTTGTTGCCCGGATTGACCTGTTTGAGTCTTTAGGCTCGCAATCTCACAAACCAGAGCATCATCGTTATTGCCATGCATTTGTTTGTAGAAAATTAAGTGTTGTTGAAATGTGTAAAAAGAATCCGTTTGGCATCGGAAGATGGTATTATCACCACGCTAAGCTGATTGGGTGATCATAGCCATCCTTGGCAAGTGGCAACAAACCACAGGGTGGAAATTAATCCAAACACGCTTGCCATGCAAATTTTGCCATAGGTAACCTTAGGCATGACAAGTAACCAAACACATGTAGTTTGCTATGAAGTAAGATCGACAAAGCCAAAGTGTGACTAATGACTAATAAGGTCAAATTTAGTAAGCAGCCAAGCATGCCCCAGGTCGATAACAAAAACAATACCATGAGTTGGGCTACTGCGGTGAGGTATGATCGACTATACAATATTACTAGGCTTCCAAAAGTGAGATATCATATGCAGTTAAGAGCATATCCATGAGTTTGGCATATGGATTTGACATCCGAAACTTTTTGGCAAAATGAGAAAAATACTTCACCAATAGTTTGGCATTTTTGGCAAGTTGGCAAATCTCGGTCGATTGCCCACATATATGTGCGCTCCTAGTTTTCTTCATTCGCTTAAAGGACTCTTCGTTCGTTTAGCGGGTCTCTTCTATTTTTTTAAACCGTAGGAGAGCTACGTTTTATTGTATTATAGAGAAAAATAGGGGGGTCCCCAACAGGATCCTCACTCATACAGGGACCAAATATGAGTGAGACGATTACACACACGTATTTTTTGAACACATAGAAATCAGCCAAAACTCGACCACAACTAAATAACCCTATTCAGCCAGCGTCAAACCAAGCTCTTGAAGCTTCTTCGCCCCAGCCATGCACCAGATACTGCGTTCGTTCTTCAGCTCACTCCAAAAATCATGCTAAGAGAAGGAGAAACCCCCTTAAAAACACATGTATTTCTATGTTTCCAAATAATTCAGGCCCCAAGAATAATTAGAGAGTTCACTCCTTTCCTGTGCTCCTTGCTAACTCTGCTAATCGTCTTGCGCCACCATTGAGCAAAACTCCGCTCATTTTGTCGGGGCGTTAGCAGTTTTTTTTTGGTTTTTGAAATAAAATTTACCAAACTGTTGAAGATGAGATTTTTTTTTTCTCTACATATTATTCTAGGAGTTGACAAACAATAAGATTTGGAAATTAAAATTTGCCAAATTATTGGAGATGCTCTGGAAAACAGGCATCCCAACAGAAATGGGGAAAGCAAAAATGGTCGGAAAAAAACAGCTATATGGTTTCCTTCTCATTTCAGATTTAGCAAAAAAGTAGTCACAGGATTACGCAGAGGAGCCGGTTACATGCTGCACTCCACGGTGGCAAAAAAACTAATTAACAGCTAATAACTGTCCATAAGCGCCTAGCGTTGTACGTGGAGCGTCCTTTAACACAGGGTACGCCAGGGCGCATGCAGGTAGTAATGTGGCATAAGTTTGGATAAAAAAAATGCCTGAGCATTTTAGCTTCCTCCTTTTCCTGCAAGGTATAAAAGGAAGAAACTTTTTTAGGTTGGAGAAGTGATTTTTAGTGTATTTTTATTTGAGAAAGAAAAAAAGGTTGGTCTTTCTAGTAGTAGGACTAGCTAGGAGGTGAATTTGAGTGCAAATATATAATTGAAGGACAAAAGTGATGGAAGAGGGAGAGAATTTACATTTACCGAGGGTTGCTGGGCACCACCAAGTCCTGCCTCCAAGTCGGCAATCAAGGGCGGAGGCAGAAATATGGCATGGTTTGGCCGTTGCCATTCCTAAATTTTTTTTACAAAACACTAGTAATATTATGCATATGTATGTGAAATACACAAACATGGCTGTTGTTGGATAGTGGCTGGGCCGTAACTTATGTATATATACATAAAATACATAGATATACGTACAAAAGAGTAGTATGTATACGAGAATTTTTGTAGTGTACTCTTGGATGGTTACATTATACATGGTGAACTAATTTATGTTTATATAATTCCGTCGTACCTTAAAATCATTCCTGCCTCCGCCACTGCCGGCAATATTCCCCTGCTGCGACGACGACGGGCTCGACGATTCCCTCTGGCCACGCTGGAACCCCCACCTGTGCGGGTCAACCTTCCTGAATGCCGGCGCCCTGTCCCTCTCGGCCCGCTTGTGGCTGGCGCGGTGCCCGCCGAGCGCCTGGAATGACGGGAAGTGCCTGCCGCATGTCTTGCACGCGAGCATCACACGCCGCCATGGTCCTCTGCAATGCAATGCAAAGAAGGAAGAACAGCCGGCTCAAGCATTGAACACCTAACTGAATGAAAGCTAACAGCAGAGTGCGGAGGCCTGGACTTACGTAGGATCTGCGCTGCCGATCCAGAGATGGGTCGAGGGACTGGGAGCGCATAACGACCACCGCGTAGTCCCTCCAACTCCACTCGGTTCCGCCAAGTGGGGCTCGGAGTGGGAGTAATTCTCTGAGTCGCCGAAGCAAACACGACACGGCCCCCGCTACCCAGCGCCAAGCGACCCCGGCGAGGGGAGCTCCTTCTCGACCTTATCGGCACAGGAGCGACGACAGGGAGAGCCGTTCTCGGCGACGTGGGGAAGCAGAGGAGCGGGAGAAGGAGGACCACGGGCGGTTGGGAGGGTGGGCCAGATCTCTTGGACGGTTAACAGGGTAAAACGCTGCTTCCACGATGGCTCCAACCACCCCTGTTCCGATTCCGACCGCCCACGCATCTCCATTGGCAGGACGCTGCTCTCACAGACGCAATGGAAGTCGCCTTGCTTCACATCGGCCAAGGGAAGAAGGAGCAGACGCCGGCGGCAGGAGCGACACCGCCCACACTTCGCAACCTGTGGGGTTGGCTAATATAAATTGGCTCGCCGGGAAGGAGCAGACGTCGGAGGCAGAGGCGACACCGCACAAGCTGGTCGGTAACTTGCCCCGCTCCACCCCAGATCTTTCTTCTCTTCTTCTTCTTCCTTCCCTCTTCTCTTCACCGTACTTTCAGATTGGATCATGATTTCAAGAACCTGTGAGCCTGCCAACCCCCGTATATATAAGTTTCCAGTTTAAATTTCAACGTATGGTTCCATCGACTTCAAGTTGCTTGCTTGGGTTGAATCAATATCGCAGAAAACTTGATTACCTACGGCACAAACTGCTTTGGAAGTCTAGCTGGGTATATATATTACCGTATATATGGTTTTTTTCTTGATGAGTGCTGTTTCTGCCACCCCGATTCTTGTTCCTAATAACTAGCCGATCGAATTTTTCATGCACAAAACTGCTTGCACAAGGAATCTTATCAACCACTTAGAGAAAAATATCTTCTCTTGTATTTGCAGTTACTTCAGTTTGCCTACGCAGTAGGGGCTGCCGTTGCGATTGCTTACGCTGCCTTCGTCATTTACGTGTCTGCAACATAATACCCTCATAGCTGGATTGAGAAGCTACAGATGCTACCACTCTGCATTGTTGTCAAAGTTTTAAATAGCGGGCTAAACCTCTTAGCGGCAACCTCTTCAAAAGGCTAAGAAAGGCTATAGCGAGCTACATAGCGGACTAAGCCATTTAGCGGCTAAACAAAAAATATGTCAAACATCATGTAATTTTACACATAATAAAGATATAGAAGATGAAAATATTACAGATAACAATAGTGACAGTAGTTCAAAGTCTTACTAAAATATTACATCAAAGTTTGTAGTTCATATATGATACTTTAAGTTATTTGGGCCTGCTATTTGAGCCTCCAAGTTAGTTAGGCCAATGGAAATGAAGCCCAAGGCCAAATAGCAGCGCTAAATGAACTCAATTTAGCGAAATTAGCGCACTATTAGCAGCTAATAGCGGAAAAAATCGTTTAGCGCTAAAATCTTCGTAGCTTAACTTCCTCTTCCAAAAACGCTAAATAGCGCTATACCGGACACTATAGCGCGCTATTTAAAACTTTGATCGTTGCTCTTACGGCACAAATGCTGTGTATAAGCATGATCCCAAAATAAACAGCAATCTCCATCGTCGGTATATATATGCAGGTACAAAAAAGTTTCTTGTTTCGATCTTGAGACGTGCAGCATCATCGAATCATTTTGATTTCACTCATTTCAGCTCATCTGTTGATTTACCAGTCATCTTCTCCGATCCACATGGAGGGAGGGAGGAAAGACTATATATGCTGCCAGTGGGGCTAGCTAGTAGGTAGACAAATTTGTATGGATGGTTTGGCTTTGTGATCTAAGTTCGCCTGGATATTTTGTATAACTAGGATGAACGACTTTCAGAATGATTTACTGCCATAAATACCATGCCAACAACCACAACGCTATTTTCCCATTATGTTAATCCGTAATGTGACATGGAACTGTGCTCGATTCACAGTTGCAATCCACTACCACTACGGAAAACTGGTCCTTTGCCGACTGCCCCCTGCTTTGCCGACCGCCATAGCAAGGGCAGTCGGTAAACAAGATTTTTGTCGACTGCCAACACCACGGCCGCCGGCGAAGAAAAACAGTCGGCAAATCCCTCTTTGCGGACTGCGAGAGAAGGTCATAACAGTCGGCAGCGATGGGCAGTCGGCAAAGTTTGGCGGGCTCAAACGGCGTCCGTCGCCATGCTCTTTGTCGACTGCCGTAACGTCCGGCAGTCGGCAAAGATGGCTTCTTTGCCGACTGCCACGCAGAGCAGTCGGCAAACTGCCACGTGGCCCAGGCTAGGCCCGCGGCTGGCCATCTTTGCCGACTGCCAGACCGGGCAGTCGGCAAAGGCGTATTCTTTGCCGACTGCCTAGCTTGGCAGTCGACAGAGATTTCATTTTTTTTGAAATTTGAATCTAAACTTTTTCTGCAGCCCAAACATATTGTTTACAAGCACAAGTTTGAATTTGGGACCTTTTTATAGTATTTTGCTATATTTCGTTTATTTATTTTATTTACTTGAATTTTTTCGCATAATCCAAATTTAAACTGCAGGTGCATGAAATAATGAAATGTATGCATTCAAAAAATGATATTCATGTTTAACAATGTATTTTGAGGCCGTGTCCATAAACTCACCCAAAATTTTGAATGTCTTGTACACGAAACATGACCATTCCGGTGCGGTAGAAGTGTTTCTTAATTATATAAAATTCAAACGAAGTCCGAAAATTACGAAACTTGCCGATGTGTCATGTTATCACATGTGGAGGCTACAATAAAAATTTGAGAATGTTTGGAGCAAGTTGCGATATCGAATGTTCAAAACCCAGACATCTTCACATATTTGGGCTACAGAAAAAGTTTAGATTCAAATTTCAAAAAAATGAAATCTTTGCTGACTGCCAAGCTAGGCAGTCGACAAAGAGCGTCTTTGCCAACTGCCTTTTCACTGGCAGTCGGCAAAGCCTTTGCCGACTGCCAGCTTTGGCAGTCGACAAAGCCTGTTTTCTTAAGGGCCCGCGCGGCCTGCCCATTGTCCCCGAACCCTATCCATTCAGTCAGTCAGCGCCGCCCCTCCCTGACCCGCACCGCGCCGCCGCCGCACCCCGACCCGCAGCTCCGCCGTCGCCCTCGGGCCCCTCCGCGCCGCCACCCCCGGCCTCCACTTTCGTCCCCCACCGCCGCCCCCGCCCCCGCGCCCCTCCACCGCCACCGCCATGCCTCCGTAGCTCCGCCGCCGTGCCTCCGCCGCCAGCCCCGGCCCCCGCCGCCGCCGCTGCTCCCGCGCCCCTCCGCGTCCCACCGCCACCCGTGCGCCCCACCGCCCCGCCACCATCCGCCCCGCCGCCCCACCGCCCCACCGCCGCCCGCCGCACCACCGCCTCGCGGCCCAGCCCTGCCACCGCCGGAGGGGGAGAAGGGAAGGAAAGGGGAGAAGAGGAGGAGAGGTGGAGGAGAAGGGAAAGGAAGAGGAGAAGAGGAGGGGAGGATGGGGAGAAGGGAAAGGAAGGGGAGAAGAGGAGGGGAGGAGGGGGAGAAGGGAAGGAGAGGAGGGGGAGAAGGGAAGGGAAGGGGAGAAGAGGAGGAAGAAGGAGAAGAGGAGGGGAGGAGGGGGAGAAGGGAGGGGGAGAAGGAGGAAGGAGGGGGAGGAAGGAGAAGGAGGAATAATGAGTAGGAGGAGGAAGAAGAAGGTAAAGCTATTCCTTGACGACGTTTGTCCACACCGTCGATCCCGCTCGTCGCCGGAGAAGAAGGTAAAGCCCGTCAGCCATCGTGCCGTATGTGTCATTGATGGCCTTCGTGCCGAGTTTGTGGATGTGTGGCCTTCGTGCCATATATGTGTTGTCAGCCATCGAGCCGCCTTCTTTCTTGCAGGTTTTGGAAACCTCCCCGTACAGGGGAGGTTCTGCCGAAATTTTGTACTTATAGTGTTGTTTTTCCTGTTTTGCAGAGCGGGTCTTGTCGGAGGGGACCCGGAGTAGCTCAGCGACTGCACCGCCTCGCCACTGCCTCGCTAGCCTGTCTCCACCGCCACCCTAGGTATAAATCACCTCTCTTCCTTACCGTTGTTGTACTTAGGTCACGTAACCCAGTTAGGTGTCTCCCGTTCAAAAGAGATATGGTCGGAGGTATGCAGGTCTCTGCATATCTACGACCGTATCTGTTTCGGATTGTCCACATTTTTTGGACAACCCGTGGATGTGTAGATGATTAGCTTCCATGTTCTACTCCCGTCTGAGTCGGAGTTTTGGCAGCACCTCCCCGTTGTTCTCTGGATACACACTCTCCCTGCGAAGACGTGTATCGGGAGAACAGCGGGGTGGTGCTGCCAAAATTCTAACTTGGACGGGAGCAGAACATGAAAGCTAACCCATCTACGCATCCGCGGGTGGGATTAGGACCTATCCTTCACCTATCAGATGGTAGGAACGCCGTGTAGATGCAATTGCTCGTTTTATTACTCGCTTATGCATGTGTATGACAGAGGATGCCTAACCATGATTGGATGTACACGGGCTTTGCAAGTAAGAGCAAAGAATGGATTAGGGGGACCACTTATTTCCTGAACCAAGCATTTGGCCCGGTTGCTAAAGGGTCGATTCGGATGCGGTGTCCCTGCAGCGATTGTAAGAACTCAAAAAGAAAAGTAAAGGATGATGTTTGGAAAGATCTATACAAGAACGGATATGTGGCAAACTATAAGACGTGGATCTTCCATGGTGAAGACGGCCGTATTAGAGAGGAGGAGGTGAGAGCACGCCTTGAGGAGTTTGATGGAGATGCCGGGACGGCCGACATGGTGGTAGACTATAATGAGGCACGTAGCAATGAAGGTGTGGTGGAGGAGGATCCAGAGGAAACCGCAAAGGCATTCTACGAAATGATGCAGTCGGCACAGAAGCCCCTTCACGGGAATATGACAATGTCACAACTGGATTGCATTGGATGCCTAATGGTGTTGAAGTCGTAGTTGTGCATGAGTCGGGACGGCTTCGATCTCATGTTGGCACTTTTCGACGAAATGCTTCCAAAGGGTCACATGCCGCCGAAGAACACGTACGAGTCACAGAAGCTCCTTCGTGCACTTAAGATGTCGTATGAGTCAATCCATGCTTGTCCTAAAGGGTGCATCCTATTTAGGGGGAAGACCTTAAGGAAGCAACACACTATCCAAAGTGCAAAGTCTCTAGGTATGTGGAGGTAGAGGGTAGTGATGGCAAGAAGAAATAGTCTACGGTCCCCGAGAAGGTCCTACGGTACCTTCCTATCATACCGAGGCTCCAACGGCTGTACATGACACAGGAGTCCACGAAACAGATGAGATGGCACAAGGATGGCAAAAGATACAGTGGTGACATGGTACACCCATCTGATGGTGATGCGTGGAGGTACTTCGATGCCCAGCATCGAAACAAAGCAGAGGATGCTCGAAATGTACGTATAGCATTGGCACCTGATGGGTTCAACCCATACGGAATGATGGCAGCCCCGTACACTTGTTGGCCCATGTTCGTGATACCTCTCAATCTCCCCCCTGGTGTTATGTTTGAGCCCAAGAACGTGTTCTTGTCGCTGATAATACCTGAACACCCGGGCAATAATATGGGTGTGTTCATGCAGCCACTGTGTGATGAATTGCAACATGCTTGGGAAAAGGGGGTGCTGACGTACAACCGAGCTACAAAGAGGAACTTCACAATGCATGTGTGGTATCAATATTCGATGCATGACTTCCTGGCGTATGGCATATTCAGTGTGTGGTGTGTTCACGGGAAGTTGCCTTGCCCAGTATGCAGGGCATCTGTGATGTTCACCTGGCTGAAGAAGGGTGGCAAGTTCTCTTCGTTTGACAAACATCGTCAATTTCTAGGTGCCGACCATGAGTTCAGACGAGACATCAAGCACTTCACGAAAGGTGTTCAAGTCACCGACCCCATTCCTGAGATTATAACTGATGACCAGGTGATTGCCCAGTTAAAGGCTCTCAAAATTGATACAGACAATGGTGATTTTAAATGAGAAGTCAAAGGAGAATGTTAAGGCTCGACTAGATGTGGAGGAGATCTGCAATAGACCAAAGTACGTGATGAAGACCCCTGTCGATGGCAAGAGGTGGAAAAGGGGCCCGGCCGATTACATCCTGAAAAGGGACGATAAGAAGGAAGTGCTTGAGTGGATCAAGACGTTAATGTTCCCTGATGGGTATGCGGCAAATCTGAGTAGGGGAGTGAACCTGAAGACTATGAAAGTCTTAGGGATGAAGAGTCATGACTTCCACATATGGTTTGAGTGGCTCCTTCCTGCGATGACCTGTGGATACCTCCCCAAGCCAGTGTGGCGCGTTCTGGCAGAGTTGAGCTATTTCTTCCGCCAACTTTGTGCCCGGGAGTTATCTCAGGAAGTGGTTCATGACCTAGAGCGTGTGGCACCTCTGTTGATCTGCAAGTTGGAGATGATCTTTCCACCTGGCTTCTTCCTGCCGATGCAGCATCTGATTTTGCACCTACCGCGTGAGGCACGCCTGGGGGGTCCTGTGCAGGCCCATTGGTGCTATCCAATCGAGAGGTGTCTAAAGATTCGTCGCAAAAAGTGTAGAAATAAAGCCAAAATTGAGGCTTCTGTGGCAGAGGCATTCAGAGTGGAGGAGGTGTCCAACTTCACAAAGGCGTACTATACAGAGAACCTTCCCAGCGTGAACCCACCCCCTCGTTACAATGATGATTGGATTTCATCGACCCTGAGCCTTTTCAAAGGGAAACTGGGAAGGGGAAGCACAGCTACCGGCAAGACGTTGCAACAACATGAGTTTCGCACTATCATGCTCTACATGTTGTTGAACCTTGATGAAGTGGTTCCTTATCGAACTTAAGTTCTCAATGAGCTAGTTACATACGCAGTCAATATCCTCCACCTATCTTGCCGACCCTCCTTCTCTCTTGTTTTTTCAGGGAGTATATTAATGAATTATGGAAAGGGCATATGGCTCCTACCGACAAAGAAGAAGACGATCTTCTCAAAAATAGCCAGCCCGATTTTATTTCCTAGATCTGTACAAAGGTACCATCCAACTTACCTCTTTTCAACTTTGAGTTTCCACTTTGCTCCTAGGAGCGACTAATGTAACGATCTATCTGGCCTCAACTTCCAGGCATGCACGGATAGGGAAATGAGTGATGAATTGAAACAGGTTGCACAGGGCTTCAGATTTAGGGTGGAAACATTCACCGTTTATGATGTGAATGGCTATCGCTTTCGCATGAGAAGCTACGAGGAGAGTCGGCCTACCCGAAAGACCACGTGCTCAGGAGTTCATACGCCCGGCACCAATAATCTCGACTATTATGGCATAGTCGAAGAAATATACGAGCTCTACTTTGAAGGCACGAAAGAACTTAAACAGTGGTATTCAAATGCCACTGGTTCGATCCAAATAAAGTTAGAAGACAAGATGACATTGGGCAAGTCGAAATTCGATAGGATGCCATCTATACTGGAGAAGATGTCTATATTGTGGCTCGACAGGCCACGCAAGTTTATTATCTCCCATGGGCATGCCAAAAAGTTGAGAGGCTTAAGGGTTGGTACCTTGTGCATTTGGTATCGCCACGCGGTAAAGCGCTTGTCCCAAACGATGATGATTACAACTTTGACCCAATGGCAGATAGCGGAGAGTTCTATCAACCTGAGGGGCTAAAAGGGTGTTTGTTGATAGACATTGATTCGTTGATGGGCATGGAAGCAGACAACGAGGTTGATGAGGACGAGGGTGAAGTGGTGCAAGATCCTAAGGACATAATGATGCTTGAGCGATGGAGGGCTCAATGCGATAGAGGTGTTCAGGACGATGGAGGTGGTGAGGACAGTAGAGATGATGAGGACTTAGATTTCGACAATATTGATAGTGATGATGACTATAGCGATGACTGGGAGCCAACCACTATCATTCGTGGAGATAAATTCTAATTCATGTAAATACTATATTGTTCTTATTATTATTTTGTATCTCTTTACAAGTACTTATCGATTATTTATGCTAATTGGTTTAATCTTTGTCTTTGTCATTGCAGGCACGGGACAAAATGCTGGGCGGAACTAGACGACCGTGACGAAAGGCCAGGTCGGTCTACGCACGGACATGCATAGGCATCGAGGACGAGGCGTTGGAGGAGACGCCGTTGGAGGAGCCTCGCTCACGTCGCTCGGCGATGAGGCAACTATTTGCCTCGGACAACATGCAGGATGCCGTGCAGGACAAGGCGGACGGGCGTGACCAGACCTGGGCCGAGGGCGATGAGGACGGGGGCTACCAGCACTGGGGTGGGGGCGAGGAGGACGGGCGCGAGGCGACACCAGGGGAGATGGCTTCCTCAGGTTCGCACAAGGTCTACTAGCGTGGGATCACATGTCTCCCTAAAGCGCCAATCGCCTTTGAGCACCGGCCTATGATTCGACCTGAAGGTCCCATGTAAGTAACTATTTATGTTTTTATGACTTATTTATATGATATGTTTAACATTGAAACTTCAGACTAACAATTCTTCTTAATGACTTGTGCAGAGGTTGGAGGACTATGAGCGGGAGTGATGCACGCAGTCCAAATGGCATGCTGGGCCTCCTGATCAAGCGACACTACCCTGGCCTTGTCACCCTCGACGACGGGACCAAGGTGGTGCCCTGGCATTGGTCAGAATTCTACAAAGCCAGGGACGCACACCAGGTCCCTATTGTGACCAAGATCAAGATGGAGTTCTGGGTGAGTCTTCATTGCACCGCTTTGTCAATATGCATTCGTTGGACATTCTTGAAATAATGAAATGATACGTGATATCTGTATGCAGGACTGGTTCACGTGCGAGGTGGGGTACGAGGACTGGGCATCGGCGGTGCAGGACAAGGTCGCCATGGGGTGACTCAAGGACATGTACTACGAGGCGCACGTCCAGGTCCTCATCACCTACTACGCCGATGTGAAGCGCGAGAAGCTGCTGAAGGAGGATGCCAGGAAGATGATCCATGACCCCGACACTGACATTGACAAGGAGATCTACCTCTAGGTAATTAGGAAACATTACTTATGATTCCTTCCATGAAAAATAAGTAAGAAACATTAATTCTGATTCATCTTCTGCTATGTCATGCAGTTTCCTGCTGAATGATGCAAAAGCTATAAGGACTGCTGGGAGGCCATTGTGGACGAGTGGAGAAGGCCGACGTCGTATGAGGAGCGTCGCCATAGAAGTGAACGTGCCAAGGCGAGAAAAGGGCCGGCACACCAACAAGAGAGCCGCTCCCTCAGAGGGTTCATGGAAGCATGGGTAAGCTTCTGTCGATTTATTTATTTATTTATTCAATCTCATTACGTGATGGTTTCTTTGCTTCCTTGCAGTCCCAGTCGCATGAGGGGCATGTGATCAATGAGTACAAGGGCTACGCCCTGTCTCACAAGGGCAAAGCGATAGATCTGAACAATGTCTTCAGCTCAGTGGATGGGCCCGAGGTGTACACCAACCCGAACGTCTACGAGAAGATGGTCTAGTACACCGAGGCGGCTCGCCAGCACCATGGTCCGGACTATGATCCTTCCCAGCAGCCCCTGGATACAGACATCCTGATGAGGATGGGAGGAGGGAATCAGCACGGCAAGTACTTGATTGCCCACAGCGCAATCAACCCGGGCACCGTTCCCACCCTTCGTCAGATTCGTAAATCCGCCAGCACGATCTCCTCCGACGTCACCATACGACCTCGGCAGCCGAGCACGTTAGCGGCAGTTCAGGTAACTTTAGTTTTATTCGTCGTTAATTGGTTTTACATATATACCTTTCCTTTTGCATTGTTTAAACATCGAGGGTGTAACATTGTAGTCCGAGCTGGCTGAGTTACCGGCCGTGACGGAGGCCTCGCAGGAGTCCTATCGGCAGGAGATGGCGGCCCGAGAGGAGGCCCATCGGCAGGAGATAGCAGCCCGAGAGGAGGCCCATCGGCAGAAGATGGCACGCTAGAGGCAGGATTTTGCCAGCTACATTCAGAATATTCAGATCCCTGGTGCTGTTATGCCTCCGCCTTTCCCGCCTCGATGTTCGCTCCACCCCCTCCTCCTGGCCCTATGGGAACTCTAGTGAGTATATATGTTTGTCCATTATTTTGGCTTGTGCGGCCATCATGTAGGTACTAATGAGATCGCCTCTCCTTTGTGCATGCACTGTAGGCGGGTTCGAACCCGACTCCTCCAGATCTCCCTTCTCCAGGCCATGGGTGGCCGGTTGTTTCCCCTCAGCAACACTTCTGGGCTCCGGGTGGCGGTCTTCCTCGGCCTCTGCAGCAGGGGACTTCCGCGTGGGCGAGCTGTCCTCCTCCGCCAACCCAGCACGCGCACTCCAGGTGGGGGCACCAGTACGTGTCGGCGTCGCTCCTGCCAGGCCAGTCCTCGTAGTCTGCATGGTCTTCACTCCATGAAGAGCATAGGGACGACGGGTCGCAGCACGAGTGAGGGCTTCTGTTCGATGTTGGACTTATGGACTTGTTGAACTTCTTGAATGTTTCGACTTGTAGGCCTGGATACATGGCATGCCCTTATGCGGGATGTAGGCCTGGGCTGTTGGGCGGAGGGAGCTCATGCAAGGGGCCATGGACTTGTTGGATGTTTGGATGTTGGACTTGTGGATGTTGGACATGTGATATATATGTAGATTTGTGTTATATATGTGTGCATTTGTGTTATATATATATATATATGATTAACTGATGTGATATATAAGGAAAAACAGGGCAAAAAGAAAAAATATTTTCCAGCTTTGCCGACAGCCAAGGCAGTCGGCAAAGCTGGGAGCCGAGCTACACAGGCACCAGCTTTGCCGACTGCCGCCCCAGGCAGTCGGCAAAGGCTATTTTTTAAAAAAATAAATATTTCTTTGCCGACTGCCGTGCAGGGCAGTCGGCAAAGAATTTTTTTCAAAAAAAGAAATAAAATCTTTGCCGACTGCCGCGTCGGCAGTCGGCAAAGCAGACGCCAGACGTCACGGCCAGTTACCTTTGCCGACTCAGCAGGTGGCAGTCGGCAAAGGCTTTGCCGACTGCCCTCCAAAAGGCAGTCGGCAAAGATTTCTTTGCCGACAGCTTCTTTGCCGATAGGCCTTTACCTACTGCCAAGGCTGAATGCAGTCGACAAAGCCTTCGTCGACTGCTGTCTAGCCTTTGCCGACTGCTTTCAGCAGTCGGCAAAGAGCCAGTTTCCTGTAGTGTACGCACCCAGTCACCAGAGTGTACATACATATTCACTACTGAACTCGCGTACTTTGCATAAGGACTGAAGCCTTAGGCAAAGGCTTTGCCCAGGGCTGCCCTCGGCAAAGGGCCTTCGGCAACTTTTGAGTCGGCAAAGAGGTCTTTGCCGAGGGCCATTTATCGAGCACTGGGCAAAGCCTTTGCCGAGGGCCAGATTCGCCCTAGGCAAAGAAAAGGTGCCATCATGGCGCCGGCGCCTTGACGGCGTCTTTGTCCAGGGCCGGCCCTCGGCAAAGAAGGGTCCTTTGGCTAGGGCCTCAAGGCGTGGCCCTCAGCAAAGATATTTTGCAGAATTAAAAAAATCAAATTCTATTATGAAGGAAATATATTCAAATGTCTCAATACATATATCATCACTAAAATTTCATACATCCAGCAACATATTCCAATGCGCCATACATGAAGGATCAAACTTGACTCCAGGAGGATCAAACTTGACTCCAGCTGGCAGCCCAAGCCATTGCATGGCAACCTGCAGAATTTGAAATGCAGGATTGCTCAGCCATGTAACATCTACAACTGAATATGATGTACAAGCCAAATACCTATCCTCCAACTAGAAAAAATGTATGCACATCGCTAAGAATTTGGTGAGCTCCTGCTAATATGCAGGAAACAGAGCTAAGAATAATAATTGTGGTTCAATACAATACATGTACAGAGTAAAAGAAGTGCAATCAGTAGTTATGCCCCCTCCAACCGTAGATATTATTTCCACATGGAGATAAAATTCACTGTCATCTAATTTAGGTTCTTTCGTCTGGTTTAGTGCTAGGCTTTTATATAAGAAATGCTTTAGTGTTATCTATATATCCTTCCATTCATGAGTAGTACTAGTAGCAAGGGAGATATTGGTCGAGCAAATTACCTTTCGAGCAAATCACCAATTCTCAACCAACGAGATTACCAACTCCTAACAATGGGGTCCATCAGAGAGATAATTCTGCATAAATAAAAGACATTAATTAGCTATTGTGGAAACTGCATAAATAACATCAGGACATCATGAACATATGAGAATGTTCTCATAACTCTGAAACTGAACCCAGTGTACATGGACAGATTAAGTGTTATTTTCAACTAGAACATCAGGCTGAGTAGCTAAATTTTGCTAACTTATGAATGCTAATGATCCAAGGTATATATGCACCTTGCTAACTTATAAATATTGCACCTTGCAACAATATGTAGCTCCCATGTCCCTGACTTTCCTTCTTACTTGCTGCAACTTTCAACTGAATCAAAAAATACAAAAGAAAATAATCAGTGGGCAATGAACTTAAATAGGGTAAAAATAAATTATCTTCATTTCAATTAATATATACAAATGGTTCAGTTTAACTATTATTCTACAATAAAAAAGAAACACGTAGTTGTTCTTTCTAGAATAGAGCACTAATGGTGGTTGTTACTACTTACTAGAATACAAAGTGGCTGCAAGTTTATTTATCAATATCATTAGCTATCCATGTGGTGGTGCAACATAATCACTGTAAAGCAAGTTTTTAAGATGGGCAACGAAAAATGAAATGCAACACAACACCATGAAGGAACCTTTTTTTCTACTGTACACAGCTGTACACAGAACTAAAAGAGATGCTCTGCAAACTATTGCTGAACTGGAAAAAACTGAAGCTGAATCACTGAACTAAAAGAGATGCTCTGCAACTAATTGCCTGTGCTTTTAGGTGCTACCAAAAATAAGGTGAAAAGCCTTAAACGGATGACTTCAATTTAGTATGCTAGATTCAGTTCATAGTCAATTGCCTTAGAATGAGACACCTTGACTGGTTTGGTACAACAGAGAACAGAGGCAAGCATAACAGGAAAGTTTAGATAGGAAACTGCAGCCTGGCTTCTAGAAAGTATCGGCAAATAAGGCAAAACTTAATCCAATTAACATGAAAAGCTAACAAAAGCCTACCCTCATGAACAGCACATGGCACTAAAAATTACCTTGCCATACAGTTTACCATGAGAAACTAAGTCTAAATCTTTCAGGAAAGTTTAATATTTAGATAGACACTTCAGTATGTTTTTAGGAAAATTCAGTTCACAGAACAATATTTAGTCAGCAACATTTAGCACATAGCTAGCAGTAGGATTACCATAGAACCTGGCATGTTCATATATAGCTGGAATCATTCATACTATGGATATCCAAAAGCAAAAATGCATCAGCACTTCAATCGACTATCAATCCTATTTCAGAGACCACTTCATACTTGCTCCTTGCTCTCCACATGAGATGTCTGGGTTTAAGGCATCCGATGTCACAACTTTCTCGAAACCTTCTAATTTTTTACCATAGCCTTACATATGTGATAACACGACACCCCGACAAGTTTTGTGATTTTTGCACTTCGTTTGGATTTTATATAATTTAAAAATACTTTTCCCAGAGCTCTCTCGTCATGTTCCGTAAACAATATGCCCCAAAGTTGGTGCGAGTTCCTAGATACGGCGTCAAGATACCCTAAATAACAAAAATATAATTTTTTGAATCACTAAATTCTAAGATTTTATGCACCTGTAGTTCAAATTTGAAATATTCAATAAAAGTCAAAGAAAAGAAATAAATTAAGGAAATATATAAAAAATTCAAAATTGTCCTAAATTTTAAAATTAAATTTAAAATAATGTTTTATAGCACAAAAAAACTAAACTCAAAAAACCAAAAAACAAAAAAAACTTTGTCAAGGGCCGGGCGGGGCCCTAGGCAAAGGAGATCTTTGCCTAGGGCCTGGTCGACGAGCCCTGGACAAAGAATTTTTTTAAAAAAATAAAAAAATCCTTTGCCGAGGGCCTAACGGTAGGCCCTCGACAAAGACTAAAGTCCGCGCCCGCCATGAGCCCTTCGGCCGTCTTTGCCGTGGGCCGATTCTTTGCCTAGGGCGAGGCCCTGGGCAAAGGCCTCTTTGCCGAGGGCCGTTCTTTGCCTAGGGCTTCCGGGGACGGCCCTAGGAAAAGAGAGCCTCTTTGCTGAGGATCTTTTCTTTGCCGAGGCCTTTGCCAAGGGCTAATCTTTGCCTAGGGCTGATGGGTCTGGCCCTAGGCAAAGAGAGCCTTTGCCCAGTGCCCGAGATCGAGCCCTGGGCAAAGGCTCAGGCCTTAGGCAATGTTCGCGTTTCCAGTAGTGATTGTAATGATGCATATATACATAGCTCACAAGGTTCATTTAACATAATAAAGTGGTTCAAGTTACAACATATGTTGTTCATAACACATGATTCACGTCATTCAGAGTTCAACAGCAGAAGCTATAATACAATATTTTGAAGATACATGCCCTTTGGAACACATTTGCCACACCCCATGAGTTACACCGCTTATAGGCCAACACATTGCTCCCAGTTCACCTAAGACCTTGTATGGATACATGTATATTCACTTCAATCCACATGTCTTGTTAAAGTGGATTGGCAAGGAAACTTAGTTTAATTCCACTCCAATCTATGTTCACACATGTGGATTGAGATGGATACATGTGCATTCAAACAAGACCTAATAAAGTGCCGGGATTGTATACATGGGCACAAACCCAGGCCGTCCCTCCTGCAAAAACAACTAAGACATAGCACCACGAGCACATGATTGTAATCAATAGGGCTACCCTAATATAATAAATGTGATATAATAAACACACAATTATGCATTAAATTGTAGCAAGGTACAAAATTTGGGTTGCATAAGCCCACACACTATCGGAGACACGAGCTTTGTCGAGTGTCAAGTGGTTTCCTGGGCGTTTTATTTCGGACACTCGACAAAGGTACTATTTGCTGAGTGTCAGAGAAATACACTCGGCAAATGTTAGACACTAGGCAAAGATGGGCTTTGATGAGTGCCAACACTCAGCAAAGTGAGACACTCGACAAAGATGGCTTCCGCCAAGAGCTGACACTCGATAAAGAAATGATACTCGGCAAAGATCGCCCACCATTAACCGTGCCTACCGCTGTTAGCAATTTATCAAGTGTCGACCGTCAACCTCAGCAAAGAGGGTAGTTTGCCAAGTGTCACAGTACAACACTTTGCAAAGAGAGTAGTTTGCCGATGCCACTGCGTCTAGTGTCGTATTGTGACACTCGGAAAGCTACCCTCTTTACCGAGTGTTTTTCTCCGGCACTTGGCAAACTATTTATTGTTTTTCTCTTTTGGACTTCAAACTTTTTCTTCTCTCCACATACAACATTTGGCACTCCATGTTCAAGTTTGCTTATTTTTGAAGTTATTTGCTATATTTAACTAATTAATTCCTTTTCTGGAAATTTTTTCAATCAAGTCCAACTGCAGGTGATTCATATATATGAAAAAATGAGTAGAAAATTGATATTCATGTTATTCAACCGACATTGAGGCCTTAACTGTCGGTTGAAAAGTTTTTTCGAACATCTTGTCGTGGAAACCCGGCGGACCACGAATGTGTGTCGGAGTGGTATTTAAATTATATAAAAAGCACTACGCACCCAGCCACCAGAGTATACATACATATTGCGATGATGCATATATATACGGTGAACAATAACCAAACATCTTTTGGCATTTGTGAGGAAGAATTTAATATAACTGTCAGCAGTGAACCTCATGCATCAGTGGCACGGTTTGATGAACAACACAGCCAGGAAGAAGAGGAGTGTGACGAGGGAGTTCAGTAATGCTTAGTTTAGGATGACCTATGCTTAGGACAGCTCCCCAGCCCAGTTGCCCCAGCCCAACTCCATTCCCACCGGCTTCTTCACATGCGACCCCCGGTGACCCCCACTCCCCATTCACTCTCTCGCCATCACTCTCTCCCCACCGCTCTCTCTCCCGACTCCGGCGATGGCCGCTCCTCCTCCTCCCTCCTCCCCGCGACGGCAGCGAGCCCCTCCCCCCCACCCCTAGCTCCTCCCGCCCGAATTCGCACACGAGCTCGCATGCGCGCGGCCATGGTGGCGGAGCCAGATCCGGCGGTGGCGGCCGCGGATCCGGCCCAGGTAGGCCCCCTCCTCCCCTCTCTCTCCTCTCCTCCTCTCCTCTCCCCTCCTTCTCCTCCAACTCCGGTTAGGGTTAGGGTTCCGGCGAGGTCTCCAATATTCCTCCAACTCCTTCCCCAGCTATAGAATCCGCCCGGCCGGCCTGGTCGTGGCCGTCGACACGGCGGTGGTGGCAGTTCGGTCGGCGACGGGGGCGCTGCCCGTTGCCGGGGGCGCCGCCAAGCGGGCGGGGCTAGATGGCCAGTGGGTACGGGAAGGCGGCGGGGGCACCATGGCTAGCGGCGAGGGTGCCGGAGGCGCTGGAGGGGGGAGGGGAAGAAGGTGGCGTCGCGGCGATCTAGGGTTTGGTTGGAGCTCTGGCCAAACCCTAGCTCGCTGCGATGGGGTGGGGGTTCGCGGTGGGGGCGAGGTTGCCAGAGTCGTGGAGGGGGCCGGGGAGGGAGTAAGGGGAGGAAGGCGGTGGCCTCCGGCGGTAGGGCCTTGCCCCGGCCTAGAATTGATAGCTTGTGATAATTAGTGCTGCTGAGTCGATGTGTTGGAGAAGGCAACTAGTAGAACTTGTATTTTGAAACATGGAAATTGAGAATCTGTCCTCGCTCTTCTCGTCTATTCTTCTCCTAAGTCCTACCCCGATCTGCTGCGCACAAACTCATCCAATTTATTAGTCATCTACTTATATTTTGAGATGTATATTCTTCTTTCTCAATATATAGTTTGAGAGATATGTACAGGCATCTCAAAAAGTTGTGCAGGGGTAGGCAAGCACTATCCTGATGACAGTGTGACAGTAACAAATTATTCTTTGCTTCTGCTTGGATGTAGTAGGTCAGAATTATTATCTTGATTCTGAAGGCCATGCCCTGTGTTTATTTAAACACGTCTGCTGCTATTTGGCCCTGTTCCACGGTACGTATGTATACTTACGAAATCGTCATGTGGTTCTGGTGATCGTGGATGATAGTAATGGAACCTCAAGCATCTTGGTAAAACTGTTCAAGTTATCCCTGATCAAGCATACAGTAACAAGTGCAACACCGGTTGGGCTTTTCGGCAAAGAAATTGGGCCAACTAGGCCAAGGAAGGGAACAACGCCAACACCGTCGTCTTGGGCCGTGGCTAAACTCTAAGTGCGCATGCACTAGGAAGGAGGGGGATGCACGCCTCCACCGCCGTCGTTGCCTTCGTGGCGCCTTCGCCATTAAGTGTTGCTATGATTATGTTGTGTTAAATAAAGAAAAAGGAGAATCCGCAGGATCTCCTGATTGTTTAGCATGCAAGCCTAATCGGCTACAAATATTTAGGATTGTAATCAGCCAAAGGCAATAAACAAAATGGTTCATCCCTATCTTATCTCTCTCTCTATCGTCTCCGTGCCGCCGCCCCCAATCCCCTCGCGTGCGCCTCCCACAGTACCGCCGCACGCTGCTGCTGCCGCCCACGACCGCCGCTGCCCTCGGCCACCGCCCAGGGGCTGCCACGTGCCCCTTGTGCCAGGCCTCTTATAGCTGGTATCCGGAGACCACGATGATCCTTTGGGCATCCATGGCCGCCACCTCCACCATGAACGCCATCATGAAGGAGGAGTCCGAAATCTACATCACCAACACTTGCGAGGACCTTCGCAACACAATCAACTATTGGGGAAAGGAAATACAAACTTTTTTGCTATAACAATAGATCACATATCAGATTAGATAGGAACGCCCACCAACTGATCAATGACGCTGACAACGGTCAGATCAACCCCGCCAGCAATACAATCACCGAGGACAACAAGGAGACAACCTGTGTGCACAACACCGTGATCACCACCGACAATGCCCGCCAGTTGTTCGGTCAAAAGCCTAACCAGCTCATCAACAACAACACACGCCTCTCGCATGTCAGGAAGGGGCACCACATGAAGTTGAATATCGCCAAGCTCGAACGCAAGAAGGAGATCGTATGACCCGACGTCATCAATCTCCAGGACTTCAAACACGCCCATAGCCACAGAACAGCGCCACCAATGTCGGGTGCCCTCATCACTAGCGCACACGATGACGACACCACCATAGACGCCAAACCCAAATTGAATCTGGACGCCATCAACAGCACACTAAGATGGATGAATCCCCTTCATCCGAAATCAAGGAGATCGATCAACAACGAGACAACACGTGAACCCCTCAAACCAACATCAGCCACCCCCACACTTAGATACGATCGTCACCAACAGCAAAATTGAGACCTCCAACGACAGTGATAGCAGCATGCCGTCACGTGACGTTCATAACAACAGCAACGATCCAGGCCACAAGGAAATAACCAATAATGTCACAATATTGCAACAGGAGGTAAAACATATGCCACAGCTATGGTTTTTGCTTCCTCCCCCAATTGCAGAATCAACATTACTCCTAGATGCAACACCAGAAAAGACCACTCACAATTTATTCATAGCACCAATGGTCCCACATCAGTCTGTGGCCAATCCTCTAGCACCAGTACTTCAGTCACCATGTGACC
Organism: Bothriochloa decipiens; assembly: GCA_023333625.1. Taxonomy (NCBI): domain Eukaryota; kingdom Viridiplantae; phylum Streptophyta; class Magnoliopsida; order Poales; family Poaceae; genus Bothriochloa; species Bothriochloa decipiens. The sequence continues at coordinate 3,000,900 of CM041646.1, forward strand.
CGACCATGACGGAACAACTAACAATGCTGATAATTGATGGGCCCATAACTCTATTACCACGGACCTTAGGGATGCACATTCCCTCTAAGCTGCAGGCCACCACACAGAATGAGCAGGAGGCACCACTAACGGATGGGGCAACATCACTCAATCTCTACACCACGATGACTTCTGCAACTTGATAGATCAGCATAACCGAGACATCGTCACTCCTTTGCAACAAGGTAATACATTGACAGTCTACACCAACTTCTTCACTATGTCTGTTCAACATGACAAAATCACCAACAACCTCCTCTACATCAACCTCTTTGTTAACAACCTTGAAATTTCAATTAAGGCGGAAGATGTGCAACAAAAGCTGCAACAAATGGCGATAGCTTCCCTCTTGGCATGTACCCTGGACACTCCAACACCCCCAGCAACCATGACAACACCCTCTATCACCCCCACAATAAGGTTACTATCATGAGACTACAATACCAAGTTGCATGACACTTCCCATTACAATGAGTCTCACCTTCTGGCAAAAAACTACACTAATGGTGAGTTCATATTCAACAACATGCTCATCTTAGCCACAACTCTATCAACCATATACCACCACTTCCTGGTCTACATCCTCTGCAACATCGACAATCATGTGCACATCATCCCCACTACGTCGAGTACCACGCCAAAGCTCTACATCAACACAATCATGGGAAATACTGGAACGGCCAATTCCTTCTTCTTCGACTACATTAGCCACCCCAGGAATACTTCGAGTACATGCTGCTTCGTGCAACACAGAACATAATCCTCGCCAACTCTATCAACGGTCGCATGACATGCCAACCGGAGGCCACCATGCCAAGAGTTCTTCCCCTGAACAAAGTCTACAACTGGCTCGCATTTCGGCATGTGGACGCGCCGAGTGGAAAATGGGGAGCTCTGTAACAAGTGCAACACCGGTTGGACTTTATGGCAAAGAAAATGGGCCAACTGAGGCAGGAAGGGAGCTACGCCAACACCGTCATCTTGGGCCGTGGCTAAACCCTAAGTGCGCATGCACAGGGAGGAGGGGGCGCACGCCTCCACCGCCGCCGCTGACTTCGTGGCGCCTTCGCCATTAGGTATTGCTATAATTAGGTGGTGTTAAATAAAGAAAGAGGAGAATCCGCAGGATCTCCTGATTGCTTAGCATGCAAGCCTAATCGGAGCTATAAATATTAGAGGATTGTAATAAGATGAATGCAATAAAGAATGGTGCATCCCTATCTCTCTCTCTTTCTCTCTCTCTCGCCCCTGTGCCGCCGCCCCCAACCGCCGCGCGCGCGCCGCTCTCAGCGCCCCCGCACGCTGCTGCCGCTGCACACCATCACCGCCTGCGGCACCGTCGCCGCCCGCGGCCACCGCCCAGGGGCTGCCACGTGCCCCCCTTGCCAGGCCACTTATACATACATGTTTAAATTTTCTTTAACGAAACGGAAAAAGCTTTACGGCTAAATTTTATTAAACGGTAAAAGAGAAAAGAATAAAAGGTTCTGTAAAATTATTTACAACACCCCATCCACTGTACCCACGAAGGAGACCCCACTCCTCCACTCTGCAAAGCTACTGAAAGAAGAAAAAAGTAGAGAAACAAAAAACTATACAAAAGGCACAGAACAGCCACCGGTCTTCTACATCTGCTGCGCACTTCCATCGGGATGTGCCATAGCTTGTTGATACTGCTCAATATCCTGTCTACCCAAAGAAGCCGCTTGTGTGGGTAGTAACTGTTGTTGTTGGAAAATTCTTCTATTACGCTCTTCTCAGATATTCCACCAAAAGTAGATTAGGATACGGTCCACCCTCTTTTTGTTCTGTTTGTCAAACTTCCTCAATAATGGAGTTTAGTATTGATAGCTTGAACCATTGCTTGATTAGCTCCCAAACCTCCTTTGCGAAGGGACAATCTTTACACACTTGGACTGGTGTCTCCAGATCATGCCCACATAGTTTACATTCTGTGTCCTTGGTCCATCATGTTTTAAGTAGATTATTTGCGGTTAGAATTTCCATGTGCGTCAATATCCAAGCGAAAAGTTTGCACTTTTGTTCAGCCCTGGCCTTCCAAATAGGTGTCAGCTTGATCCTCCTGTAAGTACCGTTGCACTAAACTTGGTATGCGCATCCGAACGAATGTCACTTGGTAAAATTAAATTAAGTTGCAGCTATTCTGACAGAAAATTAGTAACGTGCTAAATTTCTCTAGTTTCCTATCGTGTTAACTACCTACACATCGATTTGATTCACAACTTCAAAGCAGAGAGAATTTAAAGCAGCACAACAAGAATACAAACGTACCTCCTCGACGCTGCCATCCTCAATGTCGGCGTTGAAGGATCTACCTCAAAAAATAAATCTAGTTATAGCGGTGGGTAACAGCTAAATTGAAAGTCAAAAATATAGCTAATTTTTTTTTCTCAAATAGCTATAACAGAAGTTAGCCGTGCATGAGATTTACATAGGGTCCATTTGGTTACCTACGTAACTCCTTATTCATGTCCATATGAAAGCTAGCACCGTGATCAAAGCAACCCGAGCCTCCACTTCCTCCTGCAGCTGCTCTATGATCCAAGACACAGTCTGGCCACTTATGCAGGAAACTTTTTTCGAATACACAAAAGATTTATACATTTTTGTATTAGAAAAGAGATTTTGCTTACAAAGCGCTGCAGCGCTGGAGGACCAAGTTCTACATTTTAGCTCTGCCTCGTGCCTCCCTGTTCTACTAATCACATGCATAACACTTTCACTGTACAACTTCTTATCTAGGCACACCAAATAACGGCAAATTGCATTGCCTCGTCCAGGTTAAGAGTATTTGCATAACTTTTAATGCAATATAATACCAATTAATGTGAGTAGCTAATCATACCTATATATATCATTGCGCTATCTCACCAAGATAAAAGATCAATGTCGATGTCGTATATATTCACGTTGAGAGTGTATATTAAGGTCATATCTAATTACTGTAGATGTATAAATAATAAAATATAGCCACTTAAAAAATTATATTCACGTTGAAGAGTGTATATTAAGGCTGTATCTAGGAACTCATCTAAAATTTTGAACGTCTTGTTCACGAAATATGACCATCCAACTGCGGAAGAAGTATTTTTTAATTATATAAAATGCAAACGAAGTCCAAAAATCACGATACTTGTCGAGGTGTCATGATATCGCATGAAGAGCCTCTGATAAAAAGTTTAGAATGTTTCGAGTAAGTTGTGATGTCGGATGTCTAAAACCCAGACATCTCCACATTTGATAATAAGTGATCACATGCGGAGATATCTTGGTTTTAGCCATCCGACGTCATAACTTGTTCGAAACATTCTTAATTTTTTACCACAACCTCCACATAAGATGGGATGACACCTTGCCAAGTTTCATGATTTTCAGACTTCATTTGCATTTTATATAATTAAAAAACACTTCTCCTGCAACTGAATGGTCATGTTTTATGAAAAGGCGTTCAAAATTTTGGGTGAGTTTCTAGATACGGCCTTAATATACACTCTCTAACATGAATATAATTATTTCAGTGGCTCTATTTCGTTATTTCATGCACCTACGGTTCAAATTTATTTTTTCGAGAAAAATTCAAGTAAACAAAATTAATTCAAAATATATAGTTAAAAGTTATAAAAAATTTTAAATTTAAAAATATGATTCAATACAATTTAGAAGGACCACAGAAAAAGTTTGAAATCAAAATTCAAAAAAAATCAAATCTTTGCCGAGTGCCTCAGCTGGCAGTCGACAAATGCATCTTTGCCAAGTGCCGGGCTGAGGCAGTCGGCAAAGGGGGCTGGCTGTCTTTGCCGACTGCCTCATGGGGCCTTTGCCGACTGCCCGCCATTTTCCATTCGGCAAAGCCGTAGACAGTCGGCAAAGCCATATTTTCCGGTAGTGAATAACGTGTTACGTACAAAATAATATTAATATTAATAATATTGCGTAGATTAGAACGGCAGCAGCATTACGATCAAATTCACCGCAAGCCCAACAAGTGCAGTGAGAGTGATGTAGGTACGGGAAGAGAGCTCAGACGCGACCCTGAACGTCAAGACCGCAATAGCCCAAAAAGAGACCAGTCGAATCGCCGGCCCACGACGAGCCACCGATCTGGAAAGGATCCCGGTGAACAACCCCACGGTGATGGACGCTAGACCTCCAAAAATTGTGAACTTGACGTAGTCAGGAGCATCCTTTAACAGAGGGTACGCCGTGACGCACGCGGGTAGAAATGCGGCATAAGCTTGTACCATAACACCTTCGAGCATTTTGGTAACTTCCTGTTATTAAAGAAAAGGAGGCGCACATATGCGACTGTTTTTCTGTATGTATAACTTTGTCGCATAGCCTGCATCATCTACAACGCAAAACTGAAAAACAGTCCCACATATGCTTACACAAAAACACAAAAGCATGAGTATTTGGCGATAGTAGGCGGATACTTGGTCGCAAAACTGAAAAACTATTCTACAATGCAGATGATATAGGCTATGTGATCATAGTTGATGCATCAAACAAATCATCAATCCTAAGCAATGGGTACTTGTTCTCGATGGTAACCTCATTGAGAGAGTGATAATCAACACACATTCGCTGAGTTCCATCCTTCTTATCAACAAAAATCACAGGAAAACCCCAAGTTGATGCACTAGGATGAATGAAACATTTCTCTTCTAATTTCTTTAACTGTTTCTTAAGTTCTTCTAGTTCATTGACCCCCATTCTATATGGATGCTTAGCTATGGGTGCAGTGCCAGGTAATAACTCAATAATAAATTCAATATCGTGGTTCGGTGGCATACCTGGCAAGTCATCGGGGAACACATCCGGGAATTCCTTCACCACCTGATTCTAAGGATCTGCATTGTCATCAAGCTGATTCAGTGTAGCTATAGGTGGCGCTTGCACTTTGACATCAATACTGATTCTATCTCCTTTTGGTGTAGTCAGATCCACAACCCTCTCTTTATACTTTATCATAGCTTGGTGAGCTTCCATCCAATCCAACCCCAGAATTAAATCAATACCAGATGCATTCAACACAACAAGATTCACTGAAAAGTCTACCCCCCTTAAGTGGAGTTTGGCTAAGGGGCAGTAGTTGGAAGCTGGTATAGCACTCCTCGGTGAATTTATTACCATTTGGTTCTGCATAGCTATAACTGGTATGCTATGATTTCTAACAAATGCTTGCGAGACAAAGGAATGCGAAGCTCTAGAATCAAAAAGTACAGTAACAGAGATAGAGTTGATGTTGAACGTACCCAGCATAATCTCTGATGCTTCCTGAGCCGTCTCAGTGGATACATGGTTCACCCTTCGATGATTAGCATAGGACTTCTGGTTATCATTCTGCTTCTGAGGTGTGTGTTGGTTTGATTTTTGGGGGCAGTGATTAGCATAGTGGCCAGGTTCACCACAACGGTAACACACCAGAGGAGTATTGGGAGTACGCTTAAGAGGTGTGTTGTCGGAGTTTGATTTCTAGATTGCTGTTGATGATTCCCATTCTGGCGCTGAGCATACTGACTATGGTTTCCCTGGCTGATGGGTCCCTGGAACCTCTGCTAGAAACCCTGATGAAAGTTAGAGAGAAAATGAGAATTGCTTCCAAAGCCCTGTCCATTCATCTTCCTCTTCTTGTCCTGTGCGAGACGTTCATTATCTAGCACAATAGCACTATTAACTAACTCCTCAAAAGTATCATACTTGTTGCCCTTCAATTGCAATTTGAGTTCATAGTAAATGCCATTGAGGAAATGGCGCCGCTTTTCAACGTCCCTTAGAACTTCATTTGGAGCGTAGCGAGCCAACTCCTCGAACTTAGTATGATATTCACTCATGGTCATAGAGCCCATTTTGAGATTCTTGAATTCATCTTGTTTCTGCTCTATGAGACCCTCCGGAATATGGCGGGCCTTGAAGTCCCTCTCAAAAACCACCCAAGTGATGGGAGGAGAATTATAGGGACGAGCCGCTTGATATGATTCCCACTAGGTCTGAGCAGCTCCCTGGAGTTGTCCAGAAGCATACAACACTATTTCAGTATCATTGCACTGTGCGAGGTTCAACTGCTTCTCCATAGCACGCAGCCAGTCTTCAGCATCCAAAAGATTAGTAGTGTGAGTAAACATAGGAGGATAACCTTGCATAAAGTCCCTGCATTTATCCCTTGGTGGTTGAGCATGTGGTAATTCTCTAGCTTGCATGGCCTGCACAAACCGGGTCATAGCCTGCATCATCTGCATCTGTGCCTCCCTCATTTCCTCATTGGTGATATGTCCAACACTATGACCTCTACCATGGTTACCTCTTCCACCATGAGCAGCCATCTGTTTTCCAACAAAAATCAAAGCTTAGAGATATTCAGAATACAAATCACTTATATAATGATAAGGATTGCAAAACTAAAAATTTCTGGGCTAGCTTCAATTTCAGCAGTATAGAAAAACAGTCGTATCTCGAGATCCAGGTATTAAAAGGAGACATTCTTTACATGGTTGGAAAGGATAAGAAAATTCTCCACAACTTTTGTTCAGACCACATTACCAGATTCTATCATCTAAACTGTCGAAATAATCATTCAACAGAAACTATTCAAAAATTCCAGACAGCACTGAACATCAGATTGCGACAGACATAACTTCCATCTTAGAACTGATATGGACATGATTCTCGTGGGAATTGATAGATAAAGAAATCTAGTTTTACCCAGAAAAAATCTCATAAGCATTGGACAAACCAATTCTGAGATATAACCAAAATATCACAGGCTGCTCAGAAGACAGCAAAAGTAGAGACAGGATAAACCAACACAAAATCAAATTATTCAAACTTTAACCTAATATCCTTAACTAAGGAACTTGCAGACATGCCCACAAAGCTCCAGCACTCACACAAAAATCCAAATCATTCATATTACATAATCATAAATCATCAAGCACTCAAAGTTCACAAACATAAGGGTTTTCAAGCTAAGGTCGAAGCTCATAGTCCCACCGTTCATAGATCTTTGTATGTCCAGTCAAGGTCCAGAGCCTATCAATTTCTTCTTGCTTCTCTTTAATCTTCTGTGCCTGCTAGTACACCGTGCTTACCAAGCGCTGATGCGTGAGCATCATGTCACAAGCAAAGTGTGCCAATTTTCATGACTCAGGTGGTAAATTTTGAGGATTCATCATAACCCATCCATCCTCCATACTGTAGTCAGCGCGAGGCAAATAGCAAAACTCATCATCTCATATATTTCTAAAGTGATGTCTATGGAGAGGAATCCAAGCCATAAAAGTAGCACCCTCTATGCCATCCTCTTGAGTTGGACAAGGACCAAGATGCTGATAAATCATCTCTATCTCATAGGAATTTTGCATCTCCCCTAGAGAACATATAGCCACATTTGTCTCCCAGTAAGTACCTTCCAACGGATGGGTGTGTTCGAAATAAGTGTACTACACAACGGGGTCCCAATCAGCATAGTAGTCACGGAGAAGCCTCATGAGTTGTATATGCGATCTAGTGTGACACTCTGGTACGCGAGAGATCTTCATCGTCCATCCCATAGGAGCGTGCGGTCCACCTCCTCCACCAGAACCACCCGTAGACGGTGGTGGAGATTGACCACCATCATGAGCTACTTCCATCGTCTCACCATCACTGATGTCGAGGACCTTCTGTTCCTCATCCATAGGAGCCACTTTCTCCTCTTCTTCTTTAGCGTTCTCCATTGGGTCTTCTTCTTCCACTTGAGGGGGTGTAGGCATCGGGGTTGGTGATGGCAGAACATCTTCCCTAGGCTCCATGGGATTGAATAGAGCACGATACTTAGCAGCAGTCATGCGGCGGGTCTTAGGAGGCATCTACAAGAGTTAGACATAGATTAGAGTGGAGTCAAGATTTTCACAATAGAGTAAGTATAAGAGCATAAAAATTGAGTAAATAACAAGGTTAAAGTTAAGAAGCATGAAACTAGTGAAGCAAAGGAGGCTAAGAATGACCATTCTATCTAGGCTTGCGTCCTACAGTCAACACGGCTTTGATACCAATTTGTCACACTCCATTTTAAAGGATAAAAATAGAATGTATAAATAGCCTTATATGCACCCCTGGAACAAGTCGCACATATAAGATGACAAGTTACAAAGAGTATCATCACCCTGTTTATTACATAACGAGACAATATTTATCACAGAGTCTTGCACATAAACAAATAGATAACTAATATAACTTAATTACGAAAGCTCCACACAGGGACATGCCAACTGGTGAACACTAAGCCTAGAACTCATTACGGTAGTCTCTCATTGCAACCTTCATCTGTTACCCATCCGGGATTTTCCAAAATTGAAAGTAAAACAAGCGTAAGTACACAACGGTACTTAACAAGCATAGCATGGGTGAATGAGGCTCAAATAAGCTGACACTGTTTGACTGCATTTAGCTTTTATAGGTTAATCATATTGAGGCATTTAAATAGCATCAAGATAGTGAGAAATCCCATATACTCATGATCGGAATAACATAAATAAATGTATAGCAATAAATACATTAAAATGAACATCTTAACAATTTAAGAACCATTGTTCTTAATGTAAATGTGTCAAGGCCGCCCTAACCGTAGGGCACAGATGATATATCGGTTTAAACTCTGCGCAGAGGTGTACACTTTCACTGTGAGTTATGATTTACAATCGAGTGGGTTTATAACTCCCAAGCCACCGCAAAACATATAAAGCCACCTGAGGGTTCGTCTAACAAGTTAGGCCCGCCAAGGTTTCCGCGCCTACGAATGTAGTATCCCCCTTCTAGATGGCACACAACCGCAGCCTATACACATATAGACAGGGGTCCAACTACACCCAACCCAGACACACCCCTCTTGCGCCAAAATGGGAACCGCTAACAAGCTAGAAAAGGTCCCCTAGACAACTAAAGCCAGAGCCATATAGCCCTTGCAGTTGTACGGAATATCCATGATAAATCACTTACAGACAAGATCTCATACTTGTTAAGAGTCATCGTTATCATTGGTAGCATAAACACACATCATGTTATAAGATCATGCCGGTAGAGCACTAGCATCACTACTACCCAATGCAACCCGCGGGTTCAAGGAATCAGGATATCAAAGCTAATTATAATCTCTAGGTCATCATACTTGTCTTGATTCACAAAGTCCTACTAGTCCTACTGATCCTCAAGGTAGCCTTGCTCAACAAAACCCTCACCGTTTGAACTCGACATTAACAACCAACACCAAACAATCCAATCGAGCATACATACATGAATAAAACAAAGAGCTATTAGAGGAACAGTGCACCAATCTCATCAAAACAGAATAAAAAGTTTATAAAACTATTCGACACGCTGCTACGATCACGCACACATCAAGTTCACCAAAAACGGAGTTATAACGACAAAGATATGGATTTTTAAAGATTTCCTATAGACAAATAAATGCGTTAAATATGAACTCAAAAAATAAAATCTAAAAACTTTACCCACAGTGAAACCACTGCGTAGCTTACAAAATTATGAATCTAACAGAATTGGAACTTAAACGGAGTTAAAATGAGCATTTAATAAGCATTTGAACCAAATGGCAAAACTGTAAATAACTAAAAGTTTTATCAAAATAAAATAAATCCAGAATTCCTGATTATTCAACTCGGCCAGGGACCGATCTGTAATTAATAGAAACTTTGGGGACTCTTAATCAAAATGACCCACGAAGGGGTATCTGCTGTTACTGGCCATCCGATACAAAACGGACGGCCACGATTGATCCCGAGGCGGACGGCCGGAGACGACGGCGGCGCTGCCGCGCGACATGGTCGTCGACGAGCTGAGCTTGTCAGTGAAAATCAATCCGATGTTCCTGACCACCATTTGGCACGGGGTCGGTACCAAATCAAAGAGGGGCTCATGCTGCGCTCACCAGTGAGGAAGATAGCGGCCGAGACGAAACAAGGACGGCGGGTGGCTCGATGCGGCGGACGGCGGCAACCTGCGCATGGCCGCAGCACGAGTGAGCCAAAATTGCTTCAAATTAAAGCGAAGGGGCGACGCGGCGTGCAGGCTCTCTATTTATGGCACTGGGCTGCTTGGAGCGCACGCGAGGCAAGGGCGCAGTGTCGGGACGTACTCGACCGAAGGAGTCTGTGTCGAACACGAGCAGAGGTAGAAGAAGAGGGCATGGGCCCCGGCTGTCGGTCACAGAGAATAGGAGGGAGCAGGCGGGCACCTTGCTTGCTAACTGGGCCGGCCCAAGAGGGAGGACCGAGCAGGCTGAGATGAGAAGGAAGGCCTTCGGGCCAAAAGAGAATGGGGGAGAGGAGCATGCCGACCAGCCAGTTTGGGCTAGAATGAAGAAAAGGTGAAGAAGGGGAAAGGAATTCATTTTCCTTTTACATAATAGTTTTTCAAATAAATTTTCAAAAGGATTTTAAAAATCTAATTCAAATTCGATAAGAACCAAATAGCACAATAAAAACTATGCAGCAGCATGAGTGCATAGACATGCTTCTTGTCTACAATTGCTTTTACTTTTATAAAAATTATTATTTCTTCAAGGTTCAATGCTCACAAATAGCATAATTAAGTCAATTTGGCTATTTCAAAATCATGCAAATTTTAGGGTGTTACAGTGTCACATAAAATAATAATATAGATATGAATAAATGATAAATGATAAAGATAAATAAGAGCACATAGCCACATAAAATAATGATAATTATCTCAATAGAGTACTCTAAGTCTATAACACTAGCATGGACTAGGATAATCTACAAGAATAAATCCTAGGTTATTTTAACTATAAGGCCAAAGCATACAATGATTAGTGCAAGTACACCTAACAATCATAGTGGGAAAAGGTTACATCTATGCATTGTGATATTACCAAGAAAGATCATGAATAGAGCAATCACTTTCATGTAATAGTGGTGTTCTACTGGTCCTATACTCGGAAAGAGGACTACGAAGGACTCAATAGGACTGTCACTCCCACGATCTACCTCATGATCTGGAATATAGGGTGCAATCACAGATAAATACAGCCTAGGCACCACACCTATACAATATTTATCACTCACCCATTGATCTATGAGCAAGCGCTATATGATCCTATGCACAAACATAATTCTAATCCAACTATGCTAAGCATATAATCAAAGTAATCTAAGAATAATATAATTGAGAACATAAGCAAATAGAGTAAAGTCATATCTGATATATTAGAATAGAATAAAGTACTATTTATAGTAGTAAGAACAATGATGAATATTATGATAAAGTAGTAGAAATTACCAAGAACTCTGACAGATTTGGACTCCAAGCTAGGCTTGACTCCCTCTAGATCTATTCCTATGTAGCTATACTACTAAACTATGGAGCTCTAATTGAGATGGTGGCTCTAGGGCTTCTTTGGAGTTGAAGATGAATTCTCCAAATGAATTCTTGAATAAATTAGGGTTTTTTGTCTACGGGCCAGGGGCCCTATTTATATAGCCCCATAGGATACACCACAGTCCTTGGATCAAATCGACTTGAATAGATGGCTAAGATTGCTCCTCAAGGTCGGTGGAGGCAGCATCCGCGAGGTTGGAGCTCATTGGTCCACCTAGCTGGGCGGCTGCCCAGGTGGCCCCAGCTTCACAGGGTCGCCTCCTCGAGTCTTCTAGAGTATTCTTGAGTTGCTGGACGGGATATTCTCTCTTTATAAATTTGACATGTTGACCTCTTTTGGTTCTTTTTTGATAACCCCCTGCAGAAATAGACAATCATAAAAACTCATAAAATTCTATTAGTGTAACCCCTATAACTAGATGCTATTCATATTTTAACCCTTTCTCATGTTATGTTGGCGGTTAAAAACAATACTTATCTACCGTCAACAATTGACAAACTCAGAAAGTTATGCCTGTGGAGATGATCATATATCAATGCAAAGAAAAAACCAAAGGCAGCTTGGCCAATGGTATGCCAAGAAAAGACAGGGAGGGCTGGGATTTATCAACATCAAAACCCAAAATGAAGCATTACTTTTGAAACACCTGAGTAAGTTTTTCAATAGAGACCCCACCCCCTGGGTCTGACATGGGAGAAATATTATGCAAATGGGAGCCTACCAATCCAAGGGAAAAAGGGGTCCTTCTGGTAGAGGGATGTCTTAAAATTGCTTGACAAATTCAAATGAATGGCAAGAGTCCACATTGAAAATGGTGCATCATGCCTATTATGGGAAGACCTATGGGGCAATGAAATCATGTGTCAAAAATTCCCAGAACTTTATTCTTTTGCAATAAATAAGCACACAAGCTTTTCAACTGCAGCTACCCAAGTGCCCATCCATAGCATGTTCCACCTACCCCTATCTCAACAGGCACATTCTCAGATGCTGGCATTGCAACAGATGATGCAGGACACTGCAATTTCAAATGAGCCAGACAAATGGTCATATATATGGAATAGCTCCTTATATTCAGTCAAGAAAGCCTACAGGCACCTAAATGGACATCAAAACATTCACCAAGCTTACAAATGGCTTTGGGATTCTTCATGCCAAAGCAAACATAAAGTTTTCTTCTTGCTGATCCTAAAAGACAGACTGAGCACCAGAGAATTGCTTAGAAGGAAGAACATGCATATCCCAGACTACACCTGTGTTCTATGTAACCAAAGAGTATTGGAGACCCTCTCTCACCTAATGCTAGAATGTCCCTTTGCTGCTCAATGCTGGAGCAAAGTCAATGTTCAGATACAGCTCAACCTGCATCCATTTACACAAATCCAGAGCATCAAGCAGCAGCTGCCAACGCCCTTCTTCATGGAGATCATCATCTTGATGGCTTGGTCCATCTGGAAGGCACGAAATGGCTTAATCTTCAAGAGTATAAACCCCACCATTCACCTGGCAATAGGTGCTTTCAAAGATGAATGGAAGCTGCTGATGCTTAGAGCAAAAAGGAGATACTTCCCTGAAACAGAAGAATGGATTGCAAATTTAGCTTAGCCTGGTAGTCCTTTATCTCCTTCTTTGTTTCCTGAGCAAAATCCATGGCCTAGCTTAGCTCTTTTTTTATTTTTATTGTACCGTTAAACTATGTTTTCCCTTCTTATATTAATAAATTACTGTAGGGGTGCAAGCCCCTCCAGTCTTCCTCAAAAAACAAAAGCTGAGTTTGAACCTTGACTAACAAAAAATTCATAATCCATCTAGACAGGAAAGGTTCTTACAGTTTCAGACTTGGTGAAGAAAACAGTGAAGGGAAGCTTGCATAGAGAAAACTTCTTTGTGTGTCGTCATACTATTCCAACACACACAGCTTCTCGAATAGCAATGTCTTGAGCTCCAACTCTCCAACGTGAAATAATGTGCTTCTTCCGGATCCTTACGAGTATGAATAAACCGCTTATGCTGGCCTTCTGGAATCCCAAGTAGGATAGCGTAACCCTCGGTTACTCCAGTGAGCATCGCCAAATAAAAGCCAGCTATTATTGGGATCGAACAGTCGTGCCACCGGTCTTTCCAGTTCTTGGATTCCTTGACAATCCTTAGCCTTACTATATAGATCCATCGTTGTGCGTTCTTTGCTTTTAAGTATTAGACCAAGCCTGGAATCCACTGCCTCCACAGCCATCCTGTACATCCCAATGCCTTCGTGTGGGAGTTTCATCTCACGCGTGTCAAAAACAAGCATGACGTTTGTAGCATTATACGGCCAGCAGACGCAGCCGTGCACGTGCTGGTGAAACCACAGCCAAAGTGGTTTCCTCCAATGAATTAGCCCCCCCCCCCCCTGAAAATTTCTGCCATTGGAGATTGGGAACGAAGGCATGGACGCTGGACAGAGGTTTTGTTTCTTCGCGGGCCGGATCAGCTTTGTTTCTCAGCCCAAATACGTATTTCAGTAAGCCCAATACGAGGTAGAAATAGGAACCGGCCGCATGGCATGCACCAGCAAGCAGCAGCATCGTGATTCTAGTATAATATAAAAGAAACAGCAAGCACCAGCAGCAGCTCAGGATGGTAGTAGTCAGCCCAGCAGGCAGTAGCCAATCAGCCATCGCCTAGCACACAATACGTTCAGCCCCACCTAGGATTTTGTCCTGGCTCCGCCACTGCCAATCATAGCTTGGATTGTCCATAGACGCGCCGCGTAGCCATTGCCGGCTGGCTGACGAGAAGACAAAGGCCACAACCTCCGTTTTGATGAGAGCAATACACATCACCTGGAACCGGTGCAGCGACGACGACTCATCATCACCCCAGACACCATCATCATCAACTGCCGGCACGAGGAAGGGACTATGGAATGTTATTGCATTGTTGTAGCCATCATCATCATCCTCGTTACCAGCTGGTACAAGGTCGTTGGGGATGATCGGGATCTGGACGTGCCGCCGGTGCAAGGGATTGCAGACCACAAGGTCCTCGAACATGGAACGAAAATTAGGGCACCGGGTGAGGAGGACGTGGCCACCACGGACGTCACAGACGCGCCAGCTTTTGGGTCTTGGAGGAAAGCGAAGTTGAAGTCGGCGGCTTTCTCGAAGCCGGCGGCGGCCTGAGCGGATCGCCGTGGCGGCTGCGCGGCGTGGAATAATGCTGTTTCGCAAGGATCGTTGGCCAGGAACCCAAGGACGGACCGGCCGTGGAGAGACCTGAAGCGGCGAAGGAAACGGCCGTCGGAGACGACGCGATGGAAGGAAGTGCAGGCTGCAGAGGCGCGCGCGAGGTCGGCCGCGTCGTCGAGGCGGAGGAAGATCTCCTCCAGGATATCAACGGGGAGGTCGGATGCCATCGATCACGGCGGTGGCGGCGGCGCAGCTGTCGATAGATCGTTGCAGCAGGTTTTAAGCCACGTCCATGCATTGTGTACTACATTATTTTCGGGGTGCAAAGCAAAATACATACGTACAAGTACCATGGTTCGTAGGTGATAAGGACTCGCCTAAACGTCGTCGGAACCCCCTCGATCGTCAAGGATTAGTTAGGCAGTCACATCACACGATTCTAGAAGCCTGCGCCAATTAGTTGAGATACTTTGCTGGCCTCGTGTGCACGCATAGTCGCATACAGGGTGATTGCTCTATCTAGCTGGGAGCGAACCCAATTATCACTCCTCTCGTGCAGTCCATGACATGTGGACCTAGCTGGACAATAGACATACGCCTCTACTCCCTCCGTCCTAAAAAAATACATTTTAGACATTTAAAACAAATAAGGGAGATAACAATAGACATGTGGACCCTTTGGTTACCGTCCAAATATATTAAAATCTAATCTTTTTCTGCATGATTAAAGGGTAAACTATTAGTTCTTATACAAATATAGCAAGTACATGAGCTATCTTCTTTGTAAAAAATAATCACACACTCTTATATTTAAGTAAATATTATTTTTTGTCTCCATATGCATAAAGACTAAAAAGTACCCAACAACCTGACTAACGGTAACTAAAACACTTTAGTTCCACTGCTCACTTAAGAGATATTAAAATATATGACTAAAACAATTTAGTCCACTTTAGTTTAAGAGGTGGGAACTAAGCAGACCCTTAATTTGAGTTCTCTTGCGTGATTTTACATGTAGGCTTGCTTCTGCCATTTTCCTTGGACGGTTAGCTTTTGCCAAGCTCGGAAGCACCCGCACCTCTCTCTTTTCCTCACCGGCGCTCGGAACCATTCTTGTTTGTTGGCTTGCTAGACAACAAATTTATTTATATGGAAAAGAGAGAAATATGACTATCCGTGTTTCAGTTATTTTATATATATCCCTTAATAGTCTCCTTTAAGATTTATTTGACGAGTTTTTTTATTGCGATTGATTTGATGAATTGCCCTTTCGGTCGGAATGCCTATGCAGATCCTAATAATTAACAGAAGATACGAACCTATTCGTGAGTCAACATTCAATTTGTTGGCATGAAAACGTATTAGTCCAGTGCGCAGCTGGTCCAGTAGTACAATTTTCGTAGCACCTTCTTTGACACCGCTTTTCTACTTTGTGTTTTTCCAAAATGATGGAAATAAAAAGTGTCATGTAGTTGTTTCGAGGGAGAGAGATATATATAGGATATGTTTCAACCAAACAACTTACAATTTTTTTTGTAGGATGTAACTTAAATTAGTATTTCCACAGCCAGTAGTTTTTTCACGACTCACAGCTGAACCAAACAAAAACACTTAGAAAACAATGTCAGAGAAACCAATTACCGGAAGCCAGAAGATCCACACACACTCTAGCTACCCATATGTCACCTCTCGAAGTCATTTATGCTTAGTCGCAAAAAATAAGAGCCATTTATGATTTGTCAAAGTAGAGTTTCCTACCTAAAGATGGCCCAACCGTGGAGTTTACCTATTCCATATACAGATAATAAATTTGAGTCCAAGAAAAGGACTTACTGTAGTATCTAGTAGCATTGGAATAATTCAAAGTTTATAAAAGTCTATAAAAGGTCGTCCTCCATTACTCCAACTCTGTGTACTGCCTTCGTGGAGTGAGGTAGCTTAGAGAGATATTTTTTAGATAAAAGATAAAAATTCGGCCTCTATATCCGAGGATATATACAGCCAATTATTACAACGTTTGAGAGCATCAAAAGAGAAAGCAAGGGTCTCAAACATAGACCAGGATATTAGAGCAAACAATATAAATTCTTTCACCCTTTATTTGAAATCTCTAAAGCAATCATCTCTAATTTCTTGCTCATCAACGAGAGGGCGTCCTTGGCTTGCTCATCACGCTGCAGCGGGGCCCAGAAGCGTAGCCAATACGCTCCCCTGAAAATAACCTACATAAAAAGTTAATTTTCATTCTGCTAAAATTAACATCATTTCGGCATCGCCAGATGGCCCAGCACATGGTAGCAACCCCAACCCAGATCAAACTTTTGATCCTCGTATGTTGATTAGTAGCCAGGTACCAAACATATAGCTAATAGATCTCGGTTGGGTTAAATTAGTAGCAAAGAAAATAATCCTCCAAATCATTTTAGCAAAGGGACAATCGAGGAATAAGTGTTGGATAGTCTTATTCCTGTTACAGCAGATACATTGCTGGCTCTCTTTCCAGTTTTTTCTAGCAAGGTTGTCTTTGGTTAGAACGATACCCTTTGTAGGAACCAAAGAAAAAAAATTTATTTTTAGAGAAATAACCCAGATTTGGTTAAGTTCCATTTAAAGTAATTTGAACCTTCCACCAATTCAACATTAGAGATCCGTGCTACTAGATTTAGCAACGTTCTAATGGAGTCGACCCACAGCTTTGAGATTTCCAGATATTTGCAACCATGTCGTAAAAACCGTCCCTTAGGAACATCCTCTCTCAAATTTGAAAGGTCGGTGTTGGGTCTGGTGAGTCGAAGCTCCTGTGTTAAGCACCAGAGGAGTATTGTCAGAAATATTCCTATCTCTAGGTTCGACCGTAGTCAAAGGGTACTGATCTTCCCATTCCGTGTTGACTAGGACTCTATCTAACTTTTCAAAAGTCGGATTATCCCCTGCCCCCGCCCAAGTATATTGGCGGCCTGACATCACTATCTCCTTGAGATCCAGAGACTCGATGACCGCATTAAAAAGATATGGCCATTTAGGGTCGAAATCCCCTGCACTCTTATCCTGTTGAGAGATATACAGCGCCAACTCTTATCATACTCTTGCATTAGTAGGAAACCAGGGCTGCTGCTGCCAACATGGCGGATTTGGCACCACCGCCCGCCTCTCCATGTCCCCCTTCCAACGATTGCAGTGTTAGGGATTTAGCTCATATATTTTTAGTACTGGTTTTGGTTGTCCTGGCCATTTCCGCCATGTCCCTCCAGCACATACTTGGTTCGCTACGCCGGCAGTCGAGCCACGGTCTCCTGCACAACATGGTGATAGGAATCAACACGCTGTCCTACCCGCTGGTGAGCTACACCATTGGGCGGATGATGGATTCTTCCTATTGCTACATCGACGACTATGCTGTGTGGGCCGTGTTCATGCTTCTACTCCTAGGAAGCATGGACAATCTCACGGCTTACTGCCTCAACAACGTCGACAACTGGAAAGGCATCTTTGTAAAACACCTCTTCAAGGAGTTCGTGGTGGTGTACATTGTTGTGGATGTTGCCTTGTTGCAGAAGAAGGATCGTCCCTTCCACTACCTTTACCCACTCCTGGCCATCCTGTTGGTCAGCGTCGTCAAGTGTTATGTGAGGATTGCTTCCATGAGGATGGTGAGCAAGTCCTATCTCAACAACAACTTGAAGGTGATCGCTGAATACATGGAGCATGTGGACAACCTCCAGCCGGGGTCCTTCGATCCAGTGACAATGAAAGGCTACAAGTACATGGTAGCCGGTGAGAAGTATTGCATCAAGCGGTCAGGCCCCATGGTGTGGTCCAATGAGGATATCGCGAAGGTTGTTACCGTGGAGGAGATCTGGCGATGCACCGGGAATCTGCTGCTGCCTGAGCGGGGGGCATGGCGCTCTCCAAGATGCTCAACCGAAGGTTTGCTGGCTTCAAGCTCTCAGAGGCAGAGCTTGAGAAAACATATGACTTTGTCTTCAAAGGCTTGCTCGTCGCCGGGGACAAGCCGTACCACCGTCTCTTCAGGGTCATCGAGGAAGAGCTTGTGTTTGTCCATGACTTACACTACACAAGGTACTCTTACGTCTACCGGAAGGGCAGATACTTACCTCTCTGTCTGCCCATCATCATGTTTGGCCTATGCTTGTGGCTTACCTTCCTCATCGTCAGGGATGACTCTCCCCGTCTGATGAGTCGCTTGACAATATTCATAATGGTTGTCTTGGCGTCGTTCCTAGAGGCATACCAGCTATATCTTTGCCTAGACTCAGGTTGGTTCAAGGTGGCACTAATACGAAGCTATGTGACAACACCTCTTTTGCAAATAAGAAGCGGTTGTTTCCTTGAGATTATCATAGGGCTTCTCCTGAGTCCCAAGGCATTTCGCTCTTGGAAGAATAGACTGGGGCAGTATTTTTATCCTCTGGGAGATTGACCGCAAGATTCGAGCTAGAAATTGCCTCCATTATGCTACGCTACGCCTGGTGGAGAAGAAGGCCAAGAAGGGGCGTAAGAAGTCAGTCGAGCTGTCTGAAAACGTGAAGAAAGCTGTCGTTGATTCTGTACTAAGGAGCAATGGCCACCTGACCAACGGGGTAACATCATTGCGAAACAATGGCATCGATGGTCACCTTCCAGCATGGGCATGTGATGCTACAGCTACAGAAGGATCAATAGTAGTTTGGCACGTTGCTACGAAACTATGCAAGCACCAACTGGAATCACAAGCCAAAGGAGATGGAGAAGACGACACCGACACAGTTGCAACAGCCAAGACCCTGTCGCAGTACTGCATGCATCTCCTCGCTTTCGCGCCCGACCTCCTGCCTGATCACAGCTCTATATCGGGATCCATACTTGACGAGGCTGGCGAGATACTCAAAGGGTACAAGAAGAAGGAGAACTGGTGTGGCCAACTACTGAAAAATGGTGATGTTGATGAAGCACGGCTCTTTGGGAAGGGCGCTCAGCTTTGAAGGCATCTGATTGAAGACATACAAGAGCCGACACTGCGGTGGAAGGTCCTCTCTGATTTCTGGGCTGAGATGATGTTGTACGTATCGCCGTCCGATGATCTCTATGCCCGGGCACATCTGGAAGCGCTTGCCAGGGGAGGGGAGTTCATCACGCACCTATGGGCGCTGCTCACCCACGCCGGTATTCTGAAGCGGGGACCTACAGGTCCATAGCATTTTGTCTGATCTTGCAAGCCATTGCGCACTTAGGACTACATATCTAGTACTAGTGCTTGTAATAATTGTTCTATGTGTATAGTGTATATGTGTTCATGATGAGACATTACACTCTGTTTCAAAGGGTAAAGATAGGTAAGGAAGGCTTGAAATCTAGGATGGTGTGGTATGTTAGGAAAAATGGAGTTTGTCTATGTTTGTGCTAGTAGTCTGTTTAGTCTCCATGTAGAAAGATTATGCTAGTTATCTGAACAAGAGTATAACTTCTAAATTAAGTTTTTTTTTTTTTTGTTGTGCGTTATGTTTGTTGCGGTATGAGTCTAACTGCTCTTATACTCTTCTGATTTCGTCGTGGATATAGAGGCCAGATTAAGGAAAATCCATTCTGTAAAAAATCTATAGTTTACTGTGTACTAATACATTTCAATTCCTGCTATTGCACTGGCGAAAATGATATGAGACGTGTGCATTAGTAGTCTGTTATATCAAATTGAGTGATCAAATTTCAAAACCAATTTTTGGCATCTAACTATCAGAAGTGGACATCTTTGACCATAAGACAGAGACACACAATATTGATAAAGGTCTAAAAAATAGAATTAAATTCATTTTAAATAAAAAAATATGAATCTAGTACCAGATGTTTCTGAAAAAAAATGCAAGATCATAGTCGCTACCATAAATAATAGGAAAAAGCCTAAATAACCTCCTGAACTATCATACGCCGACTAATTTATGACACAACCTACAAAATCGGGCATCTAAGACATTAAACTTTGTATTTCGGTCTAATTTACCCCCTCAGCACTCGGGCCACCGCTGACGCTCGGTGAGTGCCGAAATGCAAAGTTTAATGTCTTAAGATGCCCGGTTTTATAGGTTATGTCATAAACTAGTCAATATATGATAGTTCAGCGGGTTATTTGGACTTTTTCCATAAATAATATGAGTCTAGTACCAAATTTTTAGGCGATTTTTTACAATAATTGGGGATAATTTTGACGGCTCACGTCGACCGATCCGACGGCTGGAAAGGCTAAAGGAAATAGGAGGAAATGCTAGAGAGGAAACAGGAGGAAATTATCATGTCTATGGTCGGTGGGCCATATGCATCAAATTTTCTCGAAAACTTGATGATTAGGACTCCAAACAAAGGAGCAGTAATTCCGTTTCTGTGTTTATTTTTTCTACCACTTTGTCTCTCCCATGAAGGGCGGCCCTGGTGCAAGCGGTAAAGCTTTACCGTCTGTGACCAAGAGGTCTCGGGTTCAAACCTCAGCCTCTGCATATTTATGCAGGGATGGCTGCTGGCTATTTTTTCTTCCCCAGACCCCGCAGTGCGGAAGCCTATGGCATTGAGTACACCCTTTTTTTTCTCTCCCATATGTCTAAGCGAGGTGGGACTAAAATTGAGAACGTGTTGGCGCTTGCAGCGTGATTCCTTGCTGCCAGCCTGACATGATAAGCAGCAATCGGGCCAAGTGGGCTGTTAGCCCAAGCATATGGGAGGATGGAGGAGAAAATAGCCCAAAAAAGGATCATTTTAAATTATTGAAGAACTCTAACTTCTCTTTTCAATCTATAGCTAGAACTTGTAACTAGTTTTTCTCCCTTATATGAACTCCAAATTTGATGATTTTTTTCCTAAAATTTTCTAAAATTATGGTCTATCAAGCTATTATGTTCTTACTGCTATTATTTGGGTCATCTTTTCTTGTGAACATTTCAGATTTGAATTTAAAAAATGACAAGTTGAAACAATATTTTGAAACATCAAATGATTTTGGCTAAAGAAGTCATCAACATAAAAGTTATATAACTCATCAAGCTGTATAAATTCTGTTTTGGTTATTTTTTTATATGACAAAGTGAAAGTAACATTATTTATAAAATTTACATTTCTATTGTATAGTTTATGGAACCCTATAGAACAATATAAGAAATATGTAAAATTTGTGAACAACAGTGCTACCGCTTTGTCAGATGAGCAAATGATCAAAATAATAGTTGTAGATGTTGAAAAAGTTATGAAACTTTATAGTTGACAACTTTTTGATTTGAAATCATCTTGTCATGCAAAAAAATGTTTGAATTTTGTAAAATTTTAAATTTTAATTTTTTAAACAACCTCATATGGAGAAACAACCAAAATGAGACTTGTTGATTAAAAAAAGTTATGAAACTTTGTAGTTGGCAACTTTTTGAGTTGAGACTATCTTGTCAACGAAAACTACGTTTGATATTCAAAATTTTGAAATTCAAAATTTGCAAATGACCTTGGACGGAGAAAATATCAAAACAAAAGATGTAGAGCTCAAGAACTTATATATAAAACCTTGTAGTTGAAAAATTTTTCATTTAAATTCGTTCATAGCCTCAAATAATGAATTTGCACTTCGTTTATAATAATACGTAAGGAACCAAAATGAATTTTAGACATAAGTGACAAAAAGGTGCAATGGTAGATGAGGGTTTGTTGGAATAGGGGACGTGGCGGGCGCGATGAGGACGTGGCGGTGCGGAGCGACGGCAGCGGCGGTGTCTTCGGCGAGATCAGGAGCGTCGTCGCGTGCTGAGCGGAGGCAGCTTTGGCGAGCGAGAATGCGAACGGGGTTCCGGGGCGGATGGGCGCGGGTGTGGGGGGGTTGAAGTGCGAAATGACATACATGCCCTTTATGAATAAAATAAGAATTTTGTGGAGGAAATGGGAGGAAATTTCAAACATTATAAAAGAACTCAGTTTTTAGAGTTATTTATTTTTTGTTGTGCTTGGTACTAGTGTTTTATTGGTCATAGTCGCTACCATTATATTTTTGTAAGTTATTGTCTTGCACTATATAAAGCAAGATCTCAAATTCTCAATGGTTCAAATAAGGCAGGAGCTCAAATGTCACGCTGTCAGCATAAAGTAAAAGCGTGTGAAATGGAAGTTCAAATGAACAATAGGCACAATTATACCTAGCGACATAAACAAGGAAAGTCCAAGGAAATCCACACTGAGCACCAACCAGATAAATTGTAATTTTAGAAGAAACAAAAAAAAATCAACAGATCGGCTGGTAGCATCTACATGTTTGCTGTATTTTTTGGAGCACTTTTTTTTTTTGTATTGTAAGGACAATAGTATATGCAGATTGCAGCGATAGACATAAAACCAAGACAAGTTCTCTAGACAAATAATTGAAGCAACTGTGTAGCATGTAGCAATCACTCTATATAGTGTCCAAGCTAACACAAATTATCTGCTAGATGAGACTAGACTGTCCACAAACTAACGGCCTCGGTCCGCAATAATTGTCTCCATTATGCAACATGCGGCTAGTGGACAAGAAGGCCAAGGCGGAGGGACCAAAGAGGTCAGTCAAGCACTCAAGCTGTCCGAAAAGGTGAAGAATGTGAAGAAATTAGTTGTTGATTCTCTTAAAATTATATAAGAAGCAATGGCCACCAGTTTGCCAAACGACTGTAGGTTGGATGCACATTGCTAAAGAAGATGAAGAGAGGCCAAAAGAGAAGACACAGTAACAATTGTAGCAACCACTTTGTCAAACTACTGTATGCTCCATCTCGTCGCTTTCTCGCCTAACCTCTTGCCTGACCACACAGCTCTATATATCGGAATATATCGGAATCCATACTTGATGGGACAATTGAGGAGGCAGGTCTCGTACGGGTCGAAGAAGGAGAACTGATGTGGACAAGTTACTGAAAACTAGCACGCATAATGGTGATGGTGAAGCACAGCTCTTTATGAAGCTTGCTAGTCATCGCGAAATTTTTAGCCTAAAAATTATTATAATATTTCGTTTGTATTTGATAAATGTTATTAAATTATGGACTAATTAGATTTAAAAAATTCGTCTTATATCTTTATAATTAATTATTTATTTACCAACATTTAATGCTCCATACATAAAACAAAGTATTCAATGTGATGAAGCATCTCGACAAAATTTCAACTTTTTAGGTGAACTACACGAGACAAATCTGATTGAAGCATACAGGAGCCGACACTGCGGTGGAAGGTCCTCACTATTTCTGGGCGGATATATATGCGCATGCTCTACTTACGACGATGGCTTGGCACATCTAGAAGCTCTTGCATGCCAGGGAGGTGAGTTCTCATCACATGCCCACGCGCCCTGTTGCGTGTCAGAATCATAAATAGGAGGTTTCAACAATACCTTATCTCGTAACTGTAGCACAAGTTTTTTTATGAAATAAGAGAGAAATGATCTACTACTGATTTATTAATAAAAAGGTTACAAAAGAAATACAAGCTCCACTCGGGAGAATTAAGAAATAAAAAAGGTTACAAAGAAAATAAGAAAAATTGCACAAAGGCTTCTAGCCATGATAACATAAGAGGTTTTACATCTTCTTTTGCTCTCAGGATAACCTGGGCAAATTCTTTGTGGAAGACCATCTTGCACCATTGGAGGGAGTTGTCAATGCCTCTGAAAATTTTGTCATTTCGCAATGTCTGAATGGATCAACACATTGTAATAATAATCTCCATGTAAAAAGGTTGACGCAGCTGAGATTTTAACGTTTCCATAATCAGGAAATTGTCAAGCATATTTGGTACAAGCAGCCAAACACTCCACCAACAGGCTGTAGAAAAAGAACAGTGGAAGAAGAGGTGAAGCAAATCCTCTTCCATACTCTGATGATAGAGGACACAATTGTAAGAAGGAAGGTGCATGGATTTTCTATGGAGAAGAGCCCTTATACTTAATCTATCTTTGAGAAGGAGCCAAAAGAAGAACTTTCTTTTATTCTAACAACAGGATTTCCATAACCATTTGAAGGTAAGGTGAACCTGCTGATGCTCTGAAAGGCATTTATAAGCATGACTAGAGGAGAAAAGATTAGAACCCCAGGAATAGGACCAGTATCCTTATCATTTGAGAGGCTAAGATTTTGAAGAATAAGTGACAACTCAAGGTATTGATTATAAGCTTCAGAGGACAGAGGAAAAAAGAAGAAAGAATGAAGATCTGAGATGACAGCAGTGGCTACTGAAATATTTTCTTTTTTAAGAAAGAGAAAAGCTCTGGAAACTGTAGATTGAAGGGGGTAGAGTTCCAGGAGTCAAACCATAGTAGACAGGTTGCACCATCTTGGATATTGACTGAGGCCAGATCTTTAAAGCTTGAGAGGAGTTTAAGAATGTCCCTCCACCAAAAAGAGCCTTGAAAGTTAGAGCTATGGAAGGGCAGATTATTTATAGAATAATATTTATGCCAAACTAAAGATACCCAAGGGGTAGGATCTCTATTGAAAAATTTATGGAGATGCTTAAGAACAAGGCATTCATTCCGAGTTGCTAGATTCAAAATACCCAAACCTCCATCCTCGTTGGAAATACAACACATTGGCTAGGCTACCTTGGGTGGTTTCTTACAGTTGATGTCAGAGCCTCTCCAGAGGCAGTGCTTTCTATACTTATCAATTTGGTTGATGATGGTTTTGGGAAGGAGATAAGAACACATTGCAAAGGTTGGCAGTGCAGTTAGGACAACATTAGTGAGTTGTAGTCTACCTGCTTCATTGAGAAAAGAAGAGAAAGCAACCAACCTTCTTTCACATTTGGTAGGAAGGGGCCAGAAGTCAGCAACAGAAGGTTTGGTTAGAGTTAAGGGCAGACCCAGATCAGTGAAATGGAGTTCACCCAAAGTACACTCCAAAATAGATGCAAGAGTCTGAGCTCTGTCAGAGGGAGTATTAATGGGTACCATCATAGATTTAGCAAAATTAACTTTAAGACCAGAGGATTCAGCAAAAGAGGAAAGGGTATCCCTCAGAAAGGCTAACTGGTCAGGGCATGCTTTGATAAAGATGAGTGTATCATCTGCATACTAGAGGATTGGGAACTCATCATCTTGGATGTCAATTGGGAGAGTTAGAGAGCCTGAGTTCTTGGCATGGTTAAGGAGGGATTGTAGAAAATTAGCAGCTAGAATAAAAATAAGAGGAGAGAGAGGGTCACCCTGCTTAACACCTCTTTTGCAATGAAACACTTTCCCAGGGAGGCCATTGAGGTTAATTGCAAATGTTCTAGAGTTAAAGATGGATCTCATCCAAGATATCCACTGTCACACCCCTATTTTAAGGACAAAATGGGATATATAAAAGCCTTATGTGCGCCCCCGGAAGTCACACACATAAGTCGACAAATCGATAATGTACCATCTCAATGTTTATTACATAGCGAACAGATATCCATTACATAGTCTCATATATATAAAAGTCTGATAAATATAAAACAACTAGCACTCTCGCGAAAGCTTCAACCATAGGGGTGAAGTCGACTGGTGAACATCAAGCCTAATACTTATTAGATTTGTTACCCATCTAGGATTTTTCAAAAATGAAATGTAAACAAGTGTGAGTACAAATGTACTCAACAAGTATAGCAAGTAGTTTGATCCCCATGAACTCATGAACAATGTAACATAAATAAAGTAAAGCATAAAACAATAAATATGAGCATGTTAGCAAATAAGTCATTATCTTAATGTAAATGTGTCAGGGTTGTCCTGTCCATGGGCACGAACGATATATCGATTTAAACTCTGCGCAGATGTGTACACTTTCACTACGAGTCATGATTTTCAAATGTCCAGGATCATGAATCCCAAAATACAGAAAACCATATAAAGCCACTCATAGGTTCCTCTAACCCATTAGGGACACATAAACATCGGATGTAGGAACCCCCCTTCTAATATGGTACATTCCTGCCCGGCTATACTCATAAGGACAGAGGTTGTCCTATACCCAACTCGCATACCACTAACAAGCTAGAAAGGGTCCCATGAGCAACTAGAGCCATAGCCATATAGCCTCCATAGTTGTACGGTAAATCCATGATAAATCACATACGGATAAATTCTCAAGTTGCTAAAATGTCATTTTATTGTTTGTTGCATAAACAATAATTAAGCAACATAGATCATAGTCATGAAAGGAAAACCCAAACTATACTTGCCTTGGTTCTCAAAATATCCCTGCTAATCTTCAAAGTATCCTTGATCTTCATCGAAACCCTCATCGTCTGAACTCGATTAATATTAGCAAGCAACACCAGGCAATAATCCGAGCATATATACACAATGCAAACAAAGAGCTATTATAAGAATAGTACACCAATCCCATCAAAATAGAATAAAAAGTTTATAAAACTATTCTACTCGCTGCTACGATCACACAGGCGTCAAATTCACTAAAAACGGAATTATAACGGCAAAGTTATGAATTTTCAAAGATTTTCCTATAGACTAATAATGCATTAAATATGAACTCAACATATAAAGTCTACAAACTGTACTAACAATGGCATCACTGTGTAGCTTACAAAATTATAAATCTAACAAAACTTGAACGAGCTCAATCGGAGTTAAAATGAAGAAGTTATAAGCATTTGAAATTTGGCATTGATTTGAAATAAAATAAATCAGAATTCCTAGATTTTCCAACTGGCCAAGGGCCGATCTGTAATTAACAGAAAACATGGGGTCTCTTTATGAAAACAACCCATGAAGGGGTATCGAGCTCTCCTGGCTGTCAGTCTCAAAGATGAATGACTTAGATTAGAGCGGAGGGGGAAGGCGGTGGCGCCTGGCCGGAGAAGATGGCCAGCGTGGCGGCGACCATGGCCGACGGCGAGCGGAGCTCGCTGGAGAACGTGAATCTGACAATTCTATTCACTGTTAACACGGGACCAATAAGAAAATGACGAGGAGCTTGACGCGAACTCACCCAAGTGGAAGATGAAGGTCGGGGGAGCCCGAGGATGGCGAACGACGCGACGAGGCGGACAACGGCAACCGCGACGAACGAGCAACGAAGACGGCGAATTTCAAGCTGTGGTGGAACCCGTCAATGGCGGCTAGGGTTTTGCGGCACTGCTACTCGAGCAAGGCAAGACGGCGCTTGCTAGGGCTGCAAAAAAGAGCAACATAGGCGCTGAGCGATGACTTTATAGCCCGAAGGCGTCATGTGGACACAGACGCGCGAGGACGGCATCCGATACGGCGCCCGTTCGGCTGGTGGAAGGAGAAGGGTCACGGGCCCATCTGTCATCCAAACGAGAGAGGGAGCAGGCAGCACCGCTAGCTGGGTCGTGGCCTCTCGGCCCACAAGCAAGGAGGAGGGCAGGCCGGCGGTGGTGCCAATGGGCCGGAGGAGAAAAGGCCGGTGGTAGGGGAAACTTGGGCTGCGGCGAGCTGGGCCAACAGGCCGAAAATGACAGGGAAGAACAAGAATCCTTTTTTCAT
Source organism: Bothriochloa decipiens (assembly GCA_023333625.1). NCBI lineage: Eukaryota > Viridiplantae > Streptophyta > Magnoliopsida > Poales > Poaceae > Bothriochloa > Bothriochloa decipiens. Next base: position 3,029,005 of record CM041646.1, read on the forward strand.
TTTATAAACTGATTTTCCAAATCAATTTTCAAATGGTTTTTGAAATCCATTTCACTGTTGAACAAAACCACACATCACAATAAATATGAATGCACCAGCATGTATGCACAACCATGTTTCTAAGCCTAGGATAAATTTTAATTTACTAAAAAATATTATTTTCCTATGTTTTATGAGCACATAATTCATAATTAAATCAATTTATTACTATTTTCAAAAATTAAATTTATGGGGTGTTACATCCACCTAGAAGGCAGGCCTTTATGTTGCATAATTTGAATCATAAATTCATGCTCTACCTTATCAAAAGCCTTTTCAAAGTCTAGTTTGAGAATAAGGAGCTCTTTTTTAGATTGATGACATGCATGAAGATTTTTCAAAGACCAAGCATACAATCCTGAATTTTTCTCTTTTTGATGAACCCATACTGATTCTTGTGGAGAAGTGATGGCAAAACTGTTTGTAGTCTATTGGCAAGCAGTTTGGTCAGAATCTTGATGGAGGTATTCAGAAGTGAGATAGGCCTAAAATCACTTACTTTATTAGCATCATCCTTCTTTGGGATTAAGGTGATATAGGATCCATTGATACTTTGCAGACATACAAATCTAGATTGAAAGTCATCACAAAGATTATAAAAGTCAATATATATGATTAGCCAACATTTTGTCACAAATTCAGAATTAAATCCATCAGGCCTTGGATACTTATCTGATGGGAGACCTTTGACAACTGAGTCCACTTCACTTTTAGAGAAAGGTTGGACTAAATTATCCAGATTCTGCTGGGGAGATAGGTAGTCAGATAAGGTGAAACCAATAGAAGTGAAGTTGGAACTCCCTAACCTTTCTTTAAAAGAGCACCAAATGAGATTGGCTTTTTCATGATGCTCCTGCACTAGGACACCATCATCATTAAATAGCTGAGTGATGAAATTCCTTTTATATTTAGCAGTGGCATGGGCATGAAAAAATTTGGTATTTGCATCTCCAAAGGTAACCCATTTAATATTTACTCTTTGCTTCCAGTAAGGTTGCTGTTGTTGTAGAAGAGCTATGAGTTTGTTTTCTAAGAGCTTTCTAAAATTCCATTCAATGAAGCTCAAGTCTCTGAACTCCTCAAGGAAATTTAGGAAAGAAAGAACCATTTTAACATTCCTAATGTTATCATTCAAGTTGGAAAGGGTAATCTTCCAGGCCATTAAAACTTGTCTTAGATTCTTAAACCTGGTAGTGATGTTCATAGCAGCATCAGGTTGAAAGATTGGAGTAAACCACCCATTTTGAACTTGAGTAAGAAAAAGTCCTCATGCTGGAGCCAATAATTTTCAAAACAAAAAATGGCTCCCTTGGGAATGGCAGGGGACATGATCAGATGTTTCCATTGTGAGGGTAGAAGCAAAAGTGTTTGGATAGCTAGATGTCCAACTAGCTGAGGTGAAGAACCAATCAAGTCTCTCAAGAAGGGGAGGATGCTGTTTATTAGTCCAGGTAAACCTCTAGCCTTTTAGAGGTATTTCAAGTATCCCAAGGAGACTAATAGGATTATTGAATATCATCATATCTGAGTAGTCAGCCCCTTCTCGATTTCTATCTTCTGGGTTGCGATAGAGATTAAAATCTACCACTATTAACCATTCAATGTGATCAGGCATCACAATATTCTTAAACCATCTAACGAAAATAGCTTTGCCCGTGGGAGTGCAGGAAGCATAGATATTTGTCAGGAGCCAATTGGCATCATTGTGGACCGAGGAGAACATAATAGATGTTGCATAATCATTCTGAAAAACATGAGAGCCTTTAAAACTAGAGCTTTTCCAAATCACGATGGAGCCACCAGAAGCACCTTGAGAAGGCAGGAAATCAAAGGAGTCAAAAGAGGGAGGACAAAAGAGACGGATATAGGTAGCATCAAAAGTGGACCTCTTAGTCTCACATTACATCACAGTTAGTACACAGCCAGTACAGTGTGCGTCGTCAAGTCCTACACAATGCACAGTAGCTAGTGTCCAACATTAGAATCTTGCGGATTATTGGTTTCTTTGTCAATCTATAGCACATAAGCTAGCCATGTACTCCCGTCTGAATTCTGAGGCCTCTATGGTTATTCGCCACTCCCACGAGGTTGAAGGGGTGTTGAAGCGATTAACGGGTAATTTTGACTTGCTAGGGATGTAAACCCTCATCAATTCTCTCTAATCCTGTTGCATTGGACTACAATGTTGCATCTGCTAGTTGCATTAGGATACCTACCTTGGTTGATGTATATTAATCAACCGAGGTGGCCCTATTAGGTTGCCAACCTTGGTTAAAAATTAACTGAGGTGGTTGTTGGGCCAATTGTCTGGCCGTGATAATCAAGGTGAGCAACCGGCTCAAACCTCCTTAGAGGCTAATTTTTAAATGCTTGGCAAAATATTTTGTGTAGTAGTGCAGAGCTGCTACTGTCAAAGTGGATTCACCCCTCTCGTAGCCACAGATTGTCGCCAACGATGTCAAGGTTCTTGCAGGATCCATGGCATATGACCAAGACCGCCTCCTTTCTTGCTTGTTGCATCCTCGCACGTCACCGGCAGACGGCTATTGACTCCGCCACCACCAACTCAGTCTGGTGTCCCTACACTCCTCCGCACATGATCGCCTTCACCGTAGTCGTGATGCAGGAGAGAGAAATAGAGAGGACTGGGTAGTGACGGGTTCAAAGGAGTCAGGATTTTATTTTCTTTTTTTTGCCAAAACAACGAGGGCTACTAAGCTCAAATGCACCAGACGTGAAATATTGATCACTTCATTAACCATGCTGTGTAATGTTTTAAGACCACGCCATAGCAGGTATTTCACTAAGAAGAAATAGTTTTTGTTACAACACCATGGGTCTGGTAACACCCTAGTTACGAAGGCCTGCAACCAAGATAAAACTATTAACGATTACATGGTTGAAACTATGTAGATACTAAATTGGAGTCCAATTCTCCTGATCAGGGCACCTCATCCTCTAAGTAGGTTCAGGTCCATGACCGTGATGTTGAATCCTCCAGTGAGGAGATTTGCAAGCAATATTGCTTGCTCTTCGATATGTCACCTCAAAACATGACCTTCAACTTCTGGTCAATGTCCTGATCGAGCTCATCTTCTTGAACTTCGAACCCCAGCTTCCTTAGAAGGAGCCTTTGCGCCTGCATACTTGTGTGTTTGCCGCACACAGCCTAGCCGCAATGCGACTGCAACATCTGAGGGAGTGGATGGACACCACTGTCCGCGAGCGCCTTAGCCGCGGACCAGCACTGATGAGCGGTGTCGAATCAGGAGATATACCTCTCCCTCAGTCACCTCCTACATAGAGAGCGGCATGAAAGCATCCAACAGCTCTGACGGCATGATGGTCGCGCGCCACCGGGTCCACTGTCTGGTCCTGCTCCAGCTCAAGGAGCACTGGTGAGGTTTGGCCAGAGCCACCCTCATCAGGGCCCGAGGGGGACCGGTCAATCACCGGAGCCAACTCCGCCACTGCTTGGGTTGCCTCCACCTCAATAGTCATGGGATCAAACTCCCTACGTGGGAAAAGGTCTACTACGGGCTGGAGCAATGATTGTGTCTGCAATCCGCCTTCCTGCAAAGCAGTGCAAGACTGGCCTCCCTGCTGCCCCTCACAACCTCTGGTGACACCCATAGACACATTGAAGTTCAAAGAAAGGTTGACAGGAGCTCCTCCAGTGTGGCAGCACCAGCAAGTGTGACAAAGAACAGGGGTGGAGGCCTCACTAGCTGTGGCGACGTTCCTCTGACGGTTATCGATGTCACCTAGAATAGCAGAGGCCAGCGATAGCTATGGCGACGAAGACGGTGTGGTCGGTTGCAAGACCTGACATGGTGAAGACCTTGTAGGCATCTGACCTGGCACATCACGACCTTCAGGTAATGAGCTTGGTGGCCTCGAATCAGTGGGGCGACTCCCCATAGAGGCATTCTAGCTAGGGCAACACACCGATGATGGCACTCGCTTGTGGGGTGGCGCACCGCCAGTTGTACTAGCCACGCCCCGGTGGCTGGCACCCTAGCAACGTAGGAAGCATGACGGGGAACAACATTGAGGAACAATGTGGCCATGTGAAAGATAGTTAAAGCAGAGGTCGACAAACCACTGCAGGACTGGATAACGTCCCATGGGACTAGCCTTCCTCAGGTTGTGTTGTTGACGATGACTCTCGATGGATTAGAAACGATCGGGTGTCGACAATGGACCGATGACGGGTCCCCGGGACGTGTCAGGCCCCGGCACCCCACACCGTGGTCCATATCTTTAGTCTCCATGTCCCATTCAATAATTAAACAAGTGAAGCTCCAGCGCATATATGAATGCCAATATCTTTGGACTCGTAATTAAAATGAATAGTTCTATGAATCAACATTTGGATATCCATGTAACTTCATGTGTATATAAATCTCTAATGATTGTCATGCGTGCAACGCAAGCTAACTCTCGTGACAGGATAAATGGGTCAACGCGTAGCCCAAGAGGATGTGTAGGGCGCCCATGACCCGAAACCCTAGAAAGGGGCACGCCCAGGCAGCCTGCCACCGTTGTTGTCATCGTCAACCTGCCTTGTCAACTCGTATTAGCAAAGGAAAGAAGTAAAGTTAAGTTACGAAAAAGGCTCAGTTAAACTAGGAAACGGATAATCCGCAGTATCTCTGGTTCCTTAGAGGATATGTCTTGCCCGAACTACAAATAGGAGCTGCATCGTACATGTCAAAAGCAAAAAAAGAATTAGGGTCAACCATTTTACCCTAGCTCTCTGGCTCTCTCTCTTCCTCCCCACCTGTGCCTATGCTGCGGCCACCCGTACTGCCCTTTACCCTAGCTCTCCTGCTCTCCAGCTCTCTCTCTTCCTCCCCACCTGCGCCTGCACTGCGGCGACCCCTACCCTGCCCTAGAGTGCTGCCCCACGCTAGCGCCGCTGTCATGGCCTCGCTGCCGTCAGAAATCTTGCAACAGAGATATAGGAAAAGTGATAATATATATAATAGGGTATAGAGGTGGAGATACAGCTTCCTCCGATGATTGCCTATTAACCATATGTGAAATCGAATCCTACGTTCCGACGTTTTTAAGAGAGTTCTTGTCGGCTACAAACCTTGGCACGTTTGTATATATTCTACTTTGCACCTCGAACATGTCCAGCATGGACGTGGCTTAAAATTAAACCTGATGCATCGATCTATCACCACCTGGCCACCACCGCCATGACCGATATGGTGTCCGACCTCCCGTTGATCTCCTTGAGGATATATTCCTCCGTCTCGACGATGTGGCTGACCTCGCCAGTGCTTCCGCTGCCAGCACTTCCTTCTGCCGTGTCATCTCCAATGGTCATTTCCTCCGCCGTTTCAGGGTTCTCCACCGCCAGCCCAAACTTGGGTTGTTGTTTTACAATCGTTATGAAATAGCTTTATTCTGCGCAGCCCGGCCGCCATGGCTCTCCCGCTCCACTCAGGCTGCCGCCTGCTTCATGAAATCCGCCAACTTCAACTTTGCTTTCCTCCCTGCTGGCAGCCCTTGGAGCTTCTATGATGTCCGTGCTGGTCGTGTCCTCCTCACCCGGTGCCCTAATCTTCATTCCATGTTCGAAGACCTTGTGGTCTACGACCCTTGCACTGGGGGCACGTCCAGATCCCGACCATCCTCGACGACCTGTACTAGCTGGTAAGAATGAGAATGGCAACAATGAGGCAATGATATTCGATCGACCCTTCCTCGTGTCGGCAGTCGATGATGAAGATGAGTCGTTGCTCTAGTTTCAAGTGACGTGTATTGTTGCTCTGTCCAAAATGGAGGTGGTGGCCTTTGTCTTCTCTTTGGCCTGTGGGGAATGGCGACGTGGCACGTCCTTTCATAACCCAAGCTATGATTGGGCTAAACTACTTTGGTTTAGCTGTCCCCAGCATGTGCATGGCCGCGTCTACTAGGAGAGTCTTTTTGCAAACGTCATGTTTGTGCTTGACACGTGTGGGATGAAATTCTCCATCGTTGATCTCCCATGAGATAGCTCTGAGTTGATCAAGATGGCAGTGGAGGCAGAGGATGGAAGGCTTGGTCTATTACTTCTCCGTAAAAGGCACACAGGGATGGATCTGTATACAAAGACATGAAAATGAAGGACCGGATAGGAGACCAGAGGGGTGAATGGGAGCCTCAAAATTTCTTTTGAAACTTTAGGTCCTCGGCTTCGTAAACAACCCCAAGAGCAAAACCTCACAAGATGCGAGTGATACATGTGCTAACAGGAAGCAAGATATCCCACGCGAAGTCTTAGGCACAAAGGGAACCCCAGGAAAGAAGATGGAAGCAAAAGCCAATCAAAACAAGCGAAAACAGCCTTTCTTCAGACCTAGAATGCGATCGGAATGCACCAAAACTTGACGTGCGGACTGTCCAGGCTCAAAGGGGCGAACTTTCTGCAGGTCAAAAAATAGTATAAATAGAATCGCGCGGAAATCGCCCAGAACAAGGAAATTTTGATTTCTCGGTCAAATCAACTCTGATTGCCATAAAATTTTTACCCTAGGTTCACAAGACAATAGCGAAGCTACCTCTAAAAGGTTGTGGACCAATTTGACATGAATCAAGAGAAATCAAGAAAGGGGTGAGAAAATCGCCAAGAACTCACCATAAACACAAAATCACACTGATCTACTTGCTCGTGAGGAATTAGCTCAAACCCTTCGATGGGATTGATCCTCTCACATCATAGCTTGAATCTGAAGAAATCTGACCATGAAATTGGAGGGGGGAGGAACTCGGGATGAATAACTCAAGAACAACAAGAATACAAATTCATCACGAAATTCACATGAAGGTAAAAGCACAGAGGGCACGAGCAAATCACTACAAATATCTTGCAGTGGACCTCACACACTCTGAAACACTAGACACTGGGAAACCCTAACACTGGAATGGGAGAGATGAGACTGAGTGGAGGCAGTCCCTCTTATTTATAGTCTTATTACACAATTCCACTTCTACCCCTAGATATTCTAAGAGAGAACCACCAAGCCAAGGGCATTATGGTCCAACTTGAGTTTTTCTGATCCAACGGCCACCACGCCTCCTCACCGGTAGCCTTGCTCCAAAGCGATCTCCCCGATGCCGCCACGTGTTGTCCGTCCGCATCGGGACCTCTGCTCGGGTTTTGAGGCCCAAACCCGCGAAACCTGCTGCCGATGGTTTTGAGGACAAACCACCAAACCGCCCGTGAGTATCGTACCGCGTACTCATCCCCCGCTGATGGTTTTGAGGCCAAACCACCAAACCATCGATGATGGTTTTTAGGGCAAACCACCAAACTGTCTGCGATTACCATAGCCCGTACGCATCCCCCGCCGTGTACACTTGCGCTTGTCGATGTCCCAAGTGTCAGCCATCGCGGTTGGCCACCGGGCCGTCTGGTCCGTCAATCCAAGACTAGCATCTGCCCTTCACCGCAATCGGTCTGTCAGCACGGCACGCCCTACTTGACCTTCTCACGACCACTGCCACCGCATTCGGACTCCACACCTGCACATCACGAGCCAAGAGACACTGTTTTGATACATAACCCTATGCAAGGGATCAGTAGAACCACCGAACCAACCACACACCAAAGTATTAGCATGTTGACAATTGCTCATCACAACCATAAGGGTGCTCCACAATGGTTATGTAAAAACCATGTGTTCGTAGGAAAGAACCAGAAGAGTGGCGGCACAACAGTTCGATCCCAATAATGCCTGGCTTTCATTTGATGAGGCTCGATGGAGCAGTCGAGGGCTATGCTCTCCTACTTGGGGTTCCACAAGAACAGTTTAAGCGGTGGATTCTTACTGGTAACATTAAGAACCTAGAAGAAGCACATTATTTAACCTTGGACCTTAAGACATCGCAAGTTGAGAAGCTGTGTGTTTTGGAATATGACCCAAGTCGAACTAGTTTTCTCTATGGAAGCTTCCCTCCAATGTTTTCTTCACTGAGTGTAGTATGAAATTTTAAGAACCTTTATTGTGCAGATGGATTTTTTCAATTGAACTTTTTTGTCAGATTAATTGAGAACAACATGGTAATTCAAAAGGAATTTTTGTTAGTCAAGGATGAAACTGAGCTTAATTATGTGTGGCAAGGATTTGTAAGATGGGTTTAGTATTACTTTTTCTAACACTAAAACTTTAGTCATGGCACAAGAATGTACCACTTCCCACCATTCGACCGAACCCAAGCTGGACCTACAGTGTCCATGTGAAGAAGCTCGCTGAATTGTTTGGTCATCACTTGGTTCATAGGGGAATGAGAAGCGGCTACCATCTTCCCGTGATGACATGGGTGTCAAACCAAGTCCTTCTCAAACTTTAGCTTAAGCAACCCTCGGATTAGATCAAGAGAGCTCAATCTTGCAAGCAAGTCAAAACTCAAATGACCAAGCCTCCTATGCCACTTCCAAAGCTCAGAAGAAGTGCCTACCACCAAACATCGAGAGACGCCAAAAGAGCGAGAAAAAGCAGCACGAAAGACAAGCCCAAAAGGTACAATCAAACACACAAGATCACCACGTGAATCAAGTATGCGAGAAAGACCTGGCTTAAAGCGCACTTCGAAACCATCTCTAAGGAGTTGTGAAACCAAAAGGAGATTGAAATGCAAACTCAAAACCAAAGCAACATCCTTGAGCACAAAGTTCTCATTGAGCCTTACCGACCCACGAGAAAGGACCTTACCCTTACCATTGTCCCCAAATGTGATGTACTCCTTGGAAGTCATGGGGCTGAGACTGGAGAACCAATTTAAATTTCTGGTCATGTGGCGCGAACACCCGGACTCAACAAGACATATGTTCTCCAAGCCTCCATGCTGTATCAATAGAAAGACATGGGATGAGCAAACGATCCAACACTGGGGTTAGTAAACTGAGGAGAAAACTAGTGCTGGAAAAGTGTTAGAAAAAACACCATACATTCCATGTCCCATGGGAGAGTAGCGACCACCACGAGAGAGAAAACATGGTCCGCTAAAAGTGTAGGACCGAGAGCCACTGCCATAGGACTGAGAGTCGTATTGAGAATGACTTGGACCTCGCCAGGCACGACCATCACGTGGTCTCACAAACTGAGGCCTAGCACCTTGAGGTCTTGCACCTCTAGGTCTAGCATTACTCCTCTGAGCAGGTGAAGCATGCATGCCATGAAATGGGCGATGCATGTTCTGGTGTGAAAGCTCAAACTTATGACTCTCATCTCTCTTCCTCCTAAAGTAGAACTCAAATGAAGTGACCATCCCTCTTGCAATACTCACAGTGGTACACCTCTCTCTTGGGTTGTGGGTGACTCACTCTATTATGGACATGGTTCACTCTTGGTGGTGGTTTAGCCTTAGGAAGGGGCTTATCAGAGATGTTTGGCAAAGTGTCAAATGGGTTCCTGAGGTGATTAGGTTTTGGAATCCACACTTGTTTCTGAGGTGGAGCTTTGGGATTCTCATCAATCACTCCAACCCTCACAATAGGCTTGGTAGGCTTAGAGGGCTTAGGTGGGTTTATCTTGATGAGCTTGGGAGCATTGGTGGGTTTCTCACTCATGCACAAACCACTATGTTCACCAACCTTGCCAAAGACATTGTCACCCTTCCCACCTGAGGCAAAGCCTAAACCCGTTGTGTCAGTACCCCTCTTGTACTAACTCATCATCATGCACAATTGTGGCTCACTACAAGAAAGCCAACTCAACATGTGCCGAAGGAATGTGTTTTCCTCTTCGGTCATTTTCTTGTCATGCCTACAGTTAGCAAGCTCTAGCTCCAAAGCCTCATAGCACACACACTTAGTTCTAGCACCACCACTTGTACTAGACTACTCAAGCAAAGTGATAACAGCAATCTTCTCAGAAAGCTCATTATGCAACTCAACACAATACTTGCAAGCCTCCAAAATGACTGGCTTGGCTCCAACCTCATCAAACTTATCAAGCAAAGCAGAGTACTTGGACTATAAAGAAACGAGACTAGACATACGAACAGCGCATTCATCTCACTCAGTCTCATCGGACACAACAACCCTATCCTTCTTGGCCTGCTCAAGCTCTTCTAAGGCCGCAAGATACTTGTGCTTGAAATCATTACGTTCTCTAGCAGCGCGCACAAGAAAACCATCTTGACGGATCATGGTATCATTCATAGACTCAAGCTTAGCTAGAAGGGATTCGACTGTGAGTTCTACCTCAAGGTCGGTGTCGACCTCTTCGTCATTGCCGGTGGTGGTGTCGTCAAGTGCCATGGTGGAGTAACCTCCTCGGCACTCGTTGGCTTAGAAGCTCAAACCATTGAACTTGTTCTCCACCTTCTTCTCGTCTTCATCATCACTTGGTGGAGAGTCACCATCAGAGTTGACGTCGCTGAAGTTCACCACAAGTGCACGCTGCTTCACTTGCAACTCCTCAAAGAACTTTTGGCTCATCCGCTTGGGGTCAAAGTCCTTCTTGGACTTGTGCTTGTGGAAAGACAACTCGTACTTGTCCTTGTGCCTGGAGTAGTCGTGCTTGCTGGAGTAGCTCTTGTCCTTCTCGGGGCAGCTGGCGATGTAGTGGTCGGGCCTTCCACAATTGAAGCATCCTTTCTTGTTGCCCCCACATTGACGGTTCAAGCGGTTGTTGTGAAACCGCGAGAACTTGCTGATGACAAGCGCCAGCTCTTCATCTCCAAGAGCCTCCATCTACTCCTCTATTGCAGACACAAGAGAGGACAAGGCAAAGGACAACGATGATGGGTTAGTCAAAGCTGAACTTGAACTTGCATTACCTAACAACAAAGCCATGGTTGGGGCAGACGGATTCTTGATCCTCGCCTACGTCTGGAGGTCGATCTCAATGGACTTGAGCTTGCTGAATAGCTCATCCATGGTGAGAGTCTCATAGTTGGCTGACTCGATGATCGCCTGCACCTTGACCTCCCAAACACTCCAATCTAGAGCATATAGAAGCTTGAGTGCTCTCCGATGATCGTCATAGGGCATTGCTGTATTGTTAGCTCGCATGTTGTTCACAATGGTGGTAAAGCGAGAAAACATCGAATCAACTTTCTCTCCATCAACTTGAGAGAAGTTCTCGTACTCTCACTTGTATGTCTCATAGAGTCTAGTTTTGACATGGGTTGTACCCTCATAGAAGCTTTGAAGCCTCCTCCAGATCTCTCGAGTGGTCACACAATCGGAGACACGATCAAACTCAGGAATCGACAAAGCAACGTAAAGCTCAACACGGGCGATATTTTTCGCATTGTGTTGGTCGATCTGCTCCTGATTGATACGGGCATCAAGTACCACGTAATCAGCATTCTCAATGATCTCCCAAACACACGAATCAATCCCCTAAAGATGGGCCTGCATACGAGTCTTCCAATATGAGTAGTTCTCCCCATTGAATTAGGGTGGCTTGCTCGGTCGGTGATTCAAAGCCATGTTGCCTTCTTCGGATCACGGACCAATTAAGGTGGAAGTGATCCTTAACCAACTCTGATACCAATTGAAGGACCGAATAGGCGACCAGAGGGGGCTGAATGGGAGCCTCAAAATTTCTTTTGAAACTTTAGGTCCTCGGCTCGGCAAACAACCCCAAGAGCAAAACCTCACAAGATGCGAGTGATACACGTGCTAATGGGTAGCAAGATATCCCATACGAAGTCTTAGGCACAAAGGGAACCCCACATAAGAAGATGAAAGCAAGAGCCGATCAAAACAAGCAAAAACAGCATTTCTAGCACAAGGGCGGACTGTCCGGACCCCCTAGTGCGGATTGTCCGCAGGTCAGAAGGAGTGGACCAAACTTCAGACCCAGAATGAGAGAAATCAGCCTTTTCGGCACAAGGGCGGACTGTCCAGGCCCCCAAGTGCGGACTGCCCGTGGGTCAAAAGTATTGGACCAATCTTCAGACCTAGAACATGATTAGAACGCACCAAAACTTGACTTGCGGACTGTCCGGTCTCAAAGGGGCGGACGGTCCGTAGGTCAAAAAATCAGCATGAACAGAATCACGCGAAAATCGCCCGGAAAAAGGAGAATTTGATTTCTTAGTTAAATCAACTCTGATTGCCATGAAATATTAGCTGTAGGTTCACAAGGAAATAGAGAAGCTACCTCTAAAAGGTTATGGCCCAATTTAACACGAATCAAGAGAAATCAAGAAATGGGTGAGAAAACTGCTAAGAACTCGCCATGAACATAAAATCACACCGATCTACTTGCTCATGAGGAATTAGCTCAAACCCTTCTGTGGGATTGATCCCCTCACGTCATAGCTTGAATCAACGCAAGAAAAACGAACTCAAATGGTGCAAAATCGAAGAAATGCGACCATGAAATTAGAGTGGGGAGAGGAACTCGGGATGAATAACTCAAGAACAACAAGAACACAAATTCATCACAAAATTCACATGAAGGTAAAAGCCTAGAGGGCACGAGCACACTAGGGGGTGCTCTTCCCATGAACAAATCACTACAAATGTCTTGAAGTGGACCTCACACACTCTGAAAGACTAGACACTAGGAAACCCTAACACTGGAATGGGAGAGATGAGACTGAGTGGATGCAGTCCCTCTTATTTATAGTCTTATTATACAATTCTACTTCTACCTCTAGATATTCTAAGAGAGAACCACCTAGCAAGGGGCATTATGGTCTAACTTGAGATTTCCTGATCCGACGGCCACCGCGCCTCCTCACCGGTAGCCTCACTCCGAAGCGATCTCCCCGATGCTGCCATGTGCCGTCCGTTCGCATCAGGACCTCCGCCCGGGTTTTGAGGCCCAAACCCGCGAAACCTGCCGCCGATGGTTTTGAGGACAAACCACCAAACTGCCCGTGAGTATCGTACCACGTACGCATCCCCCGCTGATGGTTTTGAGGCCAAACCACCAAACCGTCGCAGATGGTTTTTAAGGCAAACCACCAAACCGTCCACGAGTAGCGTAGCCTGTATGCGTCCCCCGCAGTGTACACTTGCGCTTGTCGATGTCCCAAGTGTTAGCCACCGTGGCTGGCCACCCGGCCGTCTAGTCTGTCAGTCCAAGCCTAGCATCCGCCCTTCACCGCAACCGGTCCATCAGCACGGCAGGCCCTACTTGACCTTCTTCCGACCGCTGCCACCGTATCCGGACTCTACACCTGCACATCATGAGCCAAGAGACACCATTTCGACATATAACCCTATGCAAGGGGATCAGTAAAACCACCGAACCAACCATACACCAAAGTATTGACATGTTGATAATCGCTCATCACAACCACAAGAGTGCTCCACAATGGTTATGTAAAAAACCATGTGTTCGCAGGAAAGAACCAGAAGAGTGGCGGCACAACAGTTCGTTCCCAATAATGCCTGGCTTTCATTTGATGAGGCTCGATGGAGCAGCCGAGGGCTATGCTCTCCTACTTGGGGTTCCACAAGACTAGTTTAAGCAGTGGATTCTTACTGGTAACATTAAGAAGCTAGAAGAAGCACATTATTTCACCTTGGACCCTAAGACATCGCAAGTCGAGAAGCTGTGTGTTTTGGAATATGACCCAAGTCGAACTAGTTTTCTCTATGCAAGCTTCCCTCCAATGTTTTCTTCACCGAGTAGTATGAAATTTTAAGAACCTTTATTGTGTAGATGGATTTTTTCAATTGAACTTTTTTGTTAGATTAATTGAGAACAACATGGTAATTCAAATGGAATTTTTGTTAGTCAAGGATGAAACCGAGCATAATTATGTGTGGCAAGGATTTGTAAGATGGGTTTAGTATTACTTTTTCTAACACTAAAACTTTAGTCATGGCCTCACTCGTGTATCATATCGGGTGAAGAACTTTGTACTGTATCTAGATCATAGGTTGCTCTGCAGGGAGGACTGCATCTTCTTGCTTCATGTCTTTGGACTGCAGAGTAATCCTCCTCCCAACAGAATATCGGGCAACCTGATTCACCGTTGTTCTCCATCGAACTTACTGTAACACCTAAGTGTTTTCTAATATAATCTCCATGCCCAACATATATGACGCCTCCCTGCTCGAAGACCTAAAGTTGTCTTTGCTCGGTCACAGTTGAGGGAGCTGAACTCGTCACGTACGAGCTGAGCTCCTCATCAGACATGACATTTTGTCTATAAATTCTCCAATGATTTATGAAACAAATTATATAATCTCTACTATAATAGAATACTTAAATAAATCTATGTCCACCCAATTAAGCGTCCCCCGCTAAGGGCTCCAAACTTCATGTACTCAAGACAGTGCACATAGGAATTTGCTTTATTTAAAATCAAAAGGCTCGCAACACAGTTACGTCAGATCATAGAAGATGTTTGATGCCAGGCTTTCCATCCTCCTCACCCCGCACGCGCTCCACCCTGACGCTCCCACAGCAGCGAGAGATCGAATCCTCGGGCCATCTTTTCTGTCTCTATTTTTCCGTTGAAAAGAAAATGAAAGCAAAAACACGCGGCTAGGGTTAAATGATCGTAATCATGTGAGCTCCTCGCAGTGACATCGATCGTAATCGCGCCGACATGCCCATCCATCATCGTAGTCGCGGCAACAACCGTGGTCGTGGCAACGCAGCGGTGCGGGCTGCCATCGTGATCGCACCGACGTCACTGTCTCCTGGTGTCATGCTCATGCTGTGCGGGCTTCGTCTTACCGGTAGAGGCTGTAGCACAGGGTACAGGCGCACCTTGAACCAGGAATCCATCGACAACGCTTCCTCTTGCGGCGAGGCGAGGCTGGCGGTGAGGGTCATGAGGGACGACAAATCCCGTGCGCAGACTCCATTGGATGGCGGGCGTACGAGGAAGGTGGATCCCCGAGCTCGGATGCGAATAGATGAGGCCGGCGACGAGCAGTTGACGAGGGAGAAGGGCACGCAGCAAGTGCACATGTTGGAGGAGCACGTGATGGGCAGCCACGGCGCCTGCGCTGCTGCCACTCCTGCCCTGCCTTAGAGCGCTGCCCCACGCCAGCGCCGCTATCGCGACCTCGCTGCTGACCACCCCGTACGTCATACCTCTAATATGATTTTAGTTTAGTAAACAAATTATAAAATGAGATCAAAATATAGCAAGTACACCACATTTTTATCATATTTACTTAGACGTGTTTTTAATAATAAAATCATAAAATTTTTTATTTAGCTTCCGAAACCATCCACTTCCTCTGCTTGCCTAACCATATGTGTGAATCGAATCCTACAAACGAGCGTTCCGACGTTTAGGCGGAGTCCTTATCGGCTACAAACCGTGGTACGTATGTATTCTGCTTTCCCCCACGAAAATAATGTACATATGGACGTGGCTTGAAACCCGCCGCAGCCGCCGTGATCGATATGGCGTCCGACCTCCCCGTCGATCTCCTGGAGGATATATTCCTCCGCCTCGACGACGCGGCCGACCTCACCCGCGCCTCTGCTGCCTGCACTTCCTTCCGCCGCGTCATCTCCGATGGCCGTTTCCTCCGCCGCTTCAGATCCCTCCATAGCCGGCCCGTCCTTGGGTTGCTGCTCAACGATCGTTACAAAACAGCATTATTCTACGCAGCCCAGACGCCACACCGTTCGGCTCAGGGCGCCGCCGGCTTCGCGAAAGCCATCGACTTCAACTTCGCTGATTTCCTCCCTGACCGGGAACGCTGGTGCGTCTGTCACGTCCAGGATGGCCGCCTCCTCCTCACCCCAGTTCCCTAGTTGTTATAACATGTCCAAGGAGCTTGTGGTCTACGACCCCTTGCACCGGCAGCACGTCCAGATCCCGACGATCCCCCGCGACCTGTTACTAGCTGATAAGCAACAGGATGGCACCAACGAGGCAATGAGATTCGATAGTCCCTTTCTCACGCCGGCTGTCGATGATGACGATGATGATGAGTCGTTGCTCCGGTTCCAAGTGACGTGCATTATTGCTCTGTCCAAAACAGAGGTGGTAGCCGTTGTCTTCTCTTCAGCCAGCGGGCAATGGCGACGCGCCGCGTCTTTTCAGAATCCGAGCTATGATTGGGCGGAGCTACTTTTGTTGAGCTGTCGTCGCCAGCACGTGCACTTCATTTGTTGAGCTGGGCGCCTCTTTTTTCAAGCGTCATGCTTGTTTATGACACGCGGGAGATGAAATTCTCCATCGCTGAGCTCCCGCACGAAAGCTTTGAGATGTTCAAGGTGCCAGTGGAGGCAGCTGGGGATGTTAGGCTTGGCCTATTATTACTTCACAAAAATGGATGCGCGGCGGATCTGTATAGCAAGGCATGGCAAGGCATCCAAGAACCGGAAGAGTGGCGGCACGACAGTTCGATCCTAATAATGCCTGGCTTTCATTTGAGGATGCTATATGGAGGAGGCGAGGGCTACGCTCTCCTACACGGGACTCCACAAGACCAGTATAAGCAGTGGGTTCAGAATTATAAGAATAAGAAGCTAGAAGCACATTATTTCACCTTGGACCTCAAGACATTGCTTGTTGAGAAGTTTTGTGTGATGGAAGATGACGGAAGTCGAAATAATAGATTTCTCTACGCAAGCTTCCCTCCACTGTTTTCTTCACCAAGTGTATGAAATTGTGAGAACCTTTTTTGGTTGATAAATTGGACTTTTTTGTTAGATTAATTGAGAACAACATGGTAATTCAAATGGAATTTTTGTATGAAATTTTTGTTAGCCGGATCAAAACGAGCTTATGTGTGGCACGGATTTGTCAGATGCATGGCTGTAGGATTTTTTTTTTTCTAGCACTGAGACTTTAGTCATGGTCTCACTCTATCATTGTGTATTCAACATCCGCATGTGCTCTCCAGACTGGCCAATGCTTTGCTAGGGATGGAAACGGATCCAAATATATATGGAATTGATAAAAAATATTACTATTTACTATTTTTTTCTTGTTGGGCACGGATATGAAATTATGACTATGAATATCTTGGATACCAAATAAAATGAATATTTTGGAGGATTCGCATTTGGATATCCAACTTTGTGCCTATAAATCTAATGATTTTAGAAAACAAATTATATAATGAGATGCCAAAATATAAGTATACTAATTTTTATCACACTTGAGACGGCGCTCCCACCTAGGGTTCAAATCTTGGGTGCGACACTTTATTCTGAATTTATTCCAGGATTTTTCAGCACTATGCATTAAGTGGTAGGCGACGTTCCCGAGGCGTCTGTGGTGACTTCGTGAACTTCGAATGTATTCATAGGGGTAAGGTTTACGTATGTGTATTCATAGGGGTGAGTGTGTGTGCGTATTGAGCGTCTGCGTTGTACTGTATAATCTCAAAAAAAAAGACGTTTTTGGTAATGAAATTGTTTTATTTATTTAGTTTCCGCCTCTTCCTCTGATTGCCTAATTAACCATATGTGAATGGCTCCTACACGAGCGTTCAGACGTTTAGGCGAGTGGCTTAAAACCCACTGCATCGATCTATCAACAGCCGTAGCCGCCGCCGCCGCCGCCGCCGTGATCCATGGAGTCGGACCTCCCCTTCCCCGTTGATCTCCTGGAGGAGATCTTCATCTACCTCGACGACGCGGCCGACCTCGTCCGCGCGTCGGCGGCCTGCACTTCATTTCGCCGCGTCGTCTGCGACGGCCGCTTTCTCCGCCGCGTTCTTCGACGCTTCAGGTCCGTGCACCGCCGGCCCGTCCTTGCGTTGTTGATTGAGGAACGGTATCAACACTGAAGAAGAGGATTATTCTGCCCAACCCAGCCGCCGCGGCGCTCCGCTCAGGCCGCCGCCGGCTTCGCGAAGGCCGCCGACTTCACCTTCTCTTTCCTCGCTGATGACCGCAGCCACTGGCGCGTCTGCGACGCTCGCGACGGCCGTGTCCTCCTCGCCCGGTGCCCTTGTCGAAACTACATGTTGAAGCTCGGGGAACTTGCGGTCTACGATCCCTTGCACCGGCGGCACATCAAGATACCGACAATCCCCAGCGACATGCTACTATCTGCTAAGCAGTATGTCAATAACAGGGCATTGACATTATTCGAGAATCCCATGCTCGCACCGCCCGCTGTCGAGGACGAGGGGTTCCAGGTGATGTGCAATGGTCTGTCCAAAACCAAGGTGGTGGCCTTCATCTTCTCTTCAGGCAGTGGGCAATGGCGATGAGCTTCTTTTCACAATCCAAGCTATGATTGGACACAAAATCCAAGCTACGATTGGACGCATCTAACTTTGTTAAGGTTTTGGTTTCGCCAGCAAGTCCACAGCCACGTTTGCTGGGCATGTCGTTCTGAAAATGTGATGCTTGTGTTTGACACGCGTGAGATGAAATTCTGCATCACTGACCTCCCACATGAAAGCATTGACATGTTGAAGATGGTTGTGGAGGCAGGGGATGGCAGGCTTGGTCTATTACTTCTCAGCGACGACGATGAATGCACAAAGATGGATCTGTATAGTAAGGCATGGCGACAAGGCATCCAAGAACCAGAAGAGTGGCAGCACGACAGTGCAATCCCATTAATGCCTGGCTTTCGTTGGGTGCTCGCTGGAGCGGCCGAGGGCTATGCACTCCTACGTGGGATTCCACTAGACGAGCATAGGCGGTGGATTAATCGTCGTAAGAAGAAGCCGTCTAAGCAAGGGTCTGATATTTGTAAGAAGAAACAAGAAGCACATTATTTCACCTTGGAGCTCAAGACACTGCTAATTGAGAAGCTGTGTGTGTGTGGGAATATGATGATGCTCAAATTAGTTTACTCTACGCAAGCTTCCCTCCACTGTTTTGTTCACCAAGTGTATGAAATTGTAAGAACCTTTTCTTTGCCCGTCGATAACTGAAACATGTGATTTTAGCCATCGACCGAACTGCATTATTATATTATAAAAGTTTGGGGCCATCTATCTCTATATTCTAATGCTTTGATTAACAGTATTCTTGCATTGGTCAGGGTCTTTAGTGTTGACATCTACTAGAATTAGTTTGATAAACAGTCTCTTCTGTTTAGTGTCCGCATTCTTGGTCATCCCTCTTCTCTATATATATTGACGTCCTTTTAATTGTTCTGATAGTATGTTAGTCAAATTGGTTGTTTTTATAGATAGAAAAAAAAGAATATTTGCCGAGTGAAAAAATAGATTTGTTCAATTTGAAACTTTTTTGTTACATTAATTGAGAACATGTGATTCAAATGGATTTTCAAACAATAAGTTCATGTAGTAGAGGAGTTTAAAAAATTCACTCACGAAGCTATGGGTGATCCGCAATCTGCAATATGCAGGCTGGGGAGCAGTGGGGCGAGGGTGAGAGGCTTATGTTTGCACCAATCTAGATGACTGGCTTGATTTGGTGATAAAATTAATTTCAGTAAACCTTACAAGTCGACAAGATTCTTTTATGTGGGATTTCTGTAAAAAAGGTACTTTTACCCTTCTTTTTATATGTATGTGATACAAGAAGGGTTAGTTTCCCCAAAGAACCGTATAGGGAACATGAAGGCACCTCTGAAAATTAAGACGACCTTCTTTTGGTACCTTCAAAAGAGGGTTACATTCACGATGCATGTTTTCTATGATTGTCACTTTGCCATATTTGTTGTTTTTTTTTGGCAAATCCACTTTGCAATATTTGTTTGGAATACCGTTTTTTATCACCATTGGAATTGAGCCCTTCTAGATTTGCCAACATATTTGATTCTTGGTTGAATGCCATTTGACCAAAACTTAAAAATCAAATTTTTGTTGGAGCTACTCCTGTATGTTGGGCTATGCGTGGTTGCATAGACTCTACGGCACAATTCTATATCCAATACATTTATGCAGGTTATCTTCAGGGCAAGATATATTGATGGGATTCGACAATGGTCCCTACTACATAAAGAATAGGCGATATTAATCCTCAAGAATGGATGCCTTCGCCAAAGCTTGCTGGGAGAAAGTTGGGATTACTTGGACAAATGACAGTGACATCAACATGAGAATTCAGAGGAATAAACAGAGGTTAGTTGTACCTATCTTCGTGGAAATCTTTCTCCTAGCGGCATGGGAACTGTGGAAGGTCAGGAACAGGCAGATCTTTGATGGAGTCCAAGCAACCACCTTTGCGAGATGGATGTACAATTTCAAAGAAGAGGCCACGCTTCAATCTTGTCGTATCAAAGAGGCCGATAGAGCGGCTGTTTTGCTCTAGCTTGATGCCTTGTAAAGTGCACTCTTGTATCTTCCTAGCTAGCTTGTTCAACCCCCCCCCCCCCCCAAGTCCCCAAAACTCTTGTTTGGTTCCTTTTTTATTTATAAAGTTTTCACCGTGGGGGCCTGCCCTATGGTTTTTCGCGTCAAAAAAAAAGAATGGATGCAAATTATTGGAGACCATAGTTATGGAGGTTTCTTGAGATAGTAATTATATATATGAGGTTTTTGCAAAGTTCGGCTGGAAATTTAGGAGAGTTGAACCATATAGCCACTTTCATCTTCTCTCTTTAATTCACTACACCACAACACCAAAAATAGAGATGGACGATCTGACGCTAAAAGCGGATACAGCGACAGACTATATGAGACTAAAAACATATAGCGACAGACTTCAGCTGTCAGTGTAAGTCCTGCCGGTAAAAATATTTAGCGTCAGACAGTACCTTTAGCAACAGTCTGTTGCTTTGAAAATATATAGCGTCAGACAGATTGCTACAACTCTATAGCGACTAGCATGCCAGTACTATTTAGCGACAGATAGCATGCCATTATAAATGTTTTTAGCGACTGATGGTTCGACAGGAGCATAAAAATGCATTTAAAAAAATAAAAGGCCATTTTATTGCAATTTAATACTAAAGTTACACCATTGTGTACATTCCTCATACAAATAGATTCATTCATGAGTCAAAACACATGCTTAGGTCAATGTGCAAATCCATAAGTAGCATAGATGACACGACCCTTATCACACAAAGATACAAGAACAGATGCGAAACTTCACCAATCTAAATTTTTTCTTAACAAGTTCTAGGCACAGCTACATGCATCAGCTTCTGGTGTTCTCTGAGGGCAACAACACTATTGATTTATCTGCAAACACAGACACAAGTACACACAATGAGAAATGAACCAGAAAATAAGGTTGGACAAAGGCAAACTGCAATCATGTGCAACCAACTGAAGAACCAAATGAAATGATAGAATATACCAATTGTAATAGCTACAATTGTCGATCAGCACTTAAGCAGACTATGGTAAATGAGGATGCAATCAATAGTGTTCTATTTCAAAACGGTTGCATGTACTATTTTCAACATGGTGGAGAACATGAGACAATAAACAAGATATATTTATGTTCAGCATATGTTACGGCCCGATTTAATTCAGGCCGGATCTGGTTGCAAGTATAAACCAAAGATACACAATTGAAAAAGGCAGAGGTTGCACCTGAACCTTTTAACTACTAGAAACACTAACAAGGAATGGAACAAAAGGCCTAGCTACCAGCAAAAAAGAAAAGCATTGAAAGGAAGGATCAATGATTAGCTACTGCAATGCAGAAAAAATGGTGATGCAGAAATTAAGTTTCAGAAACAACATACAAGCAGTCTACAGAAATACCTCCAAAGCAATTTTTAGAAACAATAGGATGCCAACTTTAGGGAATTATCAAATATACTTAAATGATTACGATGAAACTAAAAGGATAGTAATGTATGTTGTAAATACACGAAGAAAGCAGGACAAATATCTATTTATTATACTGATATATGGAGAATCTAGAATCAATATACCTTGAAGAAACCTGAATTCAGATTGTGGTAAAATACATGCACAATCCTGTCCTAAAGCAGCCTTTGCTCACTGCATTGCCATTCCATAATCATGTTAACCAGTACAACCTGCAAGACCAAGGTGACTCTAGTAATGTGAAAAATGAAGGTGTACAGTCAACAAAATCACAATGAAGGTGTACAGTCAAGTAAATCACAATTCATATGCAACTACGCACTGCACAGTCCAACCAACCCATCAGCACTAAAAAATTCATATATTAGCCGTGTGTTCTAATTTCATGATTCAATTTGAAGTAGCCACTGGACACAAATGAGGAGAGGATGACATCAATGCAGCAGATCTGCAACTGGTATAGGTTAGTGGGGAAGCTCCATGGTACTTTCACTAGGTGGGGTAAGGTGGGGTGGGGTGGGGTGGGGGGGGGGTGTGAAGCACTGAAATGAATCAGGCAGGATAGATCAATTATAGCTACTCTTAACACCGGAAACTCTTAATTTACTAAATATATCTCTGCCTACTGCATTGGTAATTATAGGGTCTTGACTTGAAATAGTCAGGAGGAGCATGTGTGATGGTATTTAAGCTTGCAGTAATAATTTACTAGCAAGGTAATTGTTCTTACCTTGTTCCATGATTTTCATTTGAAAAATGCACTGTACATTCCTATACCATACAGAGCTAGATGTCTGACGGTGTTTCAGTGTTGTGGTGTAGTGCTAGTAATTAGTACTTTTGGTAACCAAATACAGACAAAGAGAAAAAAAGATATAAATTCAAATGTGAGTTAAGACTGAAGGACACATGCCGCAAGAATCTGCTCATTTAAAGCATGAAGCTGGTGTCAGATTATATTTGTTCACACTACAAAATTTTATACCACAGAGCAATTATAAATGAGATCAACAATTCACAACTATCATTTGTATTGTCACTTGTCCACAGAACCTCTACATATTTTATAAGGAGACAAGCTTAAGATACTACTATGCTAGAATTTCTGACCATATCCCAATTATAAACTCATTCTTATGCTGTTATTATACATGAGATTTCCAACATTGAAGAGTTTCCTCAGCTAGGCAGGAAGGAGATGTCATCCCTCAAATGTTTCTAGAATGTTGAGATATTGAGTACGGCTGATGTCAGTAGACAGCAAGCTCAAGAAGATCCACTGTAACATCACTGCATATTTGTCATACAAATAGGTTCAATCACAACAAAGTCTGAACATTCATCAATGATAAAGCCCATAATCAGACATTATGTATATATATGATACAACACATATATTATTATATAAAGAGAGACATGTGAAAAGTATCTAAACACATTATATAAACAGAGATGTCACTAACTAATATCAAGCTGAAGTCAGTTGTTAACCGAAAAATTGAAGCAAATAACTAGAAATTGAGTGTATAATGAACAAGCACATGTATTCTATCTGCAAGCATTACTCCCTGCACTGAAGTCAAATTAGGAGCCCAGTGTAATTAAAAGCCATGTCATGGCAACATTCTACAGTTCTGGACTGATGGCTGTCTTTTTTTATTTTTCTAAAACTCCTGATCTATTGCTTGTATTTGCTATCAATCAACCTCTCTATGTCCCTACTAAAAAACTCCAACAGCACTGAAATAGTAAACCAAATGTGTGCGGCTGAATCGTTGACGATGTGTTCCTTATGAATGGTAACCAGTTTTTTAAAGATATATACATGTAAGGAAGATCGGGCATTACACATATATATGCAAATAAGGCTTCTACGAAAATAGTATAGGTTAGATTAGTCTCTGACTTACCAAGAAGGGTGCCTCTTGCTACCAGAGTTACTAGCTAGAGTAAGACTTGTTATCCCTGGTAGGCCATGTAACATAATCAGAAGCTCTCTATTTTTTTGTTCACAAGCAGATTCATAAAACATTGTTATTCGAACACAAAAAGCTATCCTCGCATGGTTTGCATTGTGCAAAGGAAAAAAAAACCACACTCCTCAATCTCCACAACAAGGCACTCCTCTCCTCCTCTACCGGGACTCACAGAGAAAAAGAAGATCTCCTCGATGAACTGCCATAGGAAATTGAAGAAACGAACAGGGCCAAACAACTTACATGGAACCTTAGGGAAGTAGAGGCACAACAAACTAATTTTGTTGGACCGCAATGGCGTGTCTTGGAGGGGCACGTGTCCTCGGCCAGCAAGCAAATCCACCGCCGTTGCCTCCCTGCTTTAGCAGCGGCCTACTCATCCCGTGTTGCTACCTTCCGCTGGTGCGCCAGATCCACCACCACCACGACCTCGGGTGATGCCGCCGCGTCCTCAGCTGATGCCGCCTCCAGACGATCCAAGAGGGCCCTAGGTGAGGAGAGAGCATCGTGTGAGGTGAAAAGAAGGCACCTGGAGAGGGGGAACGAAGAGAAGCACCAGGGAGGAGAAGGATCTGTGCGGTGGATGGAAGAACTCGGTGGCAGGGGGCTTGCGGCGTGGCTTTGTGCGGCGATTTGGGGAGAGAGACGGGAGGGAGAAGAGAGAGCAAGCGGCGGCGATTTGGGATACTGGGGAGAAGAGTCCTTAGGGTTTATCTGTCTTGGTGGGCTGGGCTAAAATTCGCACTGGGCTGGATTAAGGTGGGACCATTTTTTAGGTACAGACAGCATGACGATACAAGGAACTTCAGCGACAGATGAAGGAACGGTAAATTGAATACATATACCGACAGATTGTGAATCGCTAAACCAGGAATTAGCCACAGATTATCTGTAACTTATCTTCAGTGTCAGATAATCCATCTATAAATATAATTTTCAGCGTCAGATGTCTGACGGTGTTTCGGTGTTGTGGTGCAGTGATTGTAGTTTGCTATATCTCATGGAATTGGACCCTATCTGTTTGATTATGTATTGATTCTCCTCAGAAAATAAAAGCTGAAACTTTGTTCCATAACTAAAAAAGAAGGTGCGGGCCTTTAAAAATAATGATCTAGTGTTGGATAGTTTTATACCTTGATTGTTAGGGCTCAAGCTCTCAGAACACCGCTCCAGGAGTAGGTGCTCCACCATGGAGCAGCTCTAGAGTCCAGCTAAGCTCCCACCAAACCGTACCATTTGGTAGAGATCTAAGTCTAAGAAGGACTCATGTATTATTATGGAAACAAAAATTGGGGGATAAAATGAATAAACCTATCTTCCTCCGGATTCTTCCACCCACGGCAGTAGCCGGTGCGGAGCCATGCTCCTCCTGGAGCGCTCGGAGAGGCCGGTGTGTTTGGCGTGGCGCGACAACTTGGCGAAGACTGCAGGGCACTGCTCCTATCGGCGTGGTGTAGGTTGGACTCCAGCACTGCTTGCCATGGCTGACCTCCTGTGCGGTGACCTTGACCTATTTCTATAGGTTTTCATGAAATAATCGACATTATGGCTGCCAGGTGAGAAGAGTTCCAAACCACACTCCTTTCCACTGTCTCGCCTTTGGCCAGGCTACCTTTGGGATGCTCCCGCACCACCCAGCTGGGCTAGCATGTCATATATCTGCCCTAGCCAGTGTCGATGGCCGTCGCCGCACACAAGGCCAGGTCTGCCGTTGTCTAGCTGCCACCCTGACAAGGCCGTCCAGCTAGCCGGATTGGGCCGAAATCGGCGTTGTCAGACGACAGTGGGGTAGATACCGACGAGGGATGGGCTAGCGGCAAGTAGTAAGGCAGGCACTACGCCAAAAATGTTTAACCACATCATTGCACTTTGGCAGTTCCACAGACAATTATAATGCCTGCTGTGACAAATCCCACGATATACACTGCACTGGGCATTTTTTTTACCATGGCAGACATTATTGCCCACTGCAGTAAATCGAACCATCGCGGGCATCATAAGATGTCTGTTGCAGTAAATAAGGCATTTACTGCAGCGAACATCTTAAGGTGTCCGCTGCGGTAAATCGATTTACCGCAGTGGACATCATTAAAGGCCCATCATAGAAAATCAGAGGCCCAATAAGCCCAAAGCGATGCCCAATATTTCCATCTTGATATATATAATGCCATCTAGGTTTTGCTCATTCTCTCCCCACCTGCAGCCACCCTCCTTGCACGCTGCATGCTCCTTCTCTCCTCACGTGATGCATGCTTCATTCTTCGACGGGCGTGTCTCATCGCTCCTCCCCCACTCTCTCTCTCTGCTTCCTCACTCTCTCCAGTCTCCACTCTCTCTCTCTCTCTCCAGTAGAGGAGGAGCTTGACGGCGAGGAGCAGCACCGGCCATCACCTCCATCGCGAGTTCTCCCCTTTCCCAGATCCAAATCGACGGCGGCGGCCGCACTTTCAGCGTTGGCTCGTGGTGGTGTCAGCACATGGAGCGATGCCACGGTGGCGAGCCGCGCTTTCAGCGATGGCGGGCAATGCTTGCAGTGGCGTAGGCGCACGGTGGAAGGTTGCGGAGGAGGAGGGGAGGACCATGTCGCTCGCTTGTGCGGCGGCGTGCTACTACTAGAACTGGGAAAGCACTTCTCCAGGATTGGCACCGCACATCCGACATGGAGGAGCTCAATCCGGCCATGGAGGAGGTATGCCTCGTCGTCCTCTCTCTCGTCTCTCAGATCTAGAGCCATCCCTAACTCCCTCTCCCCTTCCAGAGGCGGTGCCCGAACCATTTTACTCCGGTGAGCGGCGCATGGAGAAGCTGCGGACCAACAACGGTGCGGGATCTAGCAAGGTGGAGCTCCCGGCGACGGCGGGCTCGATGGTCCTAGATCCATCCCATGTGGGCTATTTTCTTTTTTATTTTTGTTTTTTGGATTTGATTTACCACAACGGGCAAAGGCGCCCACCACGGTAAGCCATGAGTTACCGTGGTGTGGCACCACCAGCGGACGCCTTTGTCCGCTGCAGGAAACCGAAAAGGCCTATTGTGGTAGTTACTTTGCGACGCAGTGAGGGGTGCTACACACCGTGGGCTAGGCTATGGGGGCGCTCGTCGTGACGGAGGCACAAGAGCATGGAAAGAAAACAAATCAAATCATATATGTTTGTGTAATGGATGGCAGTGATGGCTAATTTTCACCAACTCCACAACATTAGAGGTTTTGGAGCACGAAATGAGATATATGGATTCTGTCGATCTGGGACGGTCGGACTAATTAGGGCTCGCGCGCCAGGAAAGAAACCAGCGGACGATCAGACATGCACAAATGCTCCTTTTTTAGCAAAAAATAAATAAATAAATTCCCGCAACTTTGTTTTTTTTGGAAAGTTTTCTATTTTTAATAAAGGAAAGACAACGTTACAAATTCAACCGCATAGCTTCCATTATATAACTTATACGTCTAACTTATAATCTAACTTATACACATAACTTATATGATTTTTGACCCTTATAAGTTATGCTCTAACTTAGATATCTAACTTATTACGTGAAAACACATATCTTTCTAATTTATTGTATTCTTTATCGAGAATGCCGCCACTCGGATTCAAACCGAGATGCTTGAGCACTCCTTCCTAAGAGCAGCTTGTCTACCAATTTCACCACGGCGGCTAGTTTTAAATAATAAATAGTTAACTTAGCGCTCTCGTGCCAAGAAAGAAACCAGCGGACAATCAGACATACACAAACTCTCCTTTTTAGCAAAAAAATAAATTCCCGCAACTTTTCTTTTTTGGAAAGTTTTCTATTTTTAACAAAGTAAAAACAACGTTACAAATTCAACCGTATAGCTTCCATTATATAACTCATACGTCTAACTTAGAATCTAACTTATATGCATAACTTATATGATTTTCGACCCTTATAAGTTGTGCTTCTAACTTATATATCTAACTTATTACGTGAAATTTCACTTTGTAAAATTTAGAATCTAATTTATATGCATAACTTGCATGATCTTCAATGTTTCTAAGTTATTTCGTAACTTATATATTTAACTTATCATGTGAAAACACATATCTTATAACATTACAAAGTTAGAATCTAACTTATACACAGAAACCAGAACATAGAAAAAAAATTATACACACAATGACTGTAGTATATAAAAAAATGTGAAAAAATTCTTTAAAGTATATCCAAGTGGGATCTAATTTTATTGGTCTCTTCAAGTAGAACATATCGGTGCAAACGAAATTAGACACGGATACACGGTTTAAAAATTATAGCAAGTTGAAATAAATGTTTTTCTTTTTTCGCTGATGTCAGCGTTGACATTAGCACAAGAAAAAAAGACAAGAAAAAGAGAACAGTGCCCATTGCTTAGAGTGTTCGCAGCATCCGCAACCGAGCGCACGGTCGCGAAAGGGGATTTTCGGATCCCGGGGCTGGATCCCAGTTTTTGGCACATCTAATGTTCATAGAGTTGAAGTGTTTGGCTAGAAAAAATAAGAGTGAGTGATTTGGAGCTGACGCACGGAGCTCTGTCAAATAATTCCTTATGTGGTCTACCTGTGCGCTTATCACGAGGCACCCAATGCACGACCTCCCTCAACTACCGTGGTCGTTCGATTATTTCTTTTAAACTACATAACCAATGTTTTTATATTACAATATTTAATTTTGAAGCCATTTTTTTCGCACCTTGGATGGTCTTACATGACACCACTTCAGAGAGGCAGTAAATTCGACAATGAAAAGTTTAGAGAGCCTAAGTGTTTGTTGTACTCTATGCCCACTTGACGCCTAAATGTTTGCTGATCTCTATGCCCACGTGATGCCTCCCGGCTGCTCGAAGTCTAAGTTGTTTTTGCTCGGTTACACTTACACTTGGGAGCTGAGCTCGTCGCAACAGAGTACGAGTGCCATAGGGTTTGCATGTCCGCATCAGACATGACATTGGGATATCCATGTAATTTTACGAAACAGATTATATAATGAGATATCAAAATATAGTAAGTACTTATTTAGAAGTGTTTTCAATAATCATTATTTTTTTAATTTAGTTTGGGTATAAGCATCCGCTTGCTGTGATAGCCAAACCGTACGTATGTCAGCTTGCTACTCGAACGTTCTGACGTATAGCAGATCAAGTCCGTATCGGCTACGAACCTTGGTAAATATATGTATTCGAACTTTGTATACCCACAAAATAATGTACATGGACTTGGCTTAAAACCCGCTCCATCGATCTATCAACAACTGCGCCGCCGCCGCCGATGGACGTGTTCAATGGCGTCGGACCTCCCCTTCCCCTTGCATCTCCTCGAGGAGATCTTCCTCCGCCTTGACGACGTGGCCGACCTCGCCCGCGCCTCCGCTGCCTGCACTTCCTTCCGTCGCGTCGTCTCCCACGGCCGTTTCCTCCGCCGCTTCGGGTCCCTGCACGGCTGGCCCGTCCTTGGGTTGCTTGCTGACAAGAGGCGCCACTTCGAAACAGAAATATTCTTCCCAGTCCAGCTGCCGTGGCGCACCGCTCCGGCCGCCGCCGGCTTCACAAAAGACGCCGACTTCACCTTCTCTTTCCTCCCAGAACCCAAACGCTGGCGCGTCTGCGACGCTCGCCACGGCCGTGTCCTCCTCACCCGGAACATGAGTCGTCACCGCACGTTGTTGGAGCTCGAGGATCTCGTGGTGTACGACCCCTTGCACCGGCGGCACGTCCAGATCCCGGCAGTCCCTGGCGACCTGCTACTATCTGCTAAGCAGGATGACAATGACGAGGCAATGACATTCGTTGATCCCTTGCTCACATCGGCCGCCGACAAAGACGAGATGGATGATGACGAGGGGTTCCAGGTGATGTTCACTGCACTGTCCAAAACCAAGGTGGTGGTGTTCGTGTTCTCGTCAGCAAGCATGCAATGGTGTCACGGCGCATCGTTTCACAATCTACGGCATGTATGGTCGAATATACATTGGTCTCGCCGGTACGTGCACGGCTGCATCTGCTGGTTGGACGATTTTGACAACGCGCGCCATGCTTGTGTTTGACACGCGTGAGACGGAAGTCTCGATCACTGACCTCCCAGACGACCATGTAGACAGGGGATGGAAGGCTTGGTCTATTACTTCTCAACGACCATGGATGCACGCCGGCGATGGATCTGTGTATAGTAAAGCTATGCAAGGCATCAAAGAACCGGACGACGAGTGGCGGCATGAAAGCTCGATCCCACTAATACCTGGCTTTGAACTGACGCTGCATGGAGCAGCCGAGGGCTACGTTCTCCTACGTGGGATTCCACGGCTTAAGCATCGGTTTGATGTTTGTAAGCAGAAAACAGAAGCACATTATTTCACCGTGGAGCTCAAGACATCACTAGTCAAGAAGCTGTGTGTGTTGGAATATGACGAAAGACGCCGTTGTTTCCTCTACACAAGCTTCCCTCCACCTCTTTCTCCACCAAGTGCACGAAATTGTAAGGAGCTTTCCTTTTCCTCGCCGTCCTCAACAACTGAAACATGGGAGTATATTGATCTGGCTGAATTATTTGACTAGTTGGGGCCATCTTTCTATATATTCGAAGGGCAATGCTAAGGTACATCTTTTACCTCTAAGAAGGTAATATGTTAAATCAATCTGAGCCATTGATTTTTTTAATTTTATAATCTACATAATGAATTAAAAATCTAGAAAAACAAAAATAATTCCCTCCGTATTTCCACTAATGACGCGAGAAAGATCGTGTAGAATCTTCTTCTCCGTGAACATAGGATCCTCCCCTAATCACGCGAGACAAGAATAGTAATAAAGTGACATGACATGCAGGTATAAATATATATGACACAATACCTTACTTTTTGAAGTGATATGACACGTTACGTTGACAAAGAAAGACCAATCATCGTGTATTTTTACAGTTGGAAACAGTTAATTCAATGCATGAACTGACTCACTGTAACGCACATGCAAGTCACATTATCGGCCTCTCATGTTAACACGTATACACATGCTAACACACGAATGTAAGTTACATACACGTAGTCACGTCACCGGCCACTCAATAACACGTACATATACACGCTACATGCATATAAGTCACGACTTGTCAAAAAAAAAATATGTAAGTCACGTACAAAATACAAGGTAATCGAAGTATATCGCTACCATATTTGGCAGATCACGAATGCATCACACATTTGGAAAAAAAAATTATATCAAAAACTTTCCTTATTTATCATATTCCATAAATTAATAAATATAAATATTTGACGTATTACTTCTTAGGAGGTAATAGTTGATTGTAACCATCGGATCAAAATAAATGAACGGCTCACGGTCATTTGGGTGTACCGCAGTGTGATCTATATTCGAATACTTTAATAACAGTATTCTCCGCCAGGATCTTCAGTTTTTATATCTACTTGTATTAGTATGATAATCAATCTCTTCTGTTTATTGTATGCATTTTTTTGTCATCCCTCTTCCCTATATATTGTACGTACTTTTAATAGTACTGTTATTCAAATTGTTGAATCTTTTGAATTTTAAGGAAATGTTTCCTGAGTGAAAAATGGATTTCTTCAATTTAAAGCTTTTTTAGATTAATTGAGAACAACATGGTGATTGAAATGGATTTTGGAACAATAAGTTTGAGCCACATAGAATCTGAAACAAGTATGGGTTCTCAAATTATTGATGTGAGGAGGACGATGAGGACACACAAAACCTCACTCATGGTCACTTACGTGTGGTGATTTGATGAGGTAATGGATGAGGACAGTGATCACTTAAGCTGTGATTTTAAAGTCTTATTGAAGCAAACGTTAGACTTTATTGTTCTCTCATGAGACCGGTGAGACAGATTTTACAAATGGTTTTAAACAATATTTGTTGTGGACAAGAATTTTTAGGGCACTGGTCCGAACCTCATGGTAGGTCCAATGGTATTTTATTAGGAGTGAACTTAGAGGCCTTAGAAATAAAGCAGATGGCTTCCAATGAATTCTGATAACAGTTTATTTATGGGGCTGCTCAAAATGATTTTAAAGAATCTTTTCTCATGGAGGAGTCAGTACGAACACACACTTCTCGAGACTGGTACATCACCATCGGTGCCTAACCCATTTGGACCGACAGTGATGTGGGGTTCACATCACTGCCGGTTTTTACGCACCGGCAGTGATAATTCATCAACACTGCCAGCTCGTAGCACCGGGCGGCAGCGTTCTCAGGCATCAACACTACCGGTTCGTCTAAACTCAATAATTTAAAAGTTATTCCAAGCCTTGTCCAAAATAACATCTTTTGTGAAAGTGAAGGGGGTAATTATACTTTTGCTGAATACAAAAAAAAAATACTTTTGCTAAATACGTCAAGGCCGTGCAAATAGTCAATATTAGGGGGCCTACCCTGTTTTAGCCGCCCGCTTCCTCTCTAAATCTCTGATTGGCTAATTAAACCTTATATCTGAATCGGTAATACACTACACGCATTTATGCGAGTCCTTGTGGGCTATGAACAACCTTGGTATCTATCTATATACTAGTTAAGTGCCCGTGCGTTGCTATAGGTTTTAAAATCCACACAAGGCCACATATTTTCCAGCCAACACGTATGTGGAGGAAATACATCGAAGATAACACAACCTGCTATTTAAATACAGCTTGGTGAATACATTGGTGGCGCAATTTGATATGCATTATGCTGTTATTTGTAATCAGTCGGTAGAATCAATTCAAATAACATAGATTTTTGGCGGTGCCTGCCAATATGTCACTATGATAGTAAATGCTATAACATAGATGGTTGATCGAGCATACAATGGGTTGCCGTATCTTTTTTAACTCTAACATCAATAAAAATAAAAATTATTGAACGGAAGACATTACCTAACCTTGATTATGGTGAAGAAATATACATAGGGTTTACCATAGCAATGGAATCTGGATGTACATTGTTGGCATGAAATTCCTTTCTCCTTGTGTAGGAAGCTCTCTTTGACTGCTTTCGTTCAACCGTCGCATTATATAACCTTTCACGTTCTTGCCTAGCTTTCTTCTTCTCAAGTGGCATATTTTTATACCATTGTCGGCTGTAAGCACATTTTTTTCATTGAGCATATATGCAGCGTCGATTGAAGAGTTTTGTCCTAAAGTTTGAATACATACACTAATTAAAACATTTTTATTAGTGAAATTTCATTTTAGTATACTCACGGATTAATATTTATTTTGACTCTTGTACTTATTCAATCAATTTTATGATCTAAAGTAAGAAAAAAATAAAACATGCATAGAATGCATCAATAAAATATTCAATAGTATCCTCGTTATGTACAGACATGAATCATAGTTGAATGTTCAATCATTCCCATTGAACCATTTACCATAGTTAGCAGGATCCTCATTATCTTTGTTTCTTGCTAACACACCACCTAAAAAATTCAAAACTATAATAGATGAATCATGAGAAAGACACTCTATGTATATATTGAGCAAAATGTACGTACTGCAACTATTATTTAGTTTTGAGAGCATATGTTGCTCCTTTTTTCTGTGATAAGATTCACGATGCTTTCTGTTTATTTCTTCTCTTTCATGGAAGGCATTGACACATGACGAGCTCTATCCCTTTTATTTCTATGTAGCCTAGGGTCCATGACTTCTGTACATGAACTAAGCGTGTTTTTACCCACTGTAAAAAAACTTCTGATGAGAAACCATAGTTATTGTTACATATAACAATATTACTCAAAGTATCATCACCCTTTTTGCGTTGGTATAATTCACAGCGCTTCTTGTTCAGTTCATTCCTCCTCTCTTCAGACATTGATGCAAATCTTGCTCTTTCTCTTTCCCTCTTGCGCTCCTTTGCGTCTTCATCCACATCACTAATTTTGATGCATTTTGATAAGCAGATAAAGAAATTTATCAACCTAGTAATTAGCGGATTTTCAACAAACAATCAAAAGAATTCACTGTTCAAGTGGAAATATTGTAACACATTTTTGCTAGTTTATTTATTTTATTATATTACATTGCACTCTGGAAAGTTCACAGGATAATATTGATAGTTCGACTGTATATCTGAAATTAGCGTGAATTGTTAGCATCCTTTTTTTTCATGCAGGATTACATTTGGCGATTATTATATCCTAAAACCCATAGACCAAATGGAAAAACTTTTCTAGCCATATGGGCCGGATTACCTCAAACAAATATTTACTATAGACACTAATACAAAATTTTAAAAGGGTTCTTCTTACTCAGGTCAGTCATATTTGTCGTCGAGTAGGGCACGTGCGTTTCCCTTCAGCTTCAGCTCTGAAGAATTATCCAGCTGCTATGTCAGTTCAGGCATAAAAGCAGTAGAGAGCATATCAGTTCTGTTTCATTTCAGCGAAGCATTGACAAGTTACTATTTGTTTGTGTCTTAAATATTTAAAGCCATCTACGAAGCTGTTGTAAGTTCTAATTACGCTACATAATAGAGATAGCCTGATATCGCTGATACCCAAGGAAGAGAGTCAGGCCATTGTGTATTCTGATTCCTGATTCCACGGTAAAGGTTTACTCTTTATCTTCATGAACTTCATTTTATTTATTTAAGACATAGTTAGTTGGCCATTGCATGTTGATAGTAAAATATTTGCTTTGGAGCAGCATAGTTTTCCACTGAATTTATGCTTAGAAAAAAAATACAGCAGTGGAAGATTGATAAATTGCATAGGTCTTTTGTCCTATTTATTTGTGGGGGTTTCATTTGTTCTGAACTCCTAGTTGCACAATGTAAATTTAGTTTATTTAAAATACTAAGCGTTGAATCATGAGAATGACTTGTTTCAAATGAACAATTTTTCCAAAAGATAGGGGTTGGAATTACTTAACAAGTAACCTTGAAAGAAAGGTACAGGAACCACGTCCTGTCAATATGCCAAATGATTTATATTAAAAAAATAAAAAGCTAATAGGCATTTTGCTTTAGGAACCCTAAACTATTTCTGAATCAATCCAGTCCATTTCTATTTTTCTTTCTCTCTAGCATTCTTTCAACTGGAACCCTCTCTTGTTATATATTCTTGACCGCTGGTCCTTAGAATGTTATTATCACGTACAGACATATAGGCGCACTGAGGTTTGGCTGATTGGCTCTGCTTGCACATACATAGAGTGGAGGTAGGCGCTGCACTTACATGGACTGTGGGCGCGGGCAGCGCTGATTATTGGCGGCGTCCAAGGAGTCCTCACATCTGATTAAGGCAGATTATTGAAACACTCATGAGATTAGGGTGAAAACTGAGAACGGGATGCACACCAATTCATGGGGGCTGAACTTTGTTAGGGTTGCACTTACGTCGATTGTGGGCGTGGGCGGCGCTGATTATCGCCGCAGGCGTCGTCTATCCGTCCAAGGAGCACACACGACCAGCACCAGCAGTGGTCGCCTCCGCC
>CM041646.1:3064471-3139052 GCA_023333625.1 Bothriochloa decipiens
CAGCATGGTTAGTGTGAATAAAAACATTTTCTCCCACTAAGTAAGATATAAACTTTTCAATAGAAAAAACAACCGCCAAGAACCCTTTTTCTTCAAAAGTGTAATTAAGCTGTGCTCCTGTTAGCGTTTTGCTAGCATAAGAGATCACGTGATGCCTCTTATTTCTGGTTTGGCCCAAGGACCACCCCAACAACCTATTCACTAGCATCACATATGATCTCGAAGGGTAGCGACCATCTGGAGGTTGGGGGATTGGCGCTAGATGAGTGCTTTCTTGAGTGTATGGAAAAAACTTAAGCACTCATCCATGAACTTGAATGGTGTATCCTTAGGTAACAGGTTCATGAGGGGTCTAGAAATTTGTGAAAAATCTTTGATGAATCCCCTGTAGAGCCCCTCATGATGACCTAGGAAGCTACAAATTCCTTTCACATTCACAGGGAGTGGTAGTTGTTCAATAACCTCGATCTTGGTTTTGTCTACCTCAATCCTCCTTTCAGACACAAGGTGTTCAAGGACAATGCCCTCACGGACCATGAAATGGCACTTTCCCAATTAAGTACTAGGTCCTTTTCTTGGCATCATTGCAAGACTTTGTTTAAATTCTCAAGACAATGATCAAATTTTTTTCCATAGACTAAGAAATCGTCCATGAAAACTTTCATGATCTCTTCAATCATGTCTGAGAAAATGGACATCATGCATCATTAAAATGAAGCAGATGCATTACACAACCCGAACGACATTCTACGACAAGCGTATGTTCCATACGAGCATGTAAAGGTTGTCTTGCTTTGATCGTCGGAGTGGATGGGAATTTGATGATATCCTAAATACCCATCGAGGAAACAGAAGAAAGAATGTTTTGCTAACTGTTCCAACATCTCATCAGTGAAGGGTAGCGAAAAGTGATCTTTCCTAGTTGCCACATTAAGTTTCTAGTAATCTATACACATTCCCCACCCCGTGACGGTTCGTTGTGTGACTAACTTATTTTTGCTATTTTCAGCAACCGTCATGCCTCCTTTCTTGGGAACCACATGGATAGGACTAACCTAATCGCTATGTGGCATGAGATAAATAATCCTAACATGAAGAAGTTTGAGGGCTTCCTTCTTCATGACTTCCGTCGTCTCATTCTTGAGCCCTCGTTGAGGTTCTCGAGAGGGTCTATGCGAAGGGTCAATAGGAATGCGATGGGTACAAAGTGCTAAGCTTATCCCCTTAAGATCTTCCAAGGAATACCCGAAGACAGACCTATGCTTCTCTAGAATGGTGATGAGTTTGGATGTCTCCTCATTGTTAAGCTTATCGCTAATGATAACAAGAGTTTATATGTCGCCATTCAAGAAAGCAAAACATAAGCCAGCAGGCAGGGGCTTAAGCTCAACTAGAGATTGTGTCGGTACTTCCTCCTTGGGAAGGTCAAAGGTCTCTCCTAAGTCATCCTCTTCTTCTATGAAGAGTTCTGCATCTTTTTATAAGGACGACTTAAGCGAATCAAAGGGTAAAACTGACTTGACTTCCGTGGGCATGTCATGATAGGGGAGAGGTTCTGCCATCAAGTTTTTAGCTCTAGTGACTTGGATGAAAAAGGATTCCCTCCCAACTTCACGTCCAGATCCCCCATTTTTGGTGGGTCAATGAAAAGTTTTTCTAGGGGATGCCTTATCATGATACCAAAATCTTAGATGTCAAAAACATGGAAATAAAGGGTCATTTAGACATTATCATGATGTACTATCATGTTGTGCAGAATCCCACATCCTTTCAAGCTAATGTGTGGGGCAACTCTAAGAGATTTGTTTTGTCGTTACCTAGGAAATGGGTACCCTAAACCCTTTGTTTACCGGACTAAACCCCGAAAAATCAGCAACACGAACCCTCCAGTGGCCTCCCATGATTAACATTCGAAGGCCCGCAGGCTAAAGCATATTGGGTTGACCCATGAACGGGCTATGACGGCCCAAAGCCAAAGCCTGCTCGAGGGGCTATCGAGCAGACTGGGACTGTACACTCGAGGGTACAATTCGGGCAACCCCTCGAGGATGGAACTTCACCCGGCGAACGAGCCTGCCCTCGAGGATGGAACTTCGTTCACGCGAATAGGCAGTCCTCGAGGACAGTGCACCCCTCAGCTACCGACTCTCCCGTACGGATCCGGGCGCATTTAATGCGTTTTAGCTACCCCCGCCTAACCGTATGGCCACAGTTACGGTAACAGTTGTGGGAATGGCGGTCAAATCTTGCTTTTACCGCCCATGCCTCGGAATCCCGCGGGTCGTAATTCGCTGTTGCGCCATGCCGAGCACTGTGCCCCGTCCAGCGCCCCCTCGAGACGCATAAATCAGCACGTTTCCCGCATTTCCCGGGATTCAACCTTATCCGGTGAGGCTCGACCCCTTCGACTCGACCCCCTCGACTCGAGCCAAGTCCTCGACCGCCGCCCCTCGACTCCGTCAGATGAACCCTCGAGCGGGACTCCAACGACTCCGGGCTGCACTTCAACAACTCCGGACATGACGGCTGCAGGGCCTCCCATACCGACGTACATCACTACAGTAGCACCGACGTGATCGGCCTCCACGCCGTGCGACGCCAGCCATGCGAACTCTAAATATATGTACTCCTGTGCCCCTCGTTCACCTATAAAAGGAGGCGCCAGGACGTTAGGGAGGACAGAACGACAGGATCTAGAGCATAGAAACGCTAAGGCTTTAGATCACAAAACAATACCGTGAGACAGAGTAAAGTAGAGAGCTAGGCGCTCGAAACGCCCAAGCTCTAGCTCACGCTCCTCACACCTGCTTGTATTTTCCCCTGTACTAGCACTTCAGTGCAAGATAACACGAACTATCCTCCCCCGCTGGACGTAGGGCCTTCTTTGCCCGAACCAGGATAAATCACCGTGTCCTTCTTGCATCACCCACCGGATTAAGGGAGCACGCGATTACGAATATTACTCGTTGGTGTTAACCCCTCGGGGGTTAGAACACCGACAGTTGGCGCGCCAGGTAGGGGAACCGCATGTCACTAACGATTTCCCGCCATTTTTCCGGATGGGCGACTTTGTTTCACCACTTCCGCGCGCTACGGTGATCTGGTTTGGGAGCCTGGAGTTCATGACCCTCGGCTAGGGCTATGACATGACCCTGCTCTTGATCAGTGACCCAAACGGAGGTTGCGGTACCCCCCACGCTCATGGGGGGCCGCTCGCCAGTCTAACCACCATGCTGCCACATCCAGGAGGAGGCACGATCGACACCGTCATCGCCATCAACCTAAGTCGAGGATGGTTCCCACCACTTTCTCCTCGCCCCTGACTGGAGACGAGGAACCCCTTGTTGAGGGGTTGTCTGACACGAGTTCAGAGGTAGAGGGCAAACCGGTAGGACCCCACCACAACCCCGACTCCACCTTCGCAGTACGCTCATCGAGGGAGCACGACAAAGTCCCCGCTCGATCGAGCCCGCTCCCGCACGAGCTGTTCGAGCATCATCGGCGGCCTTCGTTCGACTTGAACAATGCCACGACGACGATCTCGACAGCAACCCACTCCAACATGAGCACGTTAGAGGACCGCCCAGGAGCCCTTTTTCATGCAATGACGGACGTGGGGACTGCCACACTAGCCTCCGAGGGCTTGGCCTTCGCGAGAGCGCCCGGCCCCCGGAGGTACACCGTCGGCGCACTTCGACTGTAGCTGCAGGAGGAGGCGCGGGGACAATTCCTCATTTTCTACTGCGGCGACCCCCACTCTAACTCTGATCATTGGGATCCTACCCGCGAGTGCCTCCACATCGATGGAGATGTCGACTCCGATCAGGACACCATCGATCCAGTGGCCGGGGTAGCTACCGCTGCGGCGGGAGGTGCTCTCCCCAGAGCAGAGGACCAACAACCAGACGCACCCCAAGAGGCGTGCCCCCGTCCTGGCGAGCAGGACGCACAGCTGGCACAAATTCGGGAGTTGCAGGCGAAGCTCGCCGACGAGCAGGAATGATTGCGCCTGCTCGAGCTAACCCTCGAGCAAGAGCGACAACCGCCCAGTGGTAGAGCCTGAGCCAGGGCCCGAGAGGTCAACCAGCAGATCAATGAGGCTGGGGAACCCAAGCAACCCGCCAACCGTTATCCCCGAGCATGCCAGAACATTGTCGCGGTTTCTATGCTCCTTCGCAATATGCCCGCGCCATCCAACTCGCAAGCTCGGCGGATACAACGTGAGGTCGAGGATCTCCTCCAAGTTGCTGCTGTCCAACAAGCCGAGAGCTCGGCCTCGAGACGTCGAGGGGCAGCCTCCGAACCTCAGGTCGAGCCCTCCCGGCCCGAAAGGGAGAGCTCGGTTGATCAGGGGGCGGCCCCCCGACCGAAGAAGAAGCCGGCCCGAGAACGTATCAACGACGACCACGCTCCCCATGACGCGCGCCTTGACATTGTCGAGAATCGCAGATGCAAGTACGGGGATGCCGAGGATCGAGGGTACAGTGCCCATCGTGGAGGGCGTTACGACAGCGACGAAGATCGACGGGCCCCAGAGCCACCGGGTCCCCGAGTCTTCAGCAGGACGATCCGCTGTGCCCAGCTGCCCGACAAGTTTTGACCCCCACGAGCATTGTCAAATACAACGGTGAAACCAATCCTGAGCTCTGGCTAGCCGACTTTCGGCTGGCTTGTCAGGCGGGTGGGGCACGTGACGATCACGTCATCATACGTCACCTTCCCCTATTCCTGTCCGACACCGCGCGTAGGTGGCTTGAGGTGCTTCCCCCTGACCAGATTCGCGGCTGGGTCGACCTTTTCTGGATCTTCGAGGGGAACTTCAAAGGTACCTACGTGTGTCCCAGGAACTCCTGGGAACTGCGCAACTGCAAGCAGAAACTAGGTGAGTCTCTCCGTGACTTTGCTCGATGATTCTCCCAACTCTGCACCGAACTACCCCACATCTCCGATCTTGACATCATTCTAGCATTCATTGCGGGTACAACCTGCAAGGACCTAGTTCACGAGTTGGGGCGTAATCGCCCCGACACCATCGACGAGCTCATGGATGTGGTCGCCAACTACACGTCCGGCGAAGAGGCGGTCGACGCCTTCTTCAGCGGCGGGAAGGACAAGGGAAAGGCGCCGGAAGCCGACGACACTGGAGGCTCGAGCAAAGGGCCAAAGAGAAACAACAACAAGAAGAAAAATCAGCAAGGCAAGTGTGAGGCTGCAGAAGATGATCTCGTCGCAGCAACCGAACGTAAAAGACCTCGAGGTCCCCCCGAGGGCGCCATCTTCGACAAAATGCTCGAGGAGCCCTGCCCATATCACAAGGACGGGGCAAAGCACAAGCTTAAGGACTGCCGCATGCTTCGAAAGCACTTTGAGCAAGTGGGCATGAAGAAAGGTGACAACAAGAAAGACCAAGGCGGCGGTGAGGGAGACAACGGGGAAGACGGAAAATTCCCCGAAGTCTATGACTGCTACATGATCTACGGGGGCCCCTCGACCTAGCTCACGCCTTGACAGCGCAAGCGGGAGCGTTGAGAAGTCTTCTCCGTCCGAGTCACAGCACCTCACTACCTCGACTGGTCTGACGCGCCCATCACGTTCGACCGCAATGACCATCCGGATCGAGTCCCCAACCCCGGGGCCTATCCGCTCGTCATCGACCCAATCATCATAAACACCCGCCTCTCGAAGGTCCTCATGGACGGCGGCAGCAGCCTGAACGTCATCTACCTTGAGACCCTCGACCTCCTGGGAGTCAAGAGGTGCCAACTCTGACCCAGCGTCGGGGGATTCCATGGCGTCGTGCCGGGGAAAAAGGCCCTCCCCGTCGGCCGTATCGACCTTCCTGTCTGCTTTGGCACCCTTGCCAACTTCAGGAAAGAGACCCTCACCTTCGAGGTGGTCGGGTTTCATGGAACGTATCACGCTATCATCGGCCGACCAGGCTACGCGTAGTTCATGGCGATCCCGAACTACATCTACCTCAAGCTCAAGATGCCAGGACCCAAGGGCGTCATCACCGTCGCCTCCTCCTACGAGCACGCATACGACGGCGACATCGAATGCGTCGAGTATGGAGAGGCCGTCGAGCAAAATGCCATGATAGCCGTGACCCTCGAGCGCCTCGCCGACGAGGTGCCAGATCCCAAGTGGCACGCTGGCAACTTTGAGCCGGCACAAGACACCAAGAAAGTCCCCCTCGACCCGAGCTGCCCCGGCGAGAAGGTGCTAACGATCAGCACCGACCTCGAGGGCAAATAGGAAGACATGCTCGTCGACTTTCTCCGCACGAATGCCAATATGTTTGCATGGAGTCCTTCGGATATGCCGGGCATACCGAGGGAAGTCGCCGAGCACGCCTTGGAAATCCGGGCCGGGTCCAGACCGGTGAAGCAACGCCTATGTCGCTTCGACGAGGAGAAGTGTAGGATCATCGGCGAGGAGGTGCACAAGCTTTTGGCGGCTGGATTCATCAAGGAGGTCCATCACCCCGAATGGTTAGCTAATCCCATGCTAGTTAAGAAAAAGAATGGAAAAATGCGGATGTGTATTGACTATACTAGTTTAAACAAAGCATGTCCCAAAGTTCCGTTCCCTTTACCACGCATTGATCAAATTGTTGACTCTATCGCAGGATGTGAAACCCTCTCGTTCCTCGATGCTTATTCTGGCTACCACCAAATCAAGATGAAAGAGTCCGACCAGCTCGCGACTTCCTTCATCACACCTTTTGGCATGTACTGCTACGTCACCATGCCCTTCGGCCTTCGAAACGCCGGGGCAACGTATCAGCGGTGCATGCTCCACGTCTTCGGCGAACACATAGGTGACACGGTCGAGGCCTATGTCGATGACATCGTGGCCAAGTCTAGAAAAGTGGACAACCTCATCCATGACCTCGAAATCGCGTTCGGGTGCCTTCGAGCCAAAAACATAAAACTCAACCCCGAGAAATATGTCTTCGGAGTGCCTCGGGGCATGCTCCTCGGATACATCGTCTCCCAGTGCGAGATCGAGGCCAACCCCGAGAAGGTGGCGGCCATCATGCGAATGGGGCCGATTCGGGATCTCAAGGGCCTGCAGAAGGTCACGGGCTGCCTTGCGGCCCTCAGCCGTTTCATCTCACATTTAGGGGAGAAGGCCATGCCTCTGTACCGCCTCTTGAAAAAATCTGAGCGATTCACATGGACCACAGAGGCCGAGGAGGCTCTCGACGAACTCAAAGGTATGCTGACATCCACCCCGATTCTCGTCCCTCCTCGACCAGCGACGTTGACTGAACCACCCGAGCCCCTCCTCCTCTATGTCGCCGCAACCACTCAGGTGGTCAGCGCGGCCATAGTGGTTGAGAGGCAAGAGGAAGGGCACGTCCTGCCTGTCCAGCGGCCGGTTTACTTCATCAGCGAAGTGCTTTTGGAAACGAAAATCCGCTACCCACAGTTGCAGAAGCTGCTCTACGCCATCGTCCTTACACGTCGCAAGCTCCAGCACTACTTCCTCAGCCACCCAGTTACCGTGGTATGTTCGTTCCCCTTGGGGGAGATCATCCATAACCGGGAGGCCACTGGAAGGATTGCTAAGTGGTCGATGGAGCTCATGGGCGAGACCATCACCTACACACCGCGAAAGGCCATCAAGTCCCAAGCGCTGGCAGATTTCGTCACTGAGTGGACCGACACTCAGTTGCCGCCAGTTCAAATCCAAGCCGAGCTGTGGACAATGTACTTCGACGGGTCGCTCTTGAAGATAGGAGCAGGCGCGGGCTTGCTCTTCATCTCGCCCCTCGGAGTCCACATGCGCTACGTCATTCGCATCCACTTTGCCGCTTCTAATAACATCACGGAGTACGAAGCTCTCGTCACTGGATTACGAGTTGCCCTTGAACTCGGGGTCCGATGCCTTGATGTTCGAGGCGACTCGCAACTAATCATCGACCAAGTGATGAAGGCCTCGAACTGCCACGACGCTAAGATGGAAGCCTACTGCAACGAAGTGCGCAAGCTGGAAGACAAGTTCCATGGCCTCGGGCTTAGTCATATTGCCTGATGATACAACGAAGCCACGGATGAGCTTGCAAAAATCACATCGACTCGAGGTACAGTCCCTCCGGATGTATTCTCGAGGGACCTCTTCGAGCCCTCCATCAATTTGGGCTCGGGGGCTTGCACTACGCCCTCGAAGCTCCACTCCATGACCTCGAGTGGGGCCCTCTCGACTGGGGCCCAGGTTATGGAGATCCAGGGGACTCCTCCTCCATCGAGCCCGCCGTCGGATTAGCAAGCCCCTCTACTCGACTGCCTCATTCGGGGAGAGCTTTCGGAGGACCAGACCGAAGCTCGCCGGATCGCGTGATGGGCCAAGTCCTACGTCATCTACGGTGACGGCAAGGAACTCTACAGCGAAGCCCCTCAGGCGTTCTTCAGCGCTGCATTACTATCAAAGAAGGCGGGAGGCTCCTTGAAGACATACACTTGGGGCCTGCGGCCATCACGTAGCGCCAAGGACCCTCGTAGGCAATGCCTTCCGATAGGGTTTCTACTGGCCGACCGCCGTTTCCGATTCCACGAACATTGTCCGTTCGTGCAAAGGGTGTCAATTTTACACAAAGCATACGCACCTCCCAGCTCACGCCCTACAAATGATCCCCATCACCTAGCCATTCACGGTCTAGGGGCTTGATCTTGTGGGGCCTCTCAAGAGGACAACCAAAGGGTACACGCACCTGCTTGTTGCCATCGACAAGTTTACCAAGTGGATCGAGGCCCGACCTATCGGCAACATCCGCTCCGAACGGGCGGTTGAATTCTTCATCGACATCATCCATCACTTCGGGGTCCCGAACGTCATCATCACTGACAACGGCACACAGTTCACCAGCATGAAGTTCTTGGATTTCTGCGATCGCCATCACATCCGTGTGAATTGGTCCGCGGTTGCACATCCTCAAACTAACGGCCAGGTTGAGCGCGCCAATGGCATGATTTTGTAGGGCCTCAAGCCAAGGATCCTCAACTGCCTTGGCAAGCACGGAAAAAAATGGGCCATGGAGCTGCCTTCGGTCCTATGGAGCTTAAGGACAACACCTAGTCAAGCCATGGGGTTCACCCCATTCTTCCTGGTCTATGGGTCCGAGGCCATCCTCCCCACTAACCTCGAGTATGGTTTCCCTTGACTAAAGGCATACAACGAGCAAAGCAATAAAGAAGCCCTCGCAAACGCCATCGACCAGCTCGAGGAGGCTCGAGACATGGCACTAATTCACTCCGTGAGGTATCAGCAAAAACTTTGACGCTACCATGACAAGCACGTGCGCCCAAGGGACTTCCAAGTTTGAGACCTCGTCCTACGTCGACGACAGAGCAACAAAGGATGTCACAAGCTGACCCCACCATGGGAAGGCCCATACACCGTAGCTGAGGTCCTAAAGCCTGGGACATACAAGCTCGCTAACGACAAAGGCGAAATCCTCACCAACGCATGGAACATCG
The DNA here is from genome assembly GCA_023333625.1 of Bothriochloa decipiens. NCBI lineage: Eukaryota > Viridiplantae > Streptophyta > Magnoliopsida > Poales > Poaceae > Bothriochloa > Bothriochloa decipiens. The sequence continues at coordinate 3,073,954 of CM041646.1, forward strand.
AACAGCTACGTCGTTTCTACCCTTAGAGCACCAATGTCCTCGTACATTCTCGCATGTTTTGTACATTTTCGCATGGCAAATATAAGGAGTACTTTCGATTATAAGTTCAAACTTGTTATTGTACATGCAAGAGGTAGCCTCGACCCTGTCTCGCCAGAGTCGAGCCTCCCTCGGGGGCTAACGGGGGGAACCCCCTATGTTCCTAAAAATACGAAAGATTTTTTTTAAAATTCGAGCATCCCCTGTCGCTTCACAACTAAGTTGAAAACGCCTCGAACTCCCTAGGGGTCGAGGGCTATCGAGCTGGAGCTCTCCTACGCCTCCGGGCTATGGTACCTCCACTCGCTCCCCCCTCGAGGGATACGAGCCTGCGTCGAACACTTAGTCAAAAAGCAAAAGTCAGGCGATCAGAACTCGAGCACCTCTTCTTTCTCACGCCTCGATACGCTTCACGACTAAGTAGAAAATGCCTCGAGCTCCCTAGAGGGTCGAGGGCTGTCGAGCCTGAGCTCTCCTATGCCTCTGGGCTACGGTACCTCCACTCGCTCCCCCCTCGAGGGATACGAGCATGCGTCAAAAACTTAGTCAAAAAAGCAAAGTCTAGGTGAAAGAAAGTAGAGAAGGCTTGAAAGTGAAATGACAAATTGTGTTACGATAGATGCATTAATGTTCAAAAAGGCTTTTGAAGCCACATTGAATATAAGTTATAAAAAACTAACTTATTACATGGGCATCTCCGGCCATCCTTGCCCTATAGGCCCGCTCCGTCGCCGCCCTCCTCGACGCTGTACCCTTCATCCGCGGGGGGAGGACTTTGTCCTTGAACAACTTCGCTAGTGCTCCCCCGGCCTCTCGGCGTCATTGATGAGCCCTCGGCATCGCTCCTCGTTCTCGGCGTCGGTCTTCGAGATATCGAGAATGAAGCCTTGGGCGACCACGTCCTTGTCGAAGACGAAGCCGGAGGAGACTACTGCCAGCGCCCGCTTCACGCCGGTATGAAGCGCCTCCCGCACACGATCACAAAGGGTGGCATCGAGGTAGTAGATTCGGTCGACGAGCGCGGCACCCGGGATGTCTTCTTCAGCACCCTCGACGGGCCCGACCTCCCAGGAGGCGCAGAGCCTGTCGAGGGCAACCCGGAGCCGGCCGAGAAGTGCCCCTCCGCCACGAGGCTCCCCTGTAGCGCCTTGGTGGTAGTTTGGGTAGTGCACAACTCGGTCTCGAGGCCTGAAACACAAAACAAGAGTTAGACAAACCATATGGGAAGAAAAAAGATCAAAAGCTCTTCAAGGAACTCACTAGCACAGCGAGTCTCGAGGGCGTAGCGATCCCCCAGCACGGCGTCGCGCTCCCCCCGAGCCTCATCTCGCTCTCGCTGGGCCTCCTTGAAGGCCCGGGTCACCTCCGTCTTCTCGCAGCGGAGGGTCTCGAGGGCGCCACTAGCCAAGATGATGGCCTGCTCCTTCTCTTGGAGGGTAGCCTTCATCGCCCCGAGCTGGGTTTCCAGGCTAGCGGCTCAGATCTTCTCCTCCTGGGCCAAGGCGGAGAGGGTGTTGTGCGCCGTGGAGACTTCAGCGAGATTGGCCTCGAGCGTGCGGATGCGCTCCACGGTGCTTTGAGCCTTCCCCAATAGTAGCTCAACATGCTGCTGGGCTCAGATGCTCTCGCCCTTGGCCCTCTCCGTTTCGACCTTGGCTGCGTCAGCCTCCTCCTTGGCATGCCTAAGCTCCTCCTTGAGTTGGGCGGCTTCCCCTTGAGTAGCCTCAGCGTCCTCTTTCGCCCGGGCGGCCTCCTCTTTGGCTTTGGCGGCCTCCTCCCTGGTCCGCTTCAGCTCCTCCTCGATCTCGGCCACCCTGCCCTGCGCAGAGTGACCTGCTTCGAGTTGGTGAAGCACTTCCTCCTGGCTGTTGAGCATTTCATGGAGGAGGTCTGACTTGGAGTAGGAACGCCTCCGCACCTCCTGGGGATAGGAAATCGAGGGTTAAGGCATTCCATACGAAAGAACCCAAAAAACTGCATATGGTCTACACAGGGACTCACCGCGAGATTCCGGTCGAGGCCTTCGGCAAGCTCGACGCCCAGCTTCCGCAAGTGCTGCAGCCACGCCCGGGACCGCTCGGCATCCTCCCAGCACTTGACTTCTGCCGGGTCGTCCATCTCGATCCTCGGAGCACTGGAGTCGCCAAGTTCCCGGAGTACGATGCGCTCCTTGCCCCAATGTGGAAGGACCGTCTTGACCTTGGTTCACGCCAAGGACTTGATCTCATCCACCACATCACGTGGGACGCTGTAACGCACGGCCAACTCTGTCGGGGTGTGGAACTCCGACACGGCGCCGGCATCCCTCAGCCCGAGGTCGGAAGTCGACCTCCTCGGCGAGCCAGAAGCCGCCATCTCCTCCGGCTGCTCCGTCGACGGTTGCGGCGGCTGGCTCGACGCTGCTTCTGGCACCTTCGGAGGAAGCGGAGGTGTCGAGGCCATCACTTCCCCCAATGCCACGTCCTGTGGCGTCGGCAGGTCCACCATCGACGCATCTTCCGGTGGGTTCGGTACCGAGACCTCCTCCGACTGCACCCCCGGCAGCCGCGGGACCGTCGACGCCTTCGATGTCATTTCTTCTTCGGCCAGCAGCTCATCCAGAGTGATCACGGACACCCATTGCTTGGGCAGTCCCGAAGTCCCCTCTGCCTCCGATGTCTCGGGCGGCTGCTGTGCCGGCGGGTCCAGCGGCGTCGTGTCCCCCAGCGGCGTCTGCTGCGCCTGCTGATGCTGGGGCTGGCCCCTAGTTTTCTCCTCCTCTTCCAGCCGCTCCAGCGGCTCTTTCTCCCCCTCCCGCTATGGCCGCGGCAGCCCTGCTTCTTGCAGGGCCCCTGCTCCTGCCTCCTCTGGGCCTCGAGCTCGCGTAGCCCCGCTGGCCAGGGTCTCCACTCTCCCGTCGAGGGGGGAAGGGCTGTGGTCTCCTCACCCTCGAGGTCGACGACGGCTACCTCCTTTCCTGGCTCATGGCTCTTGGGGGCTCCCGCCTTGGGTGCGGGGATCGAGGCCACCGGTCGGCCAGGAGTGGAAGCTCCCAACGTCAGGGCTCCGCCCCCCGGCGCCGGGCCGAGCTCGAGGACCGCGGACGACGACATCAAGGAGGCGCTCCCTCCCTCTTGCGTCCTCCCTGGCTTGGAGTCGCCGCCCGTCGCGGCCCTCGAGACGCTCGACCCTACAGTAAGAGCGGAACCCGTCAGCCTACCGCGCGCCATAGCTCCGAGGGCTGAGGACAACCACTTGGCTTCCCACGGAGCCAAGGGCCTCGACATCGCACCTGTGACCGGGGCCTCCATCTTCACAGCTGTGTCCACCTTGAGCCGCTTAGCTGGCGCAAGAGACGCCTCCTCGATTTGGCGCTTGGGCCTGGATGGGAAGCAAGACGGTAAAAAGCTTATCAAACTGCGCAAGGAGGATGCAACGGAAAAGAATTGAATCAACAATGCTTACCCGAAGGGGATAGAGGCCCTTGGGGTCCCCGAAGCTGAGCTCTTCCCGGGGCTGAGGCTGCTCGGGGCCATCGGTGGGGTCGCCGTGCCTCCCTGCTCTGACGGGGCCTCCTGAGCACGGCTCTGCTCCGCCCGCGCCGACGACCGGGACCGGGTTTCCCGGGTCGAAGTGGGTGGGGTCCCGCCTCGAGTACAACAGGGGGGGGTGAACCCCCTCGAGTCGAGGTGTCGGCCCACCTTTTCCCACGCCGGTGCTCTGAGGCCGACGCCATCGGCTGGGGGGCGCGCTCCTCCACCGTCTCCTCCTACACCAAGGGGCGGTCAGCATGGGAGGAACCCGACAAGATGTGCTCGAGACGCCACGCCACCCCCTCGACGTCATCGCTGTCATCATCAGCATCATCTTCATCTCCCTCAGATGAGGGAGACTTCTCCTCCAGGAGCCCGTCGCGCCTCTGCTGAGCGCGGCGCCTCGCAAGCCTTTCACGCTCCCAGAGCTTCTTGGCCTTCTTCTTCTCCTCTTCATCCTTACACCGCTTTTCTTGCTGGGTGGTGAAGTGTCTTACCTGATGATCGGGAGCGTCCTCCCTCAGCGGGGGCCTCGATCTCCAGTAGTCGATTCTCCCCTACACGAAAACGTTTAGTCACAGGGACAAGAAAAGGAGGCGGAATGAAAACGCGAAAGGCACAGGTCGGGGCACTCACCAGGTCAAGGCAACCCTCCTCCGGCCGCATGGGGAGGCGGTTGACGTCTTTCACCCTGAATGAGCCCGCGACCATCCCCTTTACCCGCGCAATGACTTCCGCGGCGGATGGCTTTTCGCCGGACATCCGGCACCTCTCGAGAACCTCAGGCGCCGCCGAGGGGAGCACCTCGTCCAACCACAGCGGGCGCTCCATCAGAGGGAGCACCCATCGATCGTGGAAGGCCGAGACCACCACACCCACCGTCAGGCCTGCCTCTCGAAAGGACTTCATCGCGGCGACGAGGGGACGAAGTCGACGCTGAAGATCTCCCACGACACCGTGCGGCCAGTTGAATGGACGCTCGGTGATAAGCCGCCCGGTGTACGGCGGGAGGTAGCTGCCGTCGTTGCGAAGGTAGAACCACTGCTCGTCCCACCGGGAGTGGTTGGACATCAGCCCGGTGGGGATATACTCGCGTGGCTCCTCTGACTTTTCGGTCTTCAACACGAAGTTGAGGCAGCCTGCTCTGACGACTTGCCTTATCCCTGGTGCCACCGAGGAGGCGAACCACTCCCCCTTGTAAAGATGGAGCCACAGCTCCCAATGTGGGGCCATCCCAAGGTAGCCCTCGCAGATGGCCGCAAAGATGGCAGCATTGGAGATGGCCTTGGGGGAGAAATGTTGGAGCTCGACGCCGTAGAAGTTCATCAACCCTCGCATGAACTCGCTCTGGGGTACACCGAACCCATGCCAATGATATTTGAGGAAGCTCACCACATAGCCCTCCGGCGGGTTCGGCTCTTGGTGGTTCCTCGGTGGCGCAATCCACTCCGGCCGATTCGGATTGGTGACGGGGCGGAGAAGTCCTTCTCCCACCAGCTCGTTCAGCCTTTGCTGCGTCACGGTCGACGGGTGCCAGGGTTCGGTGGGCTGGAGGACGGGGGCCATGGCAGCAGCGGCAGCACGGATCCGCTCGGTGGACACGGCAGCGACAGCAACAACACGAATCTCCTCGGCGGACGGACGACCAGGGAGGTTCCCAATTGCGATTTCTTGCTCTAAGTTTCTACCCTCACGTGCGCAGGAAAGCAGGAATTCAGGAGAATGGCAAAGGTGGGGGCGAATAGCGCCTGTCCCCCTCTGTTTTTATACCCGGGAAGAGCAACGGGCGGAGTCCGGTGGCAGGGAAAAGTAACTTCCCACAATTAATGCGCTTGCTTGACCGTCCCCCCTCAATCCTCGACCGGATGCGCGCGTCACACCTCTGGCAAAGAGCCGTTGCTCGAGCCCACCACGATCACACCGCTAACGCCTTCTCCTCAAAAGGCGTGTCCAATGATAAGAAAAAAGAGCCGCTACTCGCCAACGGAGATTTCTACGAAAGGTAAAATGGGCTCTGGCCCCACCTCAAAGTCCCGAGGGGGCGAAGGCCGGCCCTCGAGTGAGGGCTCAACGGCCGCCCTTGAGCACCAAAAAAATCGGGCTCCGGCCCTAAGCCTCGAGGGAGCGAAGGCTGGCCCCACGATCAGGGTTCGACAGCAGCCCTCGAGCACCCGAGTCAGGGGTGACCAAGGGGAGCCAACATGAGGCCTTGCTTGATAATGAACTCTCGAGACCCCTTTGGACGCATCCAAGGCGAAATGCTATGGACTTTATGGAATCCCCCCGAAGGGAGGCATCGAGCCACCAAGACCTATCGAATGGAATCGGTATCCGTGAGACCATGCGTTTTTCTCTAATGAGACCACCTCCGGGCCACCAGCTGACCTCTATTGAACGAGGAACGGGCTCTCACTTGGATTTTCCCGTTACCAGCTCACTGAGAACTTCACGGCTCGCCCTATCGAGGGTAGTCCGACGCTTCTTGCCTCACGTCCGATCGAAAGGACTCGTGAGATGAATGCCGAGGCCGGCAATGCCCCAGCCACACGAGGCTCGGGAGCTCGACTGTGCCTGGCACCCCTTGATGAAAGAGGGTCGAAAATCCCCCGGGGGCTCGGCGTCCCGACGCACCCCTCGGTAGAGCGCTGCGACTCCAGTTCAGGCCTATACCCGACTAGACAAGCACCTCTCGACCAAAGACAAATGAAGCCCTCACAGGAGTCTTTTGACTCCTACGAGGCCTCGGGGGCTACCCCCGCGGGGGTCGCTCGCGCCCCCCACGGAAAGATCTGAATCATGTCCTGTTTCCAATTCTTGACCCCCTGCCCGAGTGCCATCACTCGCGCAGGGGCTCGGGGGCTACTGTCGTTACCTAGGAAATGGGTACCCTAAACCCTTTGTTTATCGGACTAAACCCCGGAAAATCAGCAACATGAACCCTCCAGCGGCCTCCCACGATTAACGTTCGAAGGCCCACAGGCTAAAGCATATTGGGTTGACCCATGAACGGGCTACGACGGCCCAAAGCCAAAGCCTGCTTGAGGGGCTACGAGTGGACTGGGACTGTACACTCTAGGGTACAATTCGGGCAACCCCTCGAGGACGGAACTTCGCCCGGCGAACGAGCCTGCCGTCGAGGACGGAACTTCGTTCATGCGAATGGGCAGTCCTCGAGGACAGTGCACCCCTTGGCATGGCGCATTTAATGCGTTTTACCTACCCCCGCCTAACCGTATGGCCACAGTTACGGTAACAGTTGTGGGAGTGGCGGTCAAATCTTGCTTTTACCGCCCATGCCCCGGAATCCCGCGGGTCGTACTTCGCTGTTGCGCCATGCCGAGCACTGTGCCCCGTCCAGCGCCCCCTCGAGATGCATAAATCAGCACGTTTCCCGCATTTCCCGGGATTCAACCTTATCCGGTGAGGCTCGACCCCTTCGACTCAACCCCCTCGACTCGAGCCAAGTCCTCGATTGCCGCCCCTTGACTCCGTCGGATGAACCCTCGAGCGGGACTCCAACGACTCCGGGCTGCACTTCAACATCTCCCGACGCGACGGCTGTAGGGCCTTCCATACCGACGTACATCACTACAGCAGCACCGACGTGATCGGCCTCCACGCCGTGCGACGCCAGCCATGCGAACTCTAAATATATGTACTCCTGTACCCCTCCTTCACCTATAAAAGGAGGCGCAAGGACGTTAGGGAGGACAGAACGATAGGATCTAGAGCATAGAAACGCTAAGGCTTTAGATCACAAAACAATACCGTAAGATAGTGTAAAGTAGAGAGCTAGGCGCCCGAAACACCCAAGCTCCAGCTCACGCTCCTCACACCTGCTTGTATTTTCCCCTGTACTAGCACTTCGGTGCAAGATAACACGAACTATCCTCCCCCCGCTGGACGTAGGGCCTTCTTTGCCTGAACCAGGATAAATCGCCGTGTCCTTCTTGCATCACCCACCGGATTAAGGGAGCACGCGATTACGAATATTAGTCGTTGGTGTTAACCCCTCGGGGGTCAGAACACCGACATGTTTGTCGGAGCAAGAGGTTTATCACCCAAGAAGGTGAGAGAAAATGATAGTGACATGAGATTTGCTTTGACAGTAGGATTGTAAAGCGCATCCACCATGGTCCTAAAGAGTTGGCATTGAATGTTTAAAGATGGGGCGTGAATCTGAATTTCTTAAGATGAAAGCTCCGTTTATTTGACCCACTCCGCGCTCATGATGGCCATCAACTCCTTGATAGATTTTCTAAGGAATCCTTTGTCTAGTGGATCTTTAGGAGTGATGGAGGACTAGTGGTCTCTTTTGGCATGGATACTTTGAGGTGTTCCCAAAATCTTCAAATTCGTCCTTGAAGAGTGGAGACTCTGAAGGTTGGAAACCATCCTTTGGAGTTTCCAGTTCGGGTGAGGGTCTCTGGATGGGAGTAAAGGTTTGGCCTTGGCCCAAGAGACTTCCTCATGTTTCAGCTTGGGCTCTACACGGAGGGTTTCTAGCGGAGGAGTGTTCTCTAGGATGCGATATAGAAGAGCTTTTGCTTCTACTTCTGCTATGGTTTTATGCGAAAAAGAACCTCCGATGGCAATATCTAGCTATAGGGCAGATTCATTGCTAAGACCTAACCAAAAGTGATGTAATAGCACATGGTTTGGTATAGACAAGTTTGGGTCAGAACTTGATAGGTTTGAAAATCTATCTTAGGCTGCACATATTGTTTTCTTGTCTTTTTGTTGGAAGTTGAGAATCTCTTAACGCAGGGAAGTGATTCAAGATATAGGGAAGAATGTGAGACAAAATTTGTTCCTCATTCTTCCCAATCTCTATTTACTTTCCCTACGTTGTGGGTGTACTATTGTTTTGCCATCTCTTCAAGAGAGAGGGGAAACAACTTCCACCACAAGGTTTCATGTGACATGCCTGAAATGGATAGACATGCATAGAGCTGCTCAAACTCCCATAAATGATGGTATGAGTTTTCATCATCAAACCCAAAGAAGTTTTGTTCCCAAACCATGGCTATAAAGCCTGGGTAGAGTTCATAGCTAGAAGCTATGATTGGCTTCAAAGATTTTGGTGGCTCTAAGAACTCGCCTTTGGAGCAGCAAGATGCTAGGTAGAGTTTTGCTCCATCAGAAAAGATGTTTTTTTGTTAAAATAAAAGGAAAGAAAAGAAAAGATAGGATACACAAGACGAACTAGGTTCAAAGATAATTACAACAATCGTTCCCCGGCAACAGCGCCGGAAATGCTTGTTGGTATTTCTTAACGAAAGTAGCATAGTACGTAAGCACACAGAATACCGTTGTAGTACTTCACCCATAAGTATTGGGTATCGTATTTTCCACAAGGAACGACACATAAAAAGGTCACTTAGCTAGTTGTCCAAGAGAGGTGAGACGAAGAGTAGCTCGGGTACTGAGGTTTTCTAAGGATAGATCCTAAGGAAGGTAGCTCTGCCACTATAGACTTGCTTCGAGCACTGGATAACATCTGGTCTACCAAGCGTTGTAGGCCTACGACTCTACTCCAAACCTGGACGTGGGGGATTACAAGGGACGGACGGGACAAGGTCACTCGCCGCCGCCTACCACCTCAACCGTATGAGAATGGTGCAAACGAAAGTAGCTTCAAGCCTAACATCACGTCTAAGCTGTCAACTACTACTCTAGCATGTCGACAAGGCTTACCCGTCCCCGGGGTCCTTCTACTAGAGCACTCATCACAAGGATGAATGACGATCCCGCAAGAATAAGTCAAACAAAGATAACTTACTTAAGAACTTAAATTCAAAGGATAAACACGAACTTCTTACTCCAAGTAGCAAGATGCTCGTCGAGGTACAAGCATGGAGGGAGCCAACAACTCCGGCACTCCTCCACATGGAAGATAATGCTCCCGGTAACTTTCGAAGAATGTTCCGCTAACTTGCTCCTCACTCACTCCCTCTACTAGTCTAGCTAGAAGCTAATTGCAATGTGGCCCGCTCTCTTCTCTTCTCTCTCGTGTATATAGAATAGAATGGAATGAATTGAATCAGAGGGGTGAGAACCTCCTTTTATAGGTGGAGAGGTGGGGGCTCTTTGCAAAAGGGTCATCCCCACAAGGAAAGGGGCAAACCGACCTCCATAGGGCGGTTTTGCACATTCCATGTATGGGTGCACACCAGAACCAACCTCCCCGCGTCGTCCTGGACCGACCGACCAAAGATGGGCCCGGTTGGCCACAAGAGTTGGGCGCGCACCAGGCCCGGGTCACACGGACAGTGATCCAGAGCCAAACTAGCCCAAATTTTGGTGGACGTGCTCCTCTCTGCATCCTGAGTTGGACCATGTTGTGCATTCACTGAGATGGGCTCGTGTACATCTATTTTAGCTCATTCTCCTCTCAACTGGGCTCTGGTTTTCTGGTGATTGGGCCGTTTGCCTTTCTTTCCTTTGTTTTGCTTGGGCCATGTCTTACTTTTAGTGCATTTTCATGTAAGTCCTTCAAAACATTCATCTTCAGTAAAACTATAGAAATGGTTAGCTCAAAACCCCCTACTGGTGTTGTTTTTGGTGATTTCTATACTAATGTTGGCGGGGTTAGAAATGAGTTAAGGACCGCCAACAGTAGCTCCTCCTAGCTCCAACTAAATAAACTAAAACTACTAAAAAGAGTACAAGCATGGAGGGAGAGAGGCTCTTCTTTGTGTGGTGTGTGTGAGTGAGTGCCTCCTCCCCTCCTCTTATAGTCAGCTAAAGGCAGTTCGGGGATAAAATGGTCAGTTCCCACAGCGCACCACCCTCTTCTCCATTCATTGTACCGACATGAGCTGGCTAGGCTCACCTATCACCTGGTGGGCACGCGCCCCCCAGGCGCACGCGCGCCTAGTTGGTGCCTCTCCCCTAACCGTCTTTGGTTGGTCGGCTGTGGAGTGGGCCTGGGCCTCGATGGTGTTGGGGGTTTGGCCCAGTTTTGTCTACAATTGGCCCTTCCCAGTTCTTCTTGAGTTTACGCTTTCTAGAAAGTGCCTTTTCTGTGTAGAATTCCCTGTACTTGGTGTATATTCCTGTAGAGTGACAATTCTCCAAGTACAAGTGGAACTGGGTTAGTACCAAAGATATATGTGTGTAAAAATATATAATTCTCCCCGACTTAAGTTGGCAGTATAAAATTATCGTTAAGAACCACCAATAGGCTTCAGACCCTTGTGCATTGGTCCGATAGGGGTCATCGCCTAGTCCGATGCCCCCAATTTGAGCCCAATTATGGGCTTCAATGGCTAGCTTTCAATGGGGTTATAAATATGTGTTGCTCGGCCTTTGTTGACACCGAAATTTGGTAATGAGGATTTTACTTATGGGACCACATGTCAGAAGGATCAGAAAGCCAATGGTCTTGCAGGATCGGCTAATTAAGAGATCGACTAGGGAAGATGACATCATCAAATCAAGGATGTTCAAGTCGGAGAAAAGCAAGACATGTCGGATCCTAACTGAATGGAAAGATTAGGGTCCAAGTTATCATTTATTGTTTCCTTATTTCATTTAGGAGTTGTATTCAAGTAGGACTCATGTCAAGCCTCGGGCTATAAATATTAAAGCCCCAGCCATTATAAAGGAATAACAATCAATCAATACAACAACCCATCCGGGCACCGGCCATCAAACCCTTAGGAGGAGTAGTAGAGTAGATTCGGCGAGTTCTTCGATGAGCAGGGCTGCATCAGCTAGACTGACATTTGGTTCGCTATAAGTTACCATCATGACCTTAATCGAAATCGTATGGCTGCATCTAACGACCCCACTGCAAAGCTGGCGTAGGTTCGGGCTGATTGAGTTATCAAGAGTAATTTACTGCTGCTTTCAGGTAGATTATCTCTATTTAATCTTGGTTAGATCCCGGGGTTAATCGATATAACGTAGAATCAGTCTGCTGCTGCTTTTGGGTAGATCGATCCTTCTTCAAGTCTAACTTTGCTGCTGCTTTCGGACAAGCTATACTTCTTGATGTCGGTTAGTCTGGTCAAGTACCTGGCAAGGGTATGCTCACTGCTGCTTTGGGGTGACGTCCTTGTTGGCTCTGATTGATGCGAGTCGATTGCTATGGTAGGGGGTATGCTCACTGTTGCTTCCCGGTGACGTCCCTGCCATCGTGATCGATTCAAGTTAACGGCTCTAGTAGATGTGGTAATCTAGTAGATTCATTAAGTTACCAATGTTGTATATTTCTAATGATTCACAATAATTGCGTGAGACAAAAATAGGAGTGTGAAAAAAAATCTTGTCGTCTGGTTATTTTTAAGTGCATTCCTTAAATGAAACCATGGCAACACATAGGCACTATATAGTAATAAAAAAATAGTATTCAAGATAGAAGAAGAGACTACACTGTTGTACAGCTTGATTGCTAAGTTTGTCTGTTGTTGACTTGGCTTATAGTCTACCTTATTAATCTCGCTCTTAGCCATATTTCTGAGATCTTGGAGTCTTGGTGACCGTGCTTAAAACTGATACAGAGGATCATGTCCTTTCTGGCCTTGGTTAATAGGCCGGGGGCTATGCCCTAGAATTCTAAAAGAAAAAAATAACGTTTCAACGCGTGGCATGTTATTAATGATTCATTTTGTACATTCGAATCTAATGAGATCTGGCGACAAACCTGCCCGCTACTTAATTAATTTATCCGACAACTAGAGTGATGAGCACACTGCAGGATGACTCACGCAAAACAAGAAGTATGGTTGTAGTCACGCAAAACAACTAGCTAGCTAAGGGATAGCCTAGGCAAATGATTTGAAAAGCCGGCCAGGTCAGTGTCCAGTGCTTAACGTTAATTATCTCATCAAGCATGGTTGTAGTCACTGTCCCTGCCGGATACGATCTTTCACCAGAAGATTACTAAATATATGCCGCTGGCCCACAAATAAAAGAAAAGAATACTTTACCATGCCGGGATGATATCCTTCTAAGGATCCGGAGCAAGTTAACTCAAAAAACAATAATAAAGCGCTCGACATGATCTACATATATATTTAATTTAATTTAACATACTACAAGCGTATATTTTATTGCATAATAAACATGCATAAAGTACACGGTAACAAACAAGGAGCTCTAATATAGTAATAATTAATACATGTGTGCCGGTACACCAGCTGGCCAACTACCCTGGGCCTTTCCACGCTGCGCATAGACGTCTTGCCTACCCGTACATCCATCTTGCCGGCACCGTACAGCCCGGCTGCGCCACGCTGGTATACTACATGTTGGAGGCTTCTTTGTATTCACAAGACGAAAGAAGGGGCACCTTGGGACGCCAGCACCTTGGCACACGGCTGCTGCTGTGTCGTCGATCGGGCCGCCCTAGCACTTAGGAGAACGGAAACTTGCAGGGTTGGTAAGCAAGGCACGCAGTTCCGCGACCTCTCCTTGGAGCCTTTGTTTCTCCTGTTTTAGCGCCGCGCAGCCACGTTTCAGGTTCTCGCAGTCCTCCTTGGTTTGCTGCAGCTTTGTCCTGAGATATTGATTTGACGCGATATATGTATATTATAAATTACGCACGTAAAAGAATCTTTTTGGTAGGTGAAAATAAAACAAGTCGACCACGTTGACACTAAATCACCCTAGATTTTACTAGATATACTAAGATATATATGCATCATCAATAAGAAAGGTCTATGACAAGCACTATACCGAGCTCTTCTGTTTTGAAACCAGATTGCCACTTGCCGTGGTCTAAGGTTGAGCCGGCTCGCTAAATAACTATTCTGCCTCTGTAGTATTTCCAAAACAAAACAAAACAAAACAAAATTAATTTAATTGAATGAGACATGCATGCATATTCTAACTTTTTACTTATTTTGTCTGCAAATAAGAAGAAAAATAAAATAAAATCCTTGTCAATGATAGTGCTTACATTCTACAATGACTTTCTGATATAAGCTGCATACTTAGAATTTCTTATGGTAGTTTTGACCGGATTAGGCAGTTTTCATTTTTTAAACAAAAATGGGGTATTTAAATCTTAACACATCAGGACTCTTTTCCAAAAATACGACAGGACATGCAATTTCTTTTTGACAGAACACCTACTGGCGTCAGGGTGCTGTGCACTTTGAAGCTGTCCTCCAGGAACCCATACTGCTCCTTGCTCAGCCTCTGCTTTTTCTTGGTTCTACCACCAAACCCACCGTTGTCTTCAGATGCCTGGCGCACAGGAACTTCCACCTGCAAGGACGAGTTCACACGCCCTGTACCTACAAGGACTTATCACCGTACGTAAAAGAAGAACAAGAGCTTGGGCTCTTAGCTCTTAGTCTGTGATGCTTAAGCCACAATCTATCATAGAGGTACCTAGCTAATCTCGCCTTTTTCGGACATGCAAAATTCTTTCATACCTGCAGTTTCTGCAGAGGCAGTTGGTAGAGGGCAGCCTTGGTAAAGATCTTCTCCCTGCATGTCTTCTGGTTGCATGGATGTCTTCAGATTGTCTAGTTCGTCTCTTTTGGCTGTCCGTACTCCTAGTTCTAGCACAAGCTCATGGCCTTCTCCATCGCCTGCACGTGTACATGTCTGCATACGCTTGACAGTGCCCTTTGCTAGAGCTGGAGAAGCCCCTAGACTAAGCTGAAGTTCCATGTCGGAGAATAGGATGCTGGAAATGAATCTGAACAGAGAGCAATGAGCAAGCACCATATTTATAGTACTGATGGCCAATGGCAAGTCTCTACCAAAGAAAATAATTCCGTAGCGTGCCTAAGAATTTCACAAGTCCAGCAATAGGTTAGATTACAATAATGCTTGGTAATGAAAGCAATCTAACCTTAACTTTTGCTAATGAGTCCCACTCCATCACCCTAAACATATCACAAATGACGTGCAGATGCATACAGGTCACATTTTACTAAGTCATTAGTGAAACATCTGTTGGCGTTTCATACTGCCAACAAGTAAATTTAGTGTCGCGCATAGAGTTCGGATGGCTTAACACTCAGAGACTCAGGATTTATACTAGTCTAGGCAATATGCGCCACATCTAGTATGGGGTTCGATCGAGTTCCTAAGCACCAAGTGTAACAACCTAAAAATTCGAGCCATAAAATTTTTTTCTCAAAAACCTATGAGTGATGTTGTGTCATGTAGAAAAGTTCTTCTCATATTGGACAAGTACCATATGCTTTCATCTTGTAAACCCTAGCTCATGCATCCATGTTGTATTTTAATTTACTTATGATTTGGATTTTATTTGGATTTACATATTGCTTAATAAATACCAATAATATTTATTTTACAAATAAATAAATATCCAATCTATGGGAATAATACCCAACCTAGCAAGGACCATGTATGTCCACTAGAGAATTATTTTACAACATGCCCTACTATATATATACATATATATAAATATTTGAAAAACTGATATAGAAAAGAGAAGGAGAAATAAAAAAGAAAATGGAAAAGCCTTTCGGCCCCAGCCAACCAGCCGGCCCAGCCTGCACTCTTTTCCCTCTCTTTCTCCCACGCGTCGGGCGGCCCAGCAAGCCCGACGGCCCAGCAAGGACCCGTTGTCCTGCGCCACGCCATCGCCACCCGAGCCACTGACGTGTGGGACCCAGTTGTCATACCTTTCCCGAGGTCCCCCACACCGGCCGTTCGCGCCCGACGTCACCCGTGTCAGGCCTTGTTCCTTCGCGTCGCCACCAAGCAAACCACCCCGGCCGCTCGATCCAGCCCTCCGCCTCATCAACGCGCACCAGCTTGCCATCTGGGCCGACCAACCGGCAGCAAAACGCCCACGGCGCAGGCAATTTCACGCGCGCGCGGACATGCTCTGCCGCAGTGGTGAGTTTATGCCGCTGAAATGCATATCGACACCCAGCCCTTGCTAGCCCCTCTCACTGACTTCCTGGACCCCACGTGCCCCACCGGGTGATCTGGAGCCCTCCTTGGCCGCCTGATCGAGCTCCCTCGCCCGACCACCGCGGCTCCCCTATAAAACCATGGCCACAGCACCCTAGGGCTTCCCAGTCGCCGCCACCACTCAATTGGAGGAGAAGGGGGAAGAAAGG
This sequence comes from Bothriochloa decipiens, assembly GCA_023333625.1. NCBI lineage: Eukaryota > Viridiplantae > Streptophyta > Magnoliopsida > Poales > Poaceae > Bothriochloa > Bothriochloa decipiens. Next base: position 3,089,564 of record CM041646.1, read on the forward strand.
AGGAGAAGGAGGCGGGGAAGGAGTCATCGCTGCCAGAGAAGACGAAGGAGGCCGCCATGCTACCGCGGAGCCATCGAGTCAAGGTGCCGGAGCGGAGCCGCGAGCTGCTACCGGAGTTGGACTTGTACCGCACCTCCATCCTCGTCAACGTCGGTCAGTGCCTCCATGTACCCCTCTTCCAACCCCTTGCCCTTTGCTTCTCAGCCATGGCGCTCGTATCGAGCGCGTAGGCCAAGGCCTCACCCGGCCTACTTGGACACATGCACACGCACACACAGACCTGCCAAAGCCCCAAGGACCACGACATCAGGAGGATGCCAGACTAGAACGCCGCCATGCCCGTTGCCGCACTGCACGCTGCCGCGGCGAGGCCACCTTGCTACCCCATCACCGAGCCCCGAGCCGCTTCATCACCGAATCTAGAATCGCATCGTCAAGGAGCACCTTGTGCGCATGCGAGCTACCTGGATGCTGCACTGGAGGACCTTCTACGCTTGACCATGCCGTCGCCATGCCACTCTGGAGCATCGCCGTGGCGTGGGTGCACTACTCGTCTCCGACCACCTCGTAGAGCAAGAAGACGCCGGAGCGCTTCGCCGTGCAGTGCTGTACCGAGCCGAGGAGAAGATGGAGGCCAAGGAGCCTTCCAAGGTGCCGTGCCGTGCACGGCGGTCACGCCAGAGCTCCGCCATGGGTGTTGCTACCAGCGCGGACTCCGCCGTGGGTTGAGGTCACCGCCAACGCTGCGGGAGTGTATTGGGTTGACCCCAATCGCGCTTTCGTGCCCTGCCTTGGTTTGGAATCGGATGCAGTTGAGCTGTAGCCGTGCGCCATCACCGTCGACCCACCACTCACCATGCAGCACGCCACCGGGAGCCAAGCTTCTGCCTTGAAGACCGCCTTCGTGATCGCTGTGATGTCCCGAAGATGATGCACCAGTTAATGCAGCCGAAGGACCACCTGAGCGCCTGCTTTTGGAGGACGAAGCCACCGCCATCGAGCCACGTCGTCGGACTAGAGAACAGAGGAGGGGATCAGTTCATCAAGAAGACTGTGGACATGGTCTATGAGTGCCAGAGGCACTGCGAGTAGGACCCAGTGTGAGCCGGTGCACCGCGGACCGGCCTGTGGACCGCATGGACCCAAGGATACAACTGTGCACCTAGCTCACGTGAACCAGAGACGCTGTCAGTGGACCCAGCAGGCACCGGAGCACCGTGGACCCGAGCTGTGGACAGAGCCCGTTTGAGATCTGGGCTGGTGATGTGGCTGCACCGGAGTGTGCCACGTGGTGGGCCTGGCTCGACCTAGATCTGGCCCACTCGACCCACTAACGGCCTGATAATGGCCTAGTGGGGCCCACCTATCAATTGACCGTGGACCATTGACTGATGACGTCAGTAGTGACATCACCTCGGACCCACATGTCAGGCGATCGTTGACCCAGTTAATGCTGATGTCAGCATGACATCATCCACCACGTCAGCTGTTGCGTTGTCTCTGTTGGACATGCACGTGACACATGGACCAATCACGTGCTGCCATGTGTCACAACAGAATAATCTAGTCCTTTTTCTTTTTTAGAAAATGGTTAAATCTTTAACAAATCATAACTAATCCATACGAGCTTAGAAAATTATGATCCACATATCCAAATTTTCTATAAATCGAGCTCTACCAATTTTCGCTATGTTTGAGTGCATTTGGATCTTTTATTTGGTATTCATTCTTTGTGCTAATCTATAAGGGTCGCTTATGCGACCATTAATTCTTGGTTACAGGCTCGAGCGAGGACAAGTCTGATGACAGTGTTTACCAGGAGAAGTCCGATAGCTACGTCAGTGAAGGTGCCACATCTCGCCCAACCTCATAGATCCTATTACGCATGGAAAATGTAGCATGGCTAGTGCTTTAACTTCTGTTGCTATATAATGGATCGTCTGTGGTAGAAATGCATAGTAGATTACTACTTGATGAGCCTTACCTTGTTGTAACCTATCATCTGCTTACCCGCTGTTATGTTAGCCACTTGCTTTCCGCTATGTTATGTATATAAACTTCACTCGCTTATATTTTGATGCGACGTGATGAACCCTGGGAGGGCCTAGAGGGTGCCAAGCTTGATGTGTGTGTTGATGGATCAGATGGGCATGTGAGCTAATGATGCTGTATCTAGGTTTGGGGTGGAACTTACGATAGGGAGTAGGGTGAGGGTTGAGTCGATCGAGCCAGGATCTACGATGAGCATTTAGAGCGAGTCTTACCGGGGAATGTATCTAGACATTTCCAAGAATAGCAGCCTATGGCGGACCAACTATGATGCAATGGTGGTCTTCGGTTGTGAGCCTCTGACGAGTGAAACCCAAGATGAAGGTGCCGTGGTAGCACGCTAAAGATCTACCCTGGAGAAGACATCTTGGCTTGGTCACACTTAGGAACTGCTGCGCTGGTAACCGGATCATAGGAATCTCTTTCTTTCCACTCGCTTCCCATTGGGAGGGAGACAGCCGAACCGCTGGATAGATCGATGCCATTACTATCAGGCGAGCGTGTGTTAGGGAGGTAGGAGCATGTTGATGTCTCACACCCTTTCGAGACGATTATGATGCTTTGCGGGAATGGGATCATGAGATAGACTCCTCATAGTATCAGCCACTCTAAGGGTGTTCCAGGGCTGAGAGGAAGGATGGCATCATTCTATGGCAGTAGGCACCCGAAATCTGCCTAGGTGGTGATCAACACCGATGATGGTTATCTAGTGGATTAGTGAAAACTCTGCAGAGTGTATAGTTGATCGTACGATACATATGCCGACTAGTTCTGCTATGGACCATTCGTGTGTTCTGCTTGCACCAGACTAGAGAGTGGAGTGTTCTACCTCCCTCCTGAGTGTGATTTCCAGCGGTGAGCCAGGTTGAGGGCTGCGGGCCACTGAGGCAAGCCGAGAGGGAGTTGGCTTGTCGACACGTGTCTGAGATGGTGTTGGAGGATATGGGATGGTGTTTCAGGGATGGATGGTTATGGATGGTGTGGGTATGGGAACGTGTATAAAACTTGATTTTTAATTGCTTATATACTTGATCGCTGCATAGGAAAGCCCAACCTTTATAGGTTCCTTTGTGTATATCCATGTTTTGCATCCAATTTCCACAAAGCAATGCATAGGGTGGGAGTGGCCAGTACATATCGTACTAAAAATTTGGTTTCAGGTTCAAGGAGTGAGTACTCATCTGGGGAGTACAGTGTTTGAGGGTTTCATCCCTACGCTCAAGATGGATCGGAGATGATAGCTTCCGCACCTTCAAGCTTTTAATTTTATGCTGCATGAACTCTGACTCCGCCAAGTGGTGATGTAATAAGTTATTATAAACCTCTCTATTGCACTCTTTTGTTCGATGTGTGGATTATGGTATGCAAATGTTATTGGGTAATGTGATTTATATGGTCATATTTCACTTTGACTCTGTGGATTTTCCTTCACGGAAATTGAGGTCGTTTCAGTTGGTATTAGGAGCCATACTTGACCCTAGGATGAAACCCTAGAAATGGACGATAAAATAGGAAAAACTAGCTTTTCTTTCAGTTATATACTGACCCTGCATTTCTTATTATGCAAGGCTTCTCTATTATTACTGATTTACTGACCTTTTCCCTTTAAAACATGCAGATGACAAGCTTTGGACCCCCGCTTGGACCGTTGAGCAGCCTACCCAAGGCTGAGTTCACCTACGAGGGACAGGAGTTTCCAGGCTTTCTGTACACCCTGCGTCGTGTTCTAGGAGTGCTCAGAGTGCCTGTTGAGGAGATCAAGTACACCTGCACTGAAGCACCTGACCCAAAAGGAGGAATCAAGGGCTACGTGGTCACTCACCTAGAGACCCCTGCAAGTCAGACTCTACCTTCAGTACCAGCTCTCCTAGAGATGACAATCGAGGACTCAATCAAGGAAGGGATCCAGTCTGTGTCCCTCAAAGCTCTACATGAAGTGATGAAGATCGCTTATGAGAACCTTCGCAACACAGGGTTTCACCTTCTTCCTCAGTCCCTAAACTCTCTCCTCACACCAGAGCAGCAAGACGACCTGGTTAGGCCAGTCATCCTAGCTGAGACAAGCCTTTGCAACCATGCCTCCATCACTCACCTCTTCGAGCAGAACCACTACATAAGCACTTAGAGAAGAGGAGGCACCTTGACCGCAACACTCTGATGGAGTACCAAGAGTTTTGCAAGAAGGAAGCTGAGGAGAAAGAAGGTCTCAAGGAAACCATCGCTCAGCTAAAGGACAAGCTCGCCCAACAAGCAAGAGCCCACAAAGCCGAAGTCACTGACCTGCAAGACAAGGTGGAGGACATTGGGCTTTAGAACTACTACCTCGACGCAAGGGTCCTCCAGTTGGAAAAAGAGGAGATTGAAAAGGACAAGGAGATCAGAGAACTTCAAAAGAGGAGACGGGAAGATGGCAAGAGCAACTTCACCATGCAATATGAGAAGGCAATGCTCGTCAAAGCCTTGAAGAAAGCAGAGGCAAAAGCATAGTGCAATCAAGGCCATCTGATCGCTCTGATGATTCCAAACAAGACCTTGGTGGACAGGTACAAGAGACTCAAGACAGCTTGGAAGAACGCCAACGAGAGGCGCTATCAAGAGTACGCTGAGTTGCGGGACTGACTCCCTTTGTCGGCCAGACACAAGGACCCCTTCAAGGAAACTTTCTAGATTGGTCAGACTCTCTTGAGGCACGACCACTGTCCAGCCCCCACCAACCTGCTGCTTACCAAGGAGTTCGGAGAAGCCCAGGCTTACGTGAAGCACCTTCACATGTCACAAGAGGAGCTGACGGTTCTTGGCAGTGGTTTTCACCCAGCTATGTATGACACACAGATGTACGAGTCAAACTAGTGTGGACCCTGCCCTGCGTGGCCATGTCATGAGTTAGATTTGAGCTAGTTGTTATCCATGAGTTATGATGTATCATCCCTGATGTACCCTCCATGAGTTACCTCCTCGTAGTGTGAGTCTGGCACGTCATCTAGCGTAGCTGCTAGAGATGATGCCATGTAATGCTAACCATGTGATGAATGTTCGATCTTATCACACTTTATGGATCTTATTGCTTCTTTGTATGAGTGTTGGATAGATTAAATGTTTTTCTTAAATCATTGAAATCATTAAATTATATTTAATCAATAAATACTAAACCGTTGTCGACCCATGTCACAGATGTCTGCACGTCGCTTCGCACGTCTGGGCAATCGTCCGCCTCCACCTGTGCCCGAGCTTGGGCGTGGAAGGCGCCATGGAGGGTGGTCACGTTCCACCCATCGTCCTCAACCAGGGTGGGAACGATCATGAGTGGACCTCACCAGCTAGAGGTGGTGCTCCTGGAGGAGGTGCTGCTGGAGGAGGTGATGCCAATGGCAATGGGCCTCCACCTCAGCCAAACCCTCCACCACAGCCGAACCCTCCACCACCACCGCCGCTGAACCTGGTGGAAGTGATGGCGCAATAGATGCAGCTGCTCGCTGCATTGGTCAATGGGGCCAACCACCGCTATGGAGGCAACCCGAATGACTTCAAGAGGAAACTCGAGGGTTTTCTGAAGCTCAGGCCACCCACCTTTGATGGCACCTACAAGGAACCCTAGAAGATGATGATTAGCTTCGGGAGATCGAGAAGAAGCTAGAGTTGACCACCTGTACCCCTGAGGAACATGTCGGGATCACTGCTCACCATCTCACTGGAGCTACATGCTCCTGGTGGGACAGCTACTGCCAAGCTCATTAGGACCCCGACCACATCTCCTGGGATGAGTTCGCTGATGAGTTCATCGAGTACCATGTTCCTGAGGGAGTCATGGAGCAGAAGGAGGAGGAATTCTGCAATTTCACTCAGAAGGGGTGTGACATATGTGAGTACATCAAGACTTTCACCAATTTGCTGAGCTATGCACCTTTGCATGTTGTGGCATCTGAGAAGGAGAAGATCACTCAGTATAGGAAGGGTCTGAACCCCAAGATCGAGGTGGCCCTGGGAGGCACCAAGAGTCACACCTTTTATGACATGATTGATCGCTGCATACAGATCGAGGAGGACCAGAAGGAGGCAGGAGAAATGTCTAGGAGGGAGAAGAAGAAGTCCGAGGGCTCCTACTGTGACCATGAGCACAAGAGCTTCCGTCGGGATTGGTCATCAAGCCGTCCTCACTATGGCAAGGACCCTACCTATGGCTTGGGTAAGAGTGGTGGTGCCTACTCTGCCGACCACTTCCGCTCTTCCCGTGACCATTGCTCCCGCGACCATCACTCTCGTGACCATTGCTCCCGCGACCGTCACTCTCGTGACCATCGCTCTCGTGACCGCTCTGGGAAGGATCGCTACCCCTGGGGGCACTCTTCACAGCCACGTCACAGGTCCAACCTCTCTACACCTGCTCATGCTGCGCCAAACCCTGGCAACTAGAAGCCCGTTGTGCCAACCCCCACAGGCAGTGTGCCGATCACTTGCTATGGTTGTGGCAAACCTGGCCATAATGTCATTTACTCTCCTGAGAAGACACCCGCTCCTACCGCACCCAAGTCACAGTAATGTGGGTCTGCAAGCCATGGTCGCCTCATGCACATGAACACTGAAGAAGCTCAAGCTGCCCCAGATGTTGTGTATGGTATGTCTTTAGTTAATGGCTTTAAAGCATCTGTTCTATTTGATTCTAGAGCTAAATGTTCATACATCTTATCCAAGTTTGCATGAGAGAATAATATACCTACCACTCCATGTCTAGAGCCTATAGTCACCAGTTCTCCTCTAGGTGAGATGAGAAGCACCCATATCTGTAAGGGAGTGAAGCTTTCTATCGTGGGTCTAACCTTTCAAGCTAACCTTACCCTTCTACCTTCAAATGGCCTGGATGTCATCCTAGGCATGGATTGGCTCACCAAGCACAGGGGTTTGATCTCTTGTTCACCCAGATATGTTCAGATAACCCATACCTCTGGCCAAGCAGTTAGATGTGCACCTCAGAAGGATAAGTCTGTATCTGTTTTATGTGCCCTGAGTGCACTTAAGTCTCAAGAAGAATCTCAGAAAAAGGAGAAGACTCTCACTGATATCCCTGTTGTCAAAGAATATGAGAACGTGTTCCCAGAAGAGTTGCCAGGCATGCCACCTGATCGCGATGTTGAGTTCATAATTGACCTCGTACCGGGTACCGGTCCCATTGCTAAGTGACCGTATTGCATGTCAGTTGATGAACTAGAAGAGCTCAAGAAGCAGCTGAAAGAGCTTTCCGACAAGGGCTTTATTAGGCCTAGTTCCTAACCCTGGGGATCACCTATTCTGTTTGTGAAGAAGAAGGATGGTACAATGAGGATGTGTGTTGACTACCGCAATCTCAACGCTGTTACTATCAAGAACAAGTATCCTCTGCCCAGGATTGATGATCTTCTTGATCAGCTACGTGGTGCTAAATGCTTCTCAAAGATTGATCTTTGATCAAGCTACCATCAAATGAAGATTCATGAAGAAGACATTCCCAAGATAGCCTTTGTCACACGCTATGGGCAGTATGAGTTCACCGTTGTATCCTTCGGTCTCACGAATGCCCCTGCCTACTTCATGTACATGATGAATAAGGTATTTATGGATGATCTTGATCAGTTTGTGGTAGTCTTCATTGATGACATTCTAATTTATTCATCCACTGCCGAAGAACATGAAGCACATCTAAGAATAGTGCTCGAGAAGCTATCCCAACACCAACTCTATGCCAAGTTCAGCAAATGTGAGTTTTGGCTTGAAGAAGTTGCTTTCCTTGGTCATGTACGCTCAGCTGATGGTGTTGCTATAGATCCTGCAAAGATAGAGGCCGTGAAAGAATGGGAACAGCCTCACAATGTGTCCGAGATCAGGAGTTTCTTGGGATTGGTGGGTTACTATCGCTGATTCATTGAGAACTTCTCGAAGATAGCTCGCCCTATGACAAATCTCTTGAAGAATACCAACGAGTTTGAATGGACACCTGAGTGTGAGCAAAGCTTCCAAACTCTGAAGGAGAAGCTCACTACCACACCTATCCTAGCCTTACCTGATATCACTAAAGACTTTATTGTCTATTGTGATGCCTCTCGCAAAGGACTAGGTTGTGTGCTGATGCAAAATGGGAAAGTTATTGCTTATGCTCCCCGACAGATGAAGGAGCACGAGCAATGATACCCCACTCATGATCTCGAGTTAGCAGCTGTTGTGCACGCCCTGAAGATCTGGAGGCATTATCTCATTGGCAACAAGTGTGATATATACATTGATCACAAGAGCCTGAAGTACTTCTTCACTCAGGAAGATCTGAATATGAGGCAGCGCAGATGGCTAGAGCTAATCAAGGACTATGACAAGGAGATTCACTATCATCTAGAAAAAGCGAATGTAGTCATAGATGCTCTTAGTCGCAAGACCTACTGTCATGCTCTATTCACCTCAACCCTGCCACCTGAATTGAAGAAAGAAATTGAAGATCTCCAGCTCGAGATAGTACCCCATGGTCTGTTGCACGAACTTCGCATCGAGTATAATCTTATCGAGCGAATTCGTGAAGCTCAGAAGAGTTGCAAGGAGATGGAGTACATATGTGGGTTGATGAAGCTAGGCTACAGCCTCGAATTCAGGGAAGATGAGCATGGAACCATCTGGTTCAAGAACAGAATCTATGTACCCAGCGATCCTGCCTTGCATAAAGAGATTCTATCAGAAGCACATGACTCTAAGTATTACATCCATCCTGGTGGTGCAAAAATGTATCAAGACGTGAAGAAGCACTTTTGGTGGAAAGGCATGAAGACAAACATTGCAAGACATGTGGCCGAATGTGACATCTGCAATAGATTTAAGGCCGAGCACAGAAGATCTGCTGGATTACTCAAACCACTCGATGTTCCTGAATGAAAATGGGAGAGCATATCCATGGACTTTATTGTGGGATTGCCTCAATCCCCGTAAGGTCATGACTCCATCTAGGTAATAGTGGATCGTCTGACGAAGGTAGCACAGTTTATACCAGTCAAGACTTCGATACGTGCAGAACAGTTGGCGGACTTGTACATCAAGGAGATACTTAGGCTTCATGGAGCCTCAAAGAGTATCGTGTCGGATCATGGACCTCAATACATGTCCCAATTCTAGAAATCTCTACACAAATCCATTGGCAATGACCTCGACTACAGCACTGCTTACCACCCTCAAATAGATGGTCAGACAGAGAGGTTGAATCAGATTCTTGAGGATATGCTTCGTGCCAGTGTTCTCAAATATGGCTTAGATTGGGAGAAGTGTTTGTCATTTGCTGAGTTCTCTTACAACAACAGCTACCAGGCAAGTATCAAGATGTCACCCTTCCAAGCTCTTTATGGTAAACCATGCAGAACCCAATTGATGTGGGACCACCCAGGTGAGAGGGCAGTCTTTGGCCCCACCAAAATTAAGGAAGCCGAAGGAGTTGCTCAAGTTAGAGAGAACTTGAGGATTGCTCAAAGCCGATAGAAGAGCTACGCTGATAAAAGGCATCGAGACCTTGAATTCAAAGTTGGGGACCATGTCTATCTCAAAGTGTCTCCACTTCATGGTACCGTTAGATTCTACGTCGAAGGGAAGTTAGCCCCAAGATATGTTGGTCCTTACCGCATAGGTTAGAGAGTTGGAAAGCTCGCATACAAACTCGAACTACCCCCACAGTTGGCAGGAGTACATCCCGTATTCCATGTCTCACAGCTACGCTAGTGCTTGAGGGTACCAGAAGAAGAAGTAATTGCCACTGATGTGCGTGATATCTAAGATACTCTGGAGTACAAAAAGCACCCTATCAAGATTTTGCGTTATGACACCAAAGAGACTACGAGCAAGTCTATCCCTACGTGCAAGGTTCAATGGAGCAATCACACTGAACATGAAGCAACATGGGAATACAAGAATCAACTGCCGCTACAGTATCCTTACCTCTTCGAAGGGTATGTCATTTCTTAAATCTCGAGTTTGAGATTCCAATGAGGGGGAAGGACTGTAACAACCCAAAAATCTGAGCCACAAAATTTTTTTCTCAAAAACCTATGAGTAATGTTGTGTCATGTAGAAAAGTTCCTCTCATGTTGCACAAGTACCACATGCTTTCATCTTATAAACACTAGCTCATGCATCCATGTTGAATTTTAATTTACTTATGATTTGAATTTTATTTGGATTTATGTATTGCTTAATAAATACCAACAATATTTATTTTACAAACAAAGAAATATCCAATCTATGGGAATAATACCCAACCTAGCAAGGACCATGTATGTCCACTAGAGAATTATTTTACAACATGCCCTACTATATATATACATATATACAAATATTTGAAAAACTGATATAGAAAAGAGAAAGAGAAATAAAAAAAGAAAATGGAAAAGCCTTTCGACCCAAGCCAACCAGCCTGCCCAGCCTGCTCTCTTTTCCCTCTCTTTCTCCCACGCGTCGGGCGGCCTAGCAAGCCCGATGGCCCAGCAAGGACCCATTGTCCAGCGCCACGCCATCGCCACCCAAGCCACTGACATGTGGGACCCGGTTGTCATACCTTTCCCGAGGTCCCCCACACCGGCCGTTCGCGCCCGACGTCACCAGTGTCAGGCTTTGTTCCTTCGCGTCGCCACCAAGCAAACCACCCCAGCCGCTCGATCCAGCCCTCCGCCTCATCAACGCACACCATCTTGCCATCTGGGCCGACCAACCGGCAGCAAAACGCCCACGGCGTAGGCGATTTCGCGCGTGCGCGGACATGCTCTGCCGCTGTGGTGAGTTTATGCCGCTGAAATGCATATCAACACCCAGCCCTTGCTAGCCCCTCTCACTGACTTCCTGGACCCCAACCGAGCCCCACCGGGTGATCTGGAGCTCCCTCCCCCGATCATCATCCACCGGCCACCTACCACCGTGGTTCCCCTATAAAACCATGGGCACAGTGCCCTAGGGCATCCCAGCCGCCGCCACCACTCTGGTGGTTTCCAACTCGCCACTAACCAACTCAATTGGAGGAGAAGGGGGAAGAAAGGAGGAGAAGGGGATGAGGAAGGAGTCGTCGCTGCCGGAGAAGATGAAGGACGTCGCCGTGACGGAGCCGTGCTGCTGCAGAGCCGTCGAGTCAAGGAGCCAGAGCGGAGCTGCGAGCTGCTGCCGGAGTTGGACTTGTACCTTACCTCCATCCTCGTCAATTTCGGTGAGCGCCGCCATGTACCCCTCCTCCAACCCTTTGCCCTTTGCTTCTTGGCCAAGGCACTCGTACCATGTAGGCCAAAGCCTCACCCGGCCTACTTGGACACATGCACACGCACACACAGACTGGCCAAAGCCCCAAGGACCATGGCATCGGGAGGATGCCAGACTGGAATGCCACCATGCCGATCATCGCGCTGCACACCACCGTGGCGAGGCCACCTTGCTACCCCATCACCGAGCCCCGAGCCGCTTTGACGCTAGATCTGGAATCGCCTCATCAAGGAGCACCTTGTGCGCACGCTAGCTACCTGGATGCTGCACCGGAGGACCGTCTATGCTCGACCATGCCATTGCCAAGCCACTCTGGAGCGCCGCAGTGGTGAGGGTGCACTGCTCATCTCCAACTGCCTCGTGGGGAAAGAAGACGCTAGAGAGCTTCGCCGTGCAGCGCTGCACTGAGCCGAGGAGAAGATGGAGGCTACGGAGCCTCCCAAGGTGCCGTGGCGCGCACTGCCGTCATGCCAGAGCTCCGCCGTGGGTGCTGCTACCTGCGCAGACTCCGCCTTGGGTTGAGGTTGCCGCCGACGCTGCGGGAGTGTATTGGGTGACCCCAATCGCGCTTCTGTGCCCTTTCTTGGATTGGAATCAGACACAGTTGAGCTGCAGCCGTGCGCCATCGCCGTCGACCCACCGCTCACCGTGGAGCACACCGCCAGGAGCCAAGCTTCCACCTTGAAGACCATCTCCATGATCGCTGTGACGTCCCGAAGATGATGCACCAGTTAATGCAGCCGAAGGACCACTGGAGCGCTGATTTTGGAGGACGAAGCCACTGCCGTCGAGCCGCGCCGTTGGACTGGAGAACAGAGGAGGGGATCAGTTCTTCAAGAAGACAGTGGACGTGGTCTACGAGCGCCAGAGGCACTGTGAGTAGGACCCATTGTGAGCCGGTGCACCGCGGACCGGCCTATGGACCGCATGGACCCGAGGATACAATCGTGCACCTGGCTCACGTGTACCAAAGACGCTATCAGTGGACCCAGCAGGCACGGAGCGCCGTGGACCCGAGCTGTGGACAGAGCCCATTTGAGATTTGGGCTAGTAACGTGGCCGCACTAGAGTGTGCCACGTGGCGGGCCTGGCCCGGCCCAGATCCGGCCCACTCGGCCCATTAACGACCCATTAATGGCCCGATAACAGCCCAGTGGGGCCCACCTGTCAGTTGAACGTTGACCGTTGACTGATGACGTCAGTAGTGACGTCACCCCGAACCCACATGTCAGGCGATCGTTGACCCAGTAAACTGATGTCAACATGACGTCATCCGCCATGTCAGCTACTGTGTTGTCTCTGTTGGACCTGCACGCGACACGTGGACCAATCACATGCTGCGACATGTCAGCACTAGAATAATCCAATCCTTTTTTTCAAAAAATGGTTAAATCTTTGAAAAATCATAACTAATCCATACGAGCTCAGAAAATTATGATCCACACATCCAAAATTTCTATAAATCGAGCTCTACTTATTTTCACTATGTTTGAGTGCATTTGGATCTTTTATTTGGTATTTGTTCTTTATGCTAATCTATAGGGGTCGCTTATGCGACCATTAATTCTCGGTTACAGGCTCGAGCGAGGACAAGTCTGACGACAGTGTTTACCAGGAGAAGTCCGACAGCTACATCAGTGAAGGTGCCACATCTCACCCAACCTCGTAGATCCCATTACGCATGGCAAATGTAGCATGGCTAGTGCTTTAAATCGTCTGTGCTAGGAATGCATAGTAGATTACTACTTAATGAGCCTTACCTTGTTGTGCTTACCCGCTGTTATGTTAGCCACTTGCTTTTCGCTATGTTATGTATATAAACTTCTCTCGCTTACATTTTGATGTGACGTGATGAACCCTGGGAGGGCCTGGAGGGTGTCAGGCTTGATGTGTGTTGATGGATCAAATGTGCAAGTGAGCTGATGATCCTTTATCTAGGTTTGGGGTAGAACTTACGACAGGGAGTAGGGTGAGGGTTGAGTCAATCAAGCCGGCATCGAGCGTTTGGAGCGAGTCTTGCCGAGGAATGTATCTGGACATTTCCATGAATAGCAGTCTGTGGCGGACCAACTATGATGCGATGGTGGTCTTCGGGTGTGAGCCTCTGAGGGGTGGAACCCAAGACGAAGGTGCTATGGTAGCACACTAAAGATCAACCCTGGAGAAGACATCTTGGCTTGGTCACATTTAGGAACTGCTACGCTAGTAACCGGATCATAGGAATCTCTTGCTTTGCACTTGCTTCCCATAGGGAGGGAGACGGCCGAACCGCTGGATAGATCGATGCAATTACTATCAGGCGAGCGTGTGTCAGGGAGGTAGGAGCATGTTGATGTCTCACACCCTTTCGAGACGATCATAATGCTCTACCGGAATGGGATCATGAGATAGACTCCTCACAATATCAGCCACTCAAAGGGTGTTCCAGGGCTGAGAGGTAGGATGGCATCATTCTATGGGCCGGAATCTGCCTAGGTGGTGATTAACATCGATGATGGTTATCTAGTGGATTAGTGAAACCTCTGCAGAGTGTATGGTTATCGATTGATACATATGCCGACTGGTTTGGCTATGGACCTTCCTGTGTTTTGCTTGGACCGGACTAGAGAGTGGAGCGTTCTACCTACCCCCTGAGTGTGATTTCTGGCCGTGAGCCAGGTTGAGGGCTGCGGGCCGCTGAGGTAAGCCAAGAGGGAGTTGGCTTGTCGACACAAGTCTAAGATGGTGTTGGAGGATATGGGATGGTGTTTTAGGGATGGATGGTTATGGATGGTGTGGGTATAGGAACATGTATAAAACTTGCTTTTTAATTGCCTATATACTTGATCGCTGCATAGGAAACCCCAGCCTTTATAGGTTCCTTTGTTTATATCCATGTTTTGCATCCAATTTCCACAAAGCAATGCATAGGGTGGGAGTGGCCAGTACATATCGTACTGAAAATTTGGTTTCAGGTTCAAGGAGTGAGTACTCATCTGGGGAGTATAGTGTTTGAGGGTTTCGTACCTACGCTTAAGATGGATCGGAGATGATAGCTTCCGTACCTTCAAGCTTTTAATTTTATGCTGCATGAACTCTCATTTCGCCAAGTGGCGATGTAATAAGTTATTGTAAACCTCTCTATTGCACTCTTTTGTTCGATGTATGAATTATGGTATTCAACTGTTATTGGGTAATGTGATTTAAATGGTCATATTACACTTCGACTCTGTGGATTTCCCTTCGTGGAAATCGAGGTCTTTTCACCAAGAACTTAAAGTTTGCAGTAGGGGTTACAAACACATGTCAATGTAACTAGGGTTCCTAAGGTTGAAGGAAGTGGAATATAGCTAAGGGTTCGAGAGGCTATCGTTAGCTTTGAAGCCGAAGAGAGGCAGCCCCTACTTCACTTTATATATCCAGGAGGTAGGGATTACATATATTGTTGGGTCCGACATGTCGGTCGGATGTGGTGGGGTCGTATTTTGACATCGGTCAGTCCTTCCTACTACTATAGTCACCTTGTTCGGGGGAGTGGTAGAGGGCGTTGAAAGCCCTATGTTTGGTTTTGGTAATCGAGACAACTACTGGACTAACATCTATCTTAAGTGCTGTGTTTAAGATAGTTTAAGTCCACACCACAAGTTGATCAAGTGCTCAATTCTTAGAAAAGAATAAAGAGAGAAACAAAACCCTAGGGCTCAAGGCAAAGGTATAAGATAGGGTTCTTTGTTTTGCCAGTCAAGGCGCAATAGAGTGCTTGATCGGATTTAGGATAAATAGCAGTACTATTAAGAGGGGAACTCCAAAGTTCAATTCAGATTTCTAAGTGCCATTAGGTGGATCAATTCATTGCATATTCTTTGCACAAATGGTACATTTGAAAAAGGGAATCAAAACCAAGCTGAAGGGAATCAAAACCGAGCTAGACATGGTCTCTAGGCACCACCTGACAGAGTAAATAGGGTGCCATTGAACCGTATGTTACTTGGAGCAAGGCAGTGTGCTAATAAGCCTAGGGCTAGGCATCGGACCAGTCCGATGGCCTCTGGCCCTCTCTAGAATGCCACTGAAGGCATCAGACCCATAGCCATTGGTCTGATGGTTGGCAGTTAGGCCATATCAGACCATACGTGGTCACTGTTCACTCTGGGGGTCCCACCTATCATCGCGTGGGAGAAATTCAAAGGCTGCATCGGGCCGTGGCCTTTGGTCTAATGCAGAGATAGGCCCAGTCCGATGGCAAAATAGAGGCTCAAGGAGCTCTCTATAATGCACTAGACTGGCGCGTTCATTGGTCCAATGACCATTTAGACCAGGGAGCATCGGCCTATATGCTTGAGTAGCTGTTGGCAGAAACAACGGCTAATTTAAATATCAGAGTGACACGTTAGTATGATCAGGGAATCGGGCCCATGTGCATTTGTCCGATGGGGTTCATCTCCCAGTCCGATGCCCTCGATTTTAGCCCAATGTGGGGCTTCAATGACTAGCTTTCAACGGGGTTATAAATATGTGTTGCTCGGCCTTTGGCCAACTCTCTTGGAATTCTAACTGATCAAACACCCTTGTGAGCTTGTGCAAACACCTCCCACTCATCTTTTTTCCTAGTGCTTCATCTAAATTGAGATTGGGAGTGATTCTAGTGCATTTGCTTTGAGTTCTTGCATCTATTTTTTTGAGGGAAAGTCCATGCTTCTATTGGCACTAGTGAGCGATTGAGCTATGGTTTTCTTGTCACTCTTGGTGGTTGCTGCCACCTAGATGGCTTGGAGCAGCTTGGGAACATTGACGAAGACCACCTAGATGGCTTGGAGCAGCTTGGGAACATTGACGAAGACTGATGATTGTTCTTCGCATCCGACCGATTGATATTGTGAAGGGGAACTTGATCTCACCTCATGGAGTGCAAAAGGGGATACTCTAGTAATTTGCTCATGGCTAGAAGGAGTGCTTGTGGGAGTGATTTTTGGAACACCCAAGTTGTGGGTTTAGCGTATGATGCTAATTAGTGCATGAATCACTCACCATTAGACTCACAACAATAGAGATTAAGTTGTCGGCTAGCAACCGAACCTCAAAAGAAAAATTGGTTGTGTCATCTATCTTGCTATTGGCATTTCTAAACATCACAACTTAGGATTGAGGTCCTAGGCAATGACGCTAGAGATGCTGGTGATAGTTCTTAACGATTATAGAACTCTAGTATGGATATGAATAGGATAACATGCTTGTATAACAGACCAATGTTCATACCAGGGGTGAACATTATATGGTTCAAGATTGTGGACATACACACATGAGCCTATCTCAGGGGCGAAGAAGGGTGAAAGAATAAAGAATAAAAGAATGATCCTACAGGAGTAGGCATATCTTAATGCAACTATGCAAAGAAGTGTGTGTGTTGGTATTTCTTAATGCATAAAGAAATATTCCGCAAGCGTACGGATATTCTGTTGTAGCATTTCACTCAAAAGTATTCAAGGTATTATTTATTTATATTTTCTCAAAGAAAGAAATGATGTAAAAGTCTCTAATAGGCATGGGCAAGATAACATGATTGCATAATAGGCCAATGTTTATAATAGGGGTAAGCCATGATAGGTATTTGATAGTGGCACACACTCTAGCCTGTAATACCCAGTTTTAAGGACAAAACTAGTTGCACACCATATGTAAGCTCTGGAAGTCAAATCTCACAAATTGCTAAAAAAAAGGGGTAGTATCAAATCATAATGCTTAAATATAATGTACTTGTATAGAAGAGAAAAGCCTTAGGACAATCAGCGGAAGGACCACTTTGAACTCTAGTTGTAGACTCCACTCCACAGGGATGAACTGACTAGTTGACCGCAAGCCTAGACACCTCCAAACTCTGGCAATTTGGTACTCATCCGAGATTTTTATCCAATTATTGAAAAGTAAAGCAAGCGTAAGTACAACTCATAGTTAATAAGATAACATGGGGTTATGAGACTCAAAATGTATGACACCGGCTTCCTACATTTAGCACTTTTAGTAATTCAATATTTTAGTATTATGTTTTATCAAGTTATGCTTAAGCAACCCTAATTAACCCACTAGATCATATAACAGAAACAGTTGGGCTATGATATAATAATAATATAATAAGTAACCATTTATTCTGTGAGGTTTTTGGTCCACTCATGATCGTGCTGTTATAATAGTTTTACAGCCTGCAGGGGTTGTACACTTTTACTGTAAACCATGATTTAACCTATCGCCCGAGGCAGCCAACCTCTTGACCCACTTCCAAGAAAGATTGGCAGGGTTCACTATGAAGCCTTTCAAAGGCCTCTACTAACCAGTTGGGGCTTCTAGGTTCCCTCTGCAGGCAGGTGTAGGAACCTCCTTTCCAATGGCACATTTCCATCATGGCTATACAGATAGGAACAGAGGCAGTTCTATACCCAAGGTGGCAAGCCCCTTTTGCGCCATAAAGGAAACCTGTAACATGCTAGTAAAGATTCTTATATTGAGCTAAAGACAGAGCCATGTGACTATCACGGTTGCACTGTTAATCCTAGATTTTGCTAACAAATAAGTCCTTATGGAGGGTTAAGAGCATCATGATAAAGTAAATTGTTCTTCCACCCTATAGTTCAGTTGTCAAAAACAAAGTTTACCATCATGTTCCATAGAACCGTAGTCATCATGTAAATCATGTATAGTTTAATTTGAGCACTAGCAAACTACCCATATGCATATCATAACCCATAGGAATCAAGGAAACAGGATATCAGCAACTAGGATGTCCTTACAGTTATCAAATTTAGAAACATGCAAATGAGTAAATATTTAATGGTGGATAGGACATCAAGGTAGATCCTGTGATATACTTGCCTTGCTCAGAAAACTCCTGCTGGTCCTACTCATCTCCAAAGAACTCATGGTTCCCAACGTACCTCTCACAGTCTAAACTTGACAAGAAGCAACATACAACATTCCAGAGGCATTCATGCAAAGAAAAAAGACCTACAATTAGAAAAATACACCAGCAGTGTGGAAAAAAAGATAAAAAGGTTTATAAAAAGAATCTATGTTTCACTATGATCACGCAACCGCGAAGATCATGGAAATCGAAGCTATAAGGCGAAAGCTATGAATTAAACAAGTTTTCCTATATATTGCAACTTAATTAATTAAATCTAACCATAAAATTTAAAAGTATTCCAATATGGTTAACAGTGGTTTAAACATGTAGATTACTTAATTACGAATCTAATGCAATTTGAATGGATCAAAATGGAGTCAAAATGAAGTTTTTATAAGCAAAATAATTTTAGTGGCAATTCTATTGATTATATGAAATCGTTTTTGGTTTAAAATAAATAAAATAGAAAATATAGATTTGAATTCGGCCAAGGGACCTTGAGCGCAAAATGCCGAAATAGGGGGATGGTCGTGTGGAGAAGACAACCGAAGCAGCCGTCGCCGGCGGCGAGGAGCTCGCCAGCGTGCGCAAAAAGAGGCCTATGGGCCACGGTTTAATGAACTGAGGACACCAGGATGAAGTGGGGATGATGGCGAAATCTCCTAGGCCCAGAACATGGCTGGAGGACGAGGTCGACGCGGTGGCCACCATGGCTGGCGTGAAGAAGGTCACTGGCCATGCAACTAGGGCCTAGAGGCCATGAATTTAGAAAATGAAGGCATAGGATAAAAGAGGGGATCAAGGCGGTCCTCACCACAATCGAAATTGAGACGGAGATAGGCAGGGACGGCAGAACAGCAACACGGACTGCTGTGTAGCGATTGTGGCTCCATGGGCACGAGCTAGGGTGGAAACTAGAGCGGGGAACAGCAGGAAATGTAGCCTCGGGTTCCTGACTCCTATTTATTGAGGCCGAGGCATAGGGGATGCTCCCACGTCTGAGGGAGTCAGCGCGGGGCGACGGTGGCTCTGGCTTCGGATGCGCACAACTTGAATAGAGAGGAGGGAGGCGGTGCTAACGAGAGGGCCCGAGCTGTCAACTAAAGCGAGTAGGGAGAAGCAGGGGCAACAATTGCCACTCGGGCAAGGCCGGCCCAAGAAGAAAATGAGGAGGGGGAGAAAAGAGGGCGAGCTGGCCACTGACCCAGTAGGCTGAAAATCAGGAAGGAGAGGGGAAGAAAAGGAATTCCATTTTCTTTTTCCAAATCCATTTTCAAAAGGTTTTTTTTAATTCCATTTCACTTTTGAATGAAACCACATAGTACAACATGTATTTATCCTTATATTTGGTTTTAGTTTCACAAAAAATATTATTTCCTATCTTTGAATGCTCACATAATTTTATAAATAAATCAAATTAACTATTTTGGAAGGATAAAATTTTAGGGTTTTACATAGCCAGTCTCAAGGATAAAGATAAAAGAAAGAATAAAGAATAAAAGAATATACCTAAAATATAGCATACTTATCTTAAATAGCTTATGCTAAGATGAGCTGATGGTCATACACATACATGATTTTCTAATGATAGAGATCCTAAGATAAGATAGCCTTGGTCACTAAAGACTTGCTTTGGACACCGGATCACACCTGGTCTGCCAAGTGATGTCGACATGTATCTCTATGTCGTACTTGAATGTGGGGGAATACGAAGGATGGACAGGGCTATCACTACCTGCTGCCTACCCCTCAGGATATTATGGGGCATGAGGAAAACAAAGATAGCGTCTAGACTAGACACCACGTCTATACTATCGAATATAGCTTAGTAAAAGAGTACAACTGGAGTGAGAGAGGATCTTGAGTGAGGATGTGTGTATGAGAGGAGGCCTCTCCCTCCTATTTATACTAAGCTATAGGCGGTTGTAGGGGGCATTCCCTGGATCTCCCCATTATCGATTTTTGATCATCGATGGCACATCATGGGGTTACACTGGATGACTGTTCGGGCTTTGGCAAACTCAAGAACTCAATGGTTAATGCAAGAGCCAGTTGATTTATACTAGTTTGGGCCCTTATGATTGAGTAAAAGCCTTTACATCTAGTTGACATTATCCTTTGCATTGGATTGATGATTATGATCATGTTTGAATAGGGGGTGCCCTTAGCCTCTCTTTACATAGGGAAAGAAGGTTAAGGTGCTATTACAGTCTAGGTTAGATCCAAAGGAGTTCCAATTGGATTACAGAAGCTATTTTCTATTCACAATCTAACTAGGTCAGCCTATTCTATACAAAGTCTATACCATCTTGCATCATGTCCCTCGTGTCAGGTCGTGGGCCTAGTCCTAGGCCCACACATAGTTGTACCGATGAGGAACACTATGGGTCCTTTATTGACAAGCCCCCAAGCATTTCATGGTTGATCTTGGAAGCCTTCTTATCCTTTGGGTCTTGCCAGGTAGAACCAAGGTTGGTCTAGGTTTCTTCCAAAGAGAAACCTTGAAGTAGTCTTTCCTAAAAAAAATCCTTGAGTGATGTGCACTTTTCATAGAAAAGTGCACCTTGTGAGTGTGGCCTTGATCCTCTTGGTTGTTTGGGACAAACAGTTGGAGGGTCTTCTTTGTGGAGATGAGATTGTTCTAGGTTCTTTCTTGGGGAATCCTTGAGTGACATGCACTTTTCATAGAAAAAGGGCACTCACTTAGTGTATCCCTGGAGCCTCTTGCTTGTTTGGGACAATAGTTGGAGGGTCTTTAAATTTCTGGGAAGAAGAATTAAAAATCTCTCCTAAGATATGTATCCTGTAGCCCCCAAGCCTATACCTAGGTTCTTGATGAAAAGAACTCAGGTAGAGGATCCTTGTAGAATATGCTCAGGTTGTTATGGTCTTTAATGCCTACCTACATGTTAGAAGGTACGCGGTATATGGCTGTTTGCGTAGTGAAGGCAGCGCAGTCACAAGTTTCATAGTTTCTAGATATTCCTTTGAATATGCCACCTAAGTACACTATAGCTTCACATGACTGACTTTTACATGCCATTTGTCAACTTGACTTGATGGTGGAATTCCTCCATGTACACCGATCCTTTCCTATAAATACCCTCCTAGAAAGCAGTTGTCCAACCAGTGAAGTTATAGTATTGAGATTGAAATCTATAGCCATGGATATACTGGTGTGTGAAGGAGAGTAGATTGTGCTTCAACCATGCTAAGTTGTTTTATAGAGGGGCTGATAATTCTTCTACAGAAACTACAGGTGGGACTTTTGCTCTGTCTGATCTGAGTTTGCCAAGGATGTTAGCTACGACATTTGCGTCTCTTAATATGTGATGTATTTTGAGCCCTTCGAAGTTCTTTTCTAGCTTTCTTACTTCTATGCAGTAGGCATCCATGTTTTCTTTTGTGCAATCCCAATCTTTGTTGACTTGATTGATTACAACTGTTGAATCACCATAAATGAGTAATCTTTTGATTCCTAGTGAGGAAATGACCCTTAGGCCATGTATCAATGCTTCGTATTCTGCTTCATTGTTTTTTGCTTGCCATAGGATTTGGAGCACATATTTGAGTTGTTTCCCTATAGGGGATATGAGAAGGATCTCTGCTCCAGCTCCTCCGAGTTTGAGTGAACCATCAAAGTACATTTTCCAGTGACCAAGTATTGCTTCAGATTCTTTCTAGTTGATCTCAGTTGACTCTACTATGAAGTTTGATACTACTTGATATTTGATTATTTTTCTTGGTGTAAATTCTATATTTAGGGCTCCAAGCTCCATTGCCCATTTTGATATTTGTCTAGTTGTATCTCTGTTGTGCAATATGTCTCAAAGTGGAAAATTTGTTACCACTATGACCTTATGTTCTTTGAAATAATGTCTTAACTTTCTTGTTATCAAGATGGCATAGAATAGTTTCTGCACATGGGGGTATCTTACTTTTGAATCTATTAAGACGTCACTTACTTAGTATACAGGTCTTTGAATTTTGCATGCCCATCTGGGTTCTTCTCTTTCTACTACAATTGTCATGCTGACCACCATTTTGGTTGCTCTCATATATAGCATCATGTCTTCTTTCTTTTTGGGTGGCACTAGCACTGGTGTTGAGGCTAGATATTCTTTGAGTTTTTGAAATGCTTCTTCAAATTCTTCTATCCATTCAAACTTCCCTATTTTCTTTAGTAGCTTGAAAAAGGGTAAACCTTTTTTCCTAGTCAAGATATGAATCTATTTAGAGCGGCCATGCATCCTGTGAGTTTTTGGATATCTTTTACCTTCTTTGGTGGCCCCATGTCCATAATTGCTTTGATCTACTTAGTATTTGCTTCTATGCCTCGGTTACTGACCAAGAGTTTGAGTAACTATCCTGATGGCGCTCCAAAAATGCACTTGGTAGGATTTAGTTTCCACTTCCATGCTTTTAGATTATCAATTGTTTCTTTGATGTCTTCTATTAGCAAACTGGGTTCTATTGTCTTGATCATGACATCATCTATGTAGGATTCTATGTTTTCTCTAATATGTTTCCCTAAACATGTCTGTATTGCTCTTTGATATGTTGCTCTTGCGTTCTTCAACCCAAAATGCATTAACTTGTAACAGTAGGCCCTAAAAGGCGTGATGAAAGAGGTCTTGGTTTGGTCCTTTTCTCTTAGAGATATCTAATGATAGCATGAATGGCAAGCTAGGAATGATAATAAAATTGATTCTGCTATTGAGTCAATGATCTGGTCTATCCGTGGTGGACTATATGGATTTTTTGGACAATGTTTGTTGAGGTCTGTATAGTCGACACACATGCACCACTCCTCCAAGTTCTTTTTCTAGACTAGGACTAGATTTGCTAGCCAGTCTGGGATTAATATTTCTTGGATGAATCCTACTACCATAAGTTCGGTGATCTCTTTTTTGATTGCTGCTTTTCTATCTAATGCAAATTGTCGTAGCTTCTTTTTGACTGGCTGGGACCCTTTATTAACATCAATTTTGTGCTTAGTCAACTCTCTCAATATGCCTAGCATATCGGCCGGTTTCCAAGCAATGATGTCTTTGTTGTCCCTAAGAAAGTCGGTGAGCATGAGTTTCTATTTCGGATCGAGTTGAGCACTGATGATTGCCATCTTGGAGGGATCACCAGTCTGTAAATCTATCTTTTTTGTCTCAGCTTCTTTGGGTGGGTGAAGTTGCTTGGCTTTTTTGTTGGTATTTGTAAATCTTCCAGGTTCATTTCTGCGGCCAAGGTTGTAGTCTCTTTCTTAGTCTTCATATCCTGTATTTTTTTTAGTATTTGTACTTCTTGTACATCGTAATCAAAAGCACACTTTAGATCTCCCCTTAATGATAATACCCCTTTTGTGGTTGGCATTTTGAGCAATAAGTGTGGGTAATGTGGTATCGCCATGAATTTAGTCAAAGTTGGCCTTCCCAGTGTAACATGATAGCATGACTCAAAATCTGCTACCTCAAATTTGATGAACTCGGTTTGATAGATCTCTAAAGTGCCAAAGGTAACTGGTAGGGTGATTAGTCCTAATGACATTGCAGCTTTGCTGGGTATCATCCCATAGAAGAGTTTACTAGTTGGTGTTATTAATCCTTTGCGGTCTAGGTTCATTTTCCTCAGCGTGTCTGAAAACATGATGTTGAGCTCGTCACCTCCATTGATAATTACTTTTGTTACTACAACTCCTGCAATAGTTGGCCCTAGAACTTGTGGTTAGCATCTTGCGTTTGCTGCACTAGTCCATTGATCTTCTCTTGTGAATTGTATTGGGTATTTTAATCCATTTAGATATCTAGGTGTGGCGGGTTCTGCTGCCATGGTGGCTCTGTGTACTAATTTCTCTTGCTTCTTGCTTCAAGAATTTGGTACTCCTGAGAATATGATGTTCAGGGTTCTTTGTGTTTCCTGGTACTCTCCTTCAAGCTTGTTGTATTCCTTCTTTGGTTCTTTATTTTTTTCTCAGACTTGTTGTGTAATTATTCTTTCTCTTTGCAAAGCATTCTTTGAAGAACTTGCAATCTCCCAATTTATGACTTGAGTGTAGGTGGTATATGCATTGCATTGTCTCTACATCTTCAAATTTTCTTTGTTTTCTCTATTCTCTTTGCTGTTGTTGTGATAACTGCTGTTATACCTTATTTTATTATCTGTTGCTGCCACCATGTGATCTGTTCTTGACCTCATGTCATCCGACCTGTGCTCTTGCCGACTTCTTCTGTCCGAGTTGTCTCTGTTGTCTGGAAATATTCCGTTAGTTTTTCTTTTGATGACATCAGCTTCTCTACTGCTCTTTTAAATTCTTCATTGGTCTTAGGGTTCTCATTGCAAAAATCTTTGAATTGCAATCTAGCAAAAATTCCATGTGCAAAAGCATCTATGATTTATCTTTCGGTGATGTCATGTACATGAGCTCTGAGTTCTCCAAATCTCTAACAAAAGTCTCTGAGGCTTTCCCCCTCTTTATTCCTATAAGCCTTTTAACTCGGCTGATGTGATCGGATGAGTGACTATGCCTACAAAATTGTGGCAAAAGCCCGATGTAGGTCTTCCCAATATCTGATTGATCCTGGCTTTAGTTTATTGAACCATTGTAGCGGCATCTTTTCAAGTGCCATTGGAAAGAAAAGTGCTTTAATATCATCGCTTCCTTTGGCTAATTCAATGGATTCAGAGTAGACCCTGAGTCATTGCTTGGGTTCAATTTTTCCATCATACTTGGAGTGATTGGATGGCTTGAGTTTATGCGGTAATTTGATTGTCTAAAGTATTTCTGCAAAACACGGGAATATATCAAAGGGTTCTATTCTTTTGTAATTAGGCATTCTTGCTCTTCTGTAGTTAGATCTTTCTTCTCTAAACACAGACTCTCCTTTTCCTTCTTCTCTGTCAAATCTCCTTGAGTGTCCTTGATGGCATTAAGCTGGATATGGTCGACCTTTTTCTTCTCTAGATTCTGTTTGTTGTTTTCAATGATGATCATGTATTTTCTTTGCATTGCAGCTTCTAGCGGGTCCTAATCTTTGAAAAATTGATCTTCTCTTAGGTTGCTCTTCTTGTTGTTGATCTACGCCAAGTTATTTTTGTTGAGCTCTGATTTCTTTTTGATTATCTGCTTGTAGTTCTTCTTTTTTGCACTCTTTGTTGGTCAGTGTTTCTAATTCCTTGGCCAATTCTTGTATTTTTTCCTCGTAACATTCTTTTCTACATCTCTTTCCACCTTCTTCTTGTATTCAATGAGCTCTACCTTGTACTTGATCCAGGATTGTCTTCTTTGCTTAGCCCTGTTTCTATGACCGGGCTTTAGCTTGTTTCTTTTGATTCTTGCTTGTTTTTGTTCCTCATTTTCCTTGCTATCACTTTTCTCATTTAGGAGATATGGGTTTCTGATTTGTCAGAGGATCTTATGTCATGAATTTCTGGTGCGGTTAGCGGTAGTTCTCACTATTCAGCCATGTATGTTGTGTGCCCCTTTTGACTTCTTTTGTGCTTATGTCTTGGTTTCTCTTCCACTGAGCTGCTGATCATCTCTGTGGTTGAGTTGCAAAGTTCTTTTCCCTCTTGGTATGGTAACTCTTCAAAATAGTTGTTGCGCTGAGTTCTTTCTAAGAAACAATAACCAGGACAATGTACTATGTAGTCTTGTAGAGTAACGGTCATCACTAGTCCTGTTTGTGCTGCTTCGAGTGGTATCCTGTGTACCAAGTCAAAGGTATCTTGTGTGAAGTCTTGATAAATTGAAGCTGAATTGTAAAGTCCCATTAGAAAAGGTTTTTTGTTCTTGCTTCAATGGTGGAACCGGCAGCAGTCCGAGTTGTATTCTTGTACTAGTGGAGCCTGTGTTGTGGAGACCGAAAGGATAAGGACTTGGCATCCTAAAGATCATGTCTGAATCCATGTCTGCCTCCATCCCCATTTCTGAGTCAGTTTGTAGCCATCTTATTCCTTCTTTTGAGTTGATTCAGAAGTCAAAAGTCCTGCTAGCTTCTCAGTGAGTTGATTTTCTTCCATAGTGTTGATCTTAAAGTCATCAGGTTCTTTCTCTTCGAGGACACAGCTTTGGAGCTTGCCATCACAGTCAGCCTTGCAGATCTAGGACCCAAAGGCAAAGGTTGTCCCCGCCAAAAAAACTCATCTTGCAATTGAGGTCCACCAAGCTCTCAAGAAAAAAATTCATCAAAAGCCCCTACCAGGCGCGCTAGCTGTCAAAGTTTTACCATCGAAAGCCTACCACAGGGGTACCCAGGATAGTTGCTCAGGCTTCAGCGAATCTAGGAATTCAGCAGTGAGGCAGAAAGAGCCAAACGATTTCATAGTGGTTCAGGCCCTCGTGATCGAGTAAAAGCCTTTACGTCCAGTCGGCGTTGGCCTGTTTGCGTTGTATTGATCTTGAGTATTGTGTCATTTTTTTACAAGGGGTACCCTCAGTAGCCCTTTATAGTATAGGGTTTGTCAAGGGTTCTTCTAATTCTAGTTGGTTACAATGACAGAGTCCCAAGTCCACATTTAAGATATACTTTCCATGTATGATCTGACTAGATCTTCTTTGTTTGGCACGTGGCCTTGCCCTATGCCTCTACGGGTCAGGTCGTGGGTCCTGGAAAGCGGCCCACTGTCTCGTAACACCGTACGTGGGGAGCCTCATGGGTCTGCAGTCAACAGATTCGGGCTGAAAGAGAGAAAAGGGAGTTTTTTCTTTTTCTTTCTTTCCTTTTATTTCAAGACCCCTTCTCAAAAGCAATTTGAATTACTTTGAATTTTATACAAAGCCACACATTACAAAAAATCATATGCACAGCATGTATGCAAGAACTATGTGGCTAAGCCCAATGATAAATTTTAATTTAATGAAAAATATTATTTTCTTAGGTTTTCATGAGCACACAAATTCAAAATTAAACCATTTTACTCTATTCTTAAAAGTGCAAAATTTAGGGTGTTACATAGAACATCTCATGAGTACTATGTGAATATTTAAAGATAATCATGAAACATTCCACATATATTACATGAACATCCCAAAATATATAGAACATTATATATATATATACAAATATATACTACATGAATATTGCAGCAAGACATAAAGAAAAATAGAAATTACAAAAATAAAAATATTAATAGAGGAATGTAAAAAATATCACGTCAATTCTAATTGAGCAACCTATACTACACCATACATTTTATGACTAATATATGAATACTCAAAGCTAATCATCAAACATCCCATTCATACTATATGAAAATCCGAAAACACATCATAAAATATCATAGGTATACTACACAAACATCATATGTGTACTGTGCGAACATCCCATTTATACAATGTGAATATTCTTAAAGCATATCATAGAACATCGTATGTATATTATACGAAAAATACATGTTCCTCATGTAACATAGGAAACAAAAAGTAAACCATGGTCATGAAATAAATAAAATAGCTAATAAAATAGCTAAAAAATATCAAGGAGCAAAAAAGGTAAATAAACATGAATAATTAAAATAAAAATTATAGGTCAAATTAGTAGAAAATAGACAAAATACAAGGGAAAACAATAATAATAAAATAGAAAAGCCATAGGATAGAGGAAAGTAAAGGAACATTGTTGGTATTTTTTAGCGTAAGCAGATAAATCCGCAAACGCACCGAGTACCGTTGTAACTTTCACTTGGAGTATTCAGGGAACCATACTTTCCATAGAGAACGGAGTGGACTAAACAGAAGAAAGAACATCCAAGAGAAGAAAGTAGAAACATATTTTTGTAGAGAGGGAGGGTATTCTAAGGTCATCCCAAGGTCACTGGATAACTAAAGTCTCGGCTTACCAAACTCACTTCATAGTAGTGGTACCTTTGCGATCCTTGAAAAGACTGGGAAAATATGATCGGGAGAAGGCCTCCAAATGCTCTATGAAAACACCAACCCGAATGTGGTGGATTGCAAAGGCCTTGTCGGGTCTGTCACCCCCGGGGCTACCACAACTATCCGTAGGGTTGGGCGCAAACTCAGGTAACACTCTAGCCTAGACACCATGTCTATGCTAGCGGTTACTACTCTAGCCTGGTACCTTGAACTAGAGCACTCGGTCAAGTGGAGAACCCATACGCAAGTAAAGTAAGTGCTAAACTTTAATTAAGTAGATTACTTGGAAATTGCAAAGAAGGAACCCGGATATTACTCACGAGGAGTCGGCTCCATAGAGGTAAAAATTGGAGGAGAACCCAAGCACCATGCTTAATTTGAAAACAAATTATGGTTGTACCTTGCAGGAGCACATCTAAACTAGAGCATTTGACATAAACTGAGAAGAATGAATTTGAATGATCATATGAAAACAAGTATGAGCAAAGGGGTTGGTGAACATTTATTCCTTTTGCATACCTGAGTGTTCTTACCGGCAGCATATGTGGATTTCATTGAAGATGCTGCACCAGCCGCGTGGTTGCACAGGCTCCAACTTAGGTGAACCATAAGGCCAAGTGATACACACAACTAATGTATATGGACCATGGGCCTTATTGGTAGCAGAGGTGTAAAGGAGGATACTCCCCTTTTTTCTTATTATATATATTTCTTTTTTATTTCTTTACCTCATGCATTTCCTTTTTCATCTCTTTCTCTTTTTTCTACTTTCTTTCTTTTTTTACTCCTTCTTTTTTGCTTTCTTTTTCTCTCTTTATATTTTTTATTAGCATGGCAAAGCTAACATCGACTTCCATTCATTTTCATGGATGACCCTTGGTGTGAGTGGGACTTGAGATTGTCACCATCCTCCCTCACACTTGGACTTTTGTATAAAAGCCAAGTGTATTGGGTTAGGGTCTCCTTCTGAGTGTGTTCCACCCCTCAAGAGCATCATGGTTTGTCATTCATGTCGCTCCATGTTCTCAAGTGCCATATGACCCGTACTCTTGTTGATCTTCACCTGGAATGGTTAGCGATAAGAATACCCGAAGGTGCATACTAACTTGACGACATGTCCTTGCTTTTATTCAAAAAGGAAAGTTTTTTCTTCATGATGATTAATAATAATAATAATAACTAATAATAAAAATATGTTTTCTTTTTAAGATAATCTGGGGTATCTCCCGGCAGTGCTTGTTTTAGGACAAAATCTCATCCATGGGAAACCTTTTGAAATGGGTCCAATGTTGATGATGTGGTTTTCCTTCCTATACCAAACTTTGTGTGTCGATCTATGAAACTCATGCCAAAACATTTTGAGATTTACAAAATTTGTGATAGACAAAAGCATCTACAACAACCCTTTCAAAGGTTTTATGAACCGAAAGCCAAAAGGGGTTGTAAATCTTTTTGATGATGGCAGAGTTATAGATTGATCTAGAAGATTTTTGTATGAGCATGGAATGAATCAGGTAGTTATGAAATAACTTCCATGCTCATCGATAAAATCCTCCGCTTTAGGGGGAGCTCTTTCTTTCTTGTGGCAATTCAAATCATCCGCCACAATAGGATAGGTCAAGGTTATTGCGGAGATTTACATATTCTCTCCCCTAAGAATAGTAATGGATGTGGATAAGTAATTGAAGTTTGGCATAGAGGGGGAAGGAATATAAATGTCTTATATTTGGATTGATTCTCCCTCTATGTAATCACTGTCTTTGGGGTGTTCGTGATGTCTTATATTGGAATTTGAGGCATAAGATGATATCGAGTTGTCAAGCCCAACATCAAGAAAAATATCATCCTCAAATTCAAAGGGGCATGTACTAGGTTGAGGATAATCATCCTCAAATGTGTGATGCATCCCCTCAAATGGGAGGTTCCTCAGCAACTAGATTATGAGGAAGATTAGAAAGCAATTCAAATTCAGTTGTGGGTGCCTCCTCTTGTTGGTCAGGGCTTGACTCCATTGTTTCTTCAGGAAGCTCATCATATATACCTGTGTAGGGAGTGTTTTCAAGGATTTTCTCAAAAAAAGCTTTCCCTTCACTAATGGACATGTGTGCAAATGAGCCTCCAGAAGATTTGTATAGGTAGAGCACAGCTTCGTTGCTAAGACCATGGTTAAAGTGATTTAGTAGAACGTGGTCAAGCAAAGAGAGGTCTGGACCGGTACTTATAAGACTTAAGAACCTGGCTGAAGTTGCTCCTAGAGTCTCCTTCTCATTCTATTGAAAAAATAAGAATTTTTATTCGAATGGCAGCAACTCTAGAAAGAAGGAAGAAAGAAAGACAAAATTTGTCTCAAAATTCATCCCAATTTCCATGAATACCTCCTACGGTATGAGCATACCAATGTTTTGCTCTTCCCAAAAGTGAGAATGGAAACAATCTTGCCAGAAAAAATTTGGCAAGAAGAGAAGTGCTCGAATTCTAAAGGTGGGTATAAGGATTTTCGTATTGTTGCCCATAGAAGGGTTGCTCCCGAGTGATGGCTATGAAAGCGGGGCGAATTTCATAGCCATTTCTAAGGATGGGATGGGATCATGGTGGAGGTTCCAATGAACTGCCCTTTGGAACCAAAAAATTATTGATAGGAGTGGAATCCATGTGGTAGGAACGGTGGTAGTGGTATGGTGCATAAATTTTTGGTAAAAAGAAATATAAAAAGGATACATGGACAAACTTGGTTCGAATCTAGAATAGCTACTGTTCCCCGGCACGGCGCCAGAAAGCTTGTTGATATTTCTTAGCATAAGCTGATAAATCCGTAAGCACTTGGGGTACCATTGTAGGTTTTACAATAAGTATTCAAGGTATCTTATTTTCCACAGGGAACGGAGTGGACTAAAAAGAAGCAAGAACGTCCAAGAGAAAAAGGTAGAAAGGTATTTTTGTAGGGAGAGAGAGGGTATTCTAAGGTCAGCCCAAGGTCATTGGATAACTAAAGTCTCGGCTTACCAAACTCACTTACTTCGGAGCAGTGGTACCTTTCTGATCCTCGAAAAGACTAGGAAAAGGTGATCAGGAGAAGACCACAAAAGCTCTACGAAAACACCAACCCAAACGTGGTGGATTGCAACGGCCTTGTCGGGCCGTCACCCCGGGGCAACCACAACTATCCATAGGTTTGGGCGCAAACTCAGGTAACACTCTAGCCTAGACACCACATCTATGCTAGCGGTTACTACTCTAGCCTGGTACCTTGGACTAGAGCACTCTGTTGAGCCAAAAACCCGTAAGCAAGTAAAGTAAGCGCTAAACTTTAATTAAATAGATTACTTGGAAATTGCAAAGAAGGAACCCAGATATTACTCACGAAGGAGTTGGCTCCGTTCAGGTACAAATTGGAGGAGAACCCGGCAAGCCGGCTCCGCCTCCGCTCTTCCCTCTCCTCTTTTCATCTTTTAATTTCTAACCTGTACAACTAGGTGAGAGCATCTAGAGGGCACTACTACTAAAATGATATGAAAGTGAAGCTCAAGTGTAGAATATAGAGTGTATGACTCAAACTTGTAGTGTAGAGTGTAGATTGTAGAGTGTGTTTTTACAAGAGAGGGAATGGTCTCTGTATATAGTAGAGAGGAGGAGAGAGCTTTTGCACATTGCCCCCCTCTCAAATGATGGTGCTAGGCATGCAACCGCTCTCCAGGACGTCGGTAAATTAACTGCCCACCATCCTATGGCAAAAACTGGAGCAGAACCAGTCAGGAAGGCGGTGAACCGAAGGTGAACAGGTGAAATCTATGTTGTCTGTGTTCACAGGGCGAGAATTCAGGCGCCTGGCCGGTTGAACCGACCTCAACCATGCCAAAACCACGGTCCAACAGCGCGCAAGCTGCCCAGACCGCCAACCACCTTGCCTCCTCCGGCCGGCCAAACCGCACACCCAAGCACGCGCTCTGGGATTCAAATTCGCGCGTCGTGCACCGCGCGTGGGAGACAGGCGGCCACGTGTCGCCGTGGGGTTGGCCGCGCCGGTCGCGTGCTCCCCTGGCGCCGACATCAGCTGCAGCACGGGGCCTGCCTACACAGTTGCTGCCGCCAGCAGGTGGAAGCGCGCGTGTACGCTGTCGGCGCCATGTGTTGGCCCGTTGTAGGCCGTGCAGGTACTATTTGGGGGGTGCTCGCGTCAATGACCAGCACTCCTTTTTAATTTGAAAATTTGATATCTTTTTATTGGAAGATCCAAATATAGCAAATAATATATCTATTTTGATCAGTTTGAGGAGCCCGTCGTAATAGTGTACTCTATTTTATTGTTTGAGACACTTTTATTTCATGAAAACATTACATTTCCCGTAAAACATGTATGAAAGCCAAAACTCGTGGAATTTATTAGATAAATAATATTTTTGCTATGATATTCCCTGGATTTTGTCACTTTAGATTATTTTTGGCAGTCAAAATATATGCATTATGGAGCGCCAACAAACATTACAAGAATTCTACTCGAACAACCTATAATATACCACAGAACATCTAACGGTACTATGTGAAAAACCAAAAACGCATCATGGAACATTATGTTTATACTACACGAACACTCAAAATACAACATGGAACATCTCATAGATATAGTGTGAAAAAATAAAAATATATGGTAGAACATCATATGTGTACTACATAAAACATCATATATCTCTTATAGAATACAAAAAATAAAAAGTAAAACATAAAAATAATAAAAATAAATAATCAGAGTAAAATAAAAGTTAAAAGATTAAACTAAATGAAAAATAGAAAGTCTAGAAAAAAGAGAAAGGAAAGGTAAATAGATAAAAAGAAACATAAATGAGACAACGAAAGAATGGCAGTGTTTAGCTTTTTGGGACTAACTGGAAAAATTATCCAGGCACACCCCATGCCAAATAACTCAGCTAATATTATGTGATGGGAACCTACCTATTAATTAAAGAATGTCAACTCAGGAAAAGCATGAAGTTGGTTGATGGTGACTTGATTAAGATGTGCCTTATTATCGGGCATTATGTTTTAAAAAAATAGTAGTGTACCACATCATCTTGTATCTGATGTTGCAGTGCTATCTGTTATGTGTTCCACTGATAGAGTTAAAAAGAATCTTACTGTAGTAGAGCATAAAGGCCTAGGAAATAGGCTTAATTATTTTTCAAAATAATTTAGGGTATTAGTAGCAAAGCAATATGGGTAATCACCTAAATCCTCCCGAAAGTAGACTGTACTAGATATCTTAGCAATAATTCATGACCTCCTCATCAGCCATTTAAATAGATAAGAGATCAAAAGGCAACTGTTTAGCTACCGAGACAATGAAAGGCCAACATGTATTTTTGACCGAATCAGAAGGGGAGCCCCCTACCTCTATCTTTTTGCTTTTCAATTGAATGAAAGAATATAAAGTACAGTAAGGGTTACAAGGCAACAAGGGCCAAAGTAGAAAAAGAGAAGATATATTATATAAAGCTATCTCTCCAAAGGTTGAGCTGAGCCTGTCTAGCGAGCCTGGCTTTGAGACACACAAGGCCAAGTTCAGTTTTGAACTTCCTCTTCCGGGCAGTGACACTGGCCTGTTCATTGTCAAAAATGACACCATTTCTTACAACCCAAAGGTACCAGCAGGCAGTGACGATTTCTCTGAAGATGATATTTCCAAAGGCTTCTCTTGCTTCAATCACCATGTCGAGAAGCTGTTTGTATTAATAGATATCGATGAACCAATTCCATAAATGGCTAAAGCTAAATTTATCTTGAGGCACTTAACACTACGCCAGAACTGTAGATCACTATAGGTTCGGAGCCCCCCACCAGGACCATAAACCAATTTGGTTTTCATCTCAGGACCATCGTCTTATCATGAGTGCACAGTACCAACAAAACTACAACGCACACCTATTTGCAACCAAAGTCTATATAAGCGCTATATAAATGGGGATAATTTTGGATTTAATAATGCTATCCATGCGAGAACAAGAGGAGATGGAGTCCCGAATTTTGTTTGATGGTGGAAATCTAGGCGCGTGAAAAGAAATTCTTCTCCCATGCTACCACGTCCAATCCAACCTCTCCACCACTAGCCCCAAAAATCATGGCCTCTAAACTGTTCCTTCCTGATCCACCAATTCAATCTATCTGGCTTCTCTGTTTTGCTATGGTATGCTACCTTGATCGTAAACCTTAAACATTCAATCAACAACGGATGAAAGGTGTTGCCGTAAAGGCAGCAATAGAGGAAGCAGGTCTCCTTCTCCCCTTTCTGTCCCTCCCTTCCCCACCCCCTCTTTTGAATAAAATATCTTTGCTACTCTAATTGTCTTCTCTAGTGTGCTGATGTGATGGGTGGTAGTGACCACAGATTGGGTAGGTGACAAACGCAAACACAGAGGAAGTAAGTCTACCCTTTGTCACCCTCACAGCCTCTATGTGCAATGAATTAAGCGCATCTCCACCAGATTTCAAATATTGCATCTCCTATAATTTGCTTTAAGAGAGTACCCTAAAATCAGTTTAGGATATAGGAGAGTATTGCTTCACTAGATCACCTAAAACTTGTCTCTTCTATTTTTTTAGGGATAGGGGAAAGCTGGTGTCTCCTTTATTTAGGAGAGATGATGCTTCTTTCAGGAGATGTTGACGGCCACTAACGCTCATCATAAACCATCAACATAACCTGCATAAATACTTAATTCGACCATCCAACATAGTTATAGGGGTTCAAACTAATAAATTCCATGAGTTTTAATGAATGTTTGTTTCTACAGGGTTTATCTAGAAAGCCATCAAGAGAGGACCCACTCATTAGATTAAATCGCATATTCTATGTGGGGAACTAACACTAGAAGACTCTAGAAGTTGCCAGAGGACACCGTGCCAAAGATCAGTGCGAGAAACTGACATAGGGGGGTGGCCGGCCCCACCGCTAGGCCGCCTGCCTATGGGACCCACGGGCCAGTCTCTGCTTTGAAGGTCCGTTTCCTACCGCCGTTAACAGATCATCTACGCCATTTCTTAAGTTGGTTTGATCTGAATGCTTAGAATTGATGACGACCCTTATATATACTGCCTTGTACGCCCTGAGGCAAAGGCATCCTAAAACCCTAATTCATATCCTCCTCATCAGGATCAAAGCCAGCCTTCAAGAGAGATAAGTCCTCTAGTTAGGATCTAGTCTTTGTTCATATTAGAGAGAGAGAGAGAGGGAAGAGTTAGAAGGAAGTGCCGGCCTATCGGTGCAACCTCTACAGCTTGTACTTCAGCAGAACCAGGCTACTCCAAGTCTGCAACTGAGATACTTTG
The DNA here is from genome assembly GCA_023333625.1 of Bothriochloa decipiens. Classification (NCBI taxonomy): domain Eukaryota; kingdom Viridiplantae; phylum Streptophyta; class Magnoliopsida; order Poales; family Poaceae; genus Bothriochloa; species Bothriochloa decipiens. Next base: position 3,124,909 of record CM041646.1, read on the forward strand.
GTAATTGATTTCTATTGAAAGTAAGTTTGTGCTTTTCTGTTCATGGGTTCATAGTTATTTTAAGTATTGTAGTCCTTGGTGGATCTATAGTTGCGTCAATAGGGTTATCTTTAGAGGTGCTTTATTGGCTAAGCGATGTCCCAAAGTGAATGTAAGAATCATAGACCTTGCTTTGCGTAGGGTCATAACCATATGAATCCTCTCTACTCATAATTTACACCTTGATTGCAATCTCTGGATGAACTAGTTGTTAGGCAACACACACATGTTTCCCTATAGATACGATACTTGGAATATTCTCAGTGAAAACTATATCGATACCCGTGCTCTTACAGATTTTGTCTGTATGCCTCATCAGGTGTGAATAGGAGATCTCTTAAAAATTATACGTATAGGAGATAAGACAGAAGATCTGTTGCAGCTCGTCCATCTTCCAAAAAGTACTTTTTAGATATAGGAGATTGGATAGGATATATGATGGAGATACTCTAACTTGATGGAGATGCTCTAACTTTTCTTTGCAGTTGCGGCAGTTATTTGTCTTTGTGAGGAGCCACACTACAGCAGGCATTTTTAGGGGCGGGTCCCGAACCACTGTAAGGGCGGTTTGCCCAACCGCCCTTACCAGGGGGCTTTTACAAATCGCCCACTGTAAGGGCGGTTGGCCAAACCGCCCTCACAAATGGCATTTGTAAGGAGGGCTGATGATTCAACCGCCCTTACAAATGCCATTTGTAAGGGCGGTTGAATCACCGACCCCCTTACAAATGCCATTTGTAAAGGGGTTGGATAACCAACCGCCCTACAGTGAATTTTTTAATAAAAAAATAAAAATTCAAATTCAAATCTGACCACAGGATATAATATATAATTAAAATCCAAATTCAAATCTAACCACCACATACATACATATATTCATCCACAAACACACAAGCACGATATAAACCACAATTACAATACAAAATTCACAAGTATTACAACTTTAATTCACAAAGTCCATCATTACAAAGGGTCTGATTGTTTAAGTCGAAGTCATACATATGAAATCTACAAGCAATTCAAATATCAGTTGCCATACAGAGATCAGCTAGGTAAAATTCAAGGTGAATATGCTATCATGATCTATCTGTTGAGTTCCCAGCTAGAAGAACACCGCCAGAAGATATCTAACTCAAATGATTTTTGTCATTATCTAACATATCTAGCAGATGTGAAGATAAGGGCACCTACTAGAAGATGTCCAGCAACTTGTAGTCGTTCATGTTTAGCATGGTTTGTCATGTCCAGACACTCTGTAGTGAAAACAGGGTAAAAAAACATTCATTCGTAAGATTTTCAGTTATAATAAGCAATCATATGACAAGTTCAGAGTTGATAAAATAAAAGGACAGTAAAACTGATCAATCATATGACAATGAGGAAAGGGGTACATGTAGTCTTTTAACTACATGTACCAGACTCAAACTAGTACTGTTCCCTAGCCAAAGTGCCATTGCAAACATTGCTCCAATTGGGATGGCTGAACTGATATATCTGAAAGTACAAGGGAACTAATAAGGGAAAAAGAAAAGGCAGTTCTTGTACTTAATATGACTCCGTGATCTGCTTATGTGTGATCTGCTAAAATATATCCTTTCAATTAGCAAGTTCCTGCAATCCTATCATGTCAATGCAAAAAAAAATATAATGCTAGCAATCTAAAGCCATTGCGCATTCACATTTTTCTGAGATCATGGAGCAAAATCTCAACCAAGATAAATCTTGATTTTTTTTTTAAGTGATGCTATGTTGCAGCAGCTAAGCCTCTGCACTAATTCATAGTTCTGATCCTAAAATATAGTCCTTGTGGACAAAGAATGAGTTACTGAATCATGCTTATTATGGGAACTGGAAAAGGATGAAATAATCTCAACACATTAACATATTGAGGAGAGCTAGCACTAGAACAAAAAGGATATTAAGATCGAGGTACTTGATCCACTCTAGTCCCTAGGATAAGCCTTGTTGGACATGAGAAGGATGCATTCACATACATAGCACTACGGACACATTCAGAAAAGCTCTGTTCACATTCAGAAACGCCTAAGTACTAACTGGTAGTAGAAGATAGCAAAAGGCATATTCAAATTCGGATAACAATAACAAGTTCACGTACATAGATAGGATAAAGTTCAGAAAGTTCTGTTCTTATAGCAAATAGATAGGAAGTTCAGAAAGTTCAGACAGCAAGTTTCCTGGATACATTCAGACAGCAATGACATGTTCACATACTAGGTAACAATGGCTGGTAAGAGTTACTGCAACTGTGTGAATTTTAATAAGATGCAAAAAGCTCGTAGAAAGTTTGGTTTCATTTTCTGCAGCAAGTATACGGAAAAGTAAGAAATGTAATTGGGCAGCTTGTAGAATCTAAGGCAGCTTGTGAACCTATACATCATGTATAGGTTCAGTTAGAGAATAGTTAATAGCAGCCAATGCACATAAGTAATTAACTTAGTTAACTCGGAGTTGAAAGAAAAAAGCAAGTCCAAATTCAATGAAATAAGGACAGGTTTCATAAAAAACCTTGTATCATACAGGAGATAAACTACTTAGAGCTAAACTAATGTCACTTGGACATTATACCAAAGTGCAAAACTGAGAATTACACAATCCTTCTGTAAACCATTCGACAATAGTAGTAGTAGTGCAGTACAGATGTGGGAGTTGTGGGCTGTAGTTTTGTTTGGACCACACATTATAAGATTTCAGGAACAACCATCCCTATTATTATAGCATGTACTGTACTGGAAAGGAAAATATAACTATTATTATAGCCTAATTTCACATGCTGCAAGGGAAAATGTCGATCTGTTTGTGTAGCAAGAAAATAGTGATTAGTAAGCATCTACTTATCCATCGGTTATTCAGCTCTCATTGTACATTGCACTAATGTAGGAACACATTTCAGAACACCCAATCCATCACATCTGCAAACAGAAACAGCAGAGACAACGGGGGGAAAAGGAAACTCACGTTCTTGTCGCGGCCAGGAATGGAGATGTTGGCGTCGTAGTGCTGCGCGACCATGACGGTCTCAATGCTGTCGGCGATGAGGGACGCGGGACTGGTGGCTGTAGCACATGACGACGTTGAACCGGAACCCGATCTGCCGGCGTCGCGGACGCCGTCGCGGGCGGCCTCCGTGAGGTGGAGCAGGTGCATGTTGCAGGTGTTGCCCTCGTACTACACCGAGGACACGCCCACCTGCGGCTTGCGGAGGTCGTCGTCTTTGAGGCCAACCCCGTAGACCACCGCCTGCGAGGCGCCCTGCGACTTGGGCTCCGTGATGCGCGCGCTGTACTTGTTCAGCTTGGGCTCGTCGGAGACCGCGGCCGCGCGCACGCGCTGGAGCTAGACGCGGCGGCGGAGGCGGCAAGGGACGGGACCGGGGCCTGCCGACGGGAGGGAGGCCGGGGGAGGTGAGCGCCATGGACTGCATCGTGGCGGGCGTCGTCGTCCCAGCGGGAGGTGATGGCTGGCTGGCGGGAGGTCGCGGTGGACGGCACCGGTGGCTGGGAGCGGCGCCGTAGTGTGACGTCGCTGGTGGATGCGCGTGGCCGCTACACGCCTGGGCGACGGGATCTGGGGGCTTGTCCTGCCTGCGCCGCCAAGGAGGGGAGGAGTCGTGGACTCGTGGGGGAGAAAAGAATGACCTAGGGTTTCGATGGGAAGAGAGCGATTGTTTTATTCAGAATTTCCTATATCTCGGCCGTTCGAATCCGATCCAACGGTGAAAAGCAAGTGTGCTCCGACGTGGGCTGAGATGGGCCGGATTTGCCAAATACGAAATTGCTTAGCCCTTTACTCAAATAATGATTTATTAATTTCGGTTTATTTGAATTTCTTCTCAATTTCGCTAGGTAATTGTACGGAATTAGGTCCACCCTTAAAAATCTTGAATGGTGCCAAAATTTTCCAAATGATCACTTCTAACTTAAGAGTCAAATCTTTGTGGAGGTCAATCCAGAATTCTAGTGTTTTCAATGTGTAATTCACTATATTTTGTTTTACGCGGGATAAAGAAAAATATAATAATACAAATAATTATTAGAAAAATATAAGATCTTGTGTGGGATCATATTTTAGGTGTAGATGACTGTAAAAAAATTCAAATTATTTTTACATAGGTGGAGTCTAAATGCTTCACAGAGGTATACCGAACCTTTAATCGAACTGTACGTTCTTAGGAATTCTATGGTATATGTGCATCATAGTGTCGTGTCGGTCTTAAAATTTTTCTCAAGCATGCACATGACATGTGTGAAGTAATCACCAAGTTTGAGATTTTTCTAAATTAATTTGGTACTTTTTATTTATTTATTTGAATTTACACGTAACTTCGCCCTGTAATTATATGTTGAGCTGGGTCCACCCCTTAAAAGATCCAGAATGATGCTAAACTTTGACAAATGGTCTCTTGTGCCTTAGGAGTAAAATATTTATGGAGGTCGACCCAGAATTCTAATGTTTTCAACGTGTAATTCACTATATTTTGCGTCACGCAGCAATACCGAATCTTTAATCGAACCATGACTATACATTTTGGTTCTTAGGGATTCTATGGTATATGTGCATCATAGTGTCGTGTTGGTGTTAAATTTTTTCTCAGGCATACAAATGACTTGTGTGAAGCAATCGCCAAGTTTGAGATTAATCTGAATTGATTTGGTACTTTTTATTTATTTATTTAAACTTACACGTAACTTTGCCCTGCTAATTATATGTTGAACTGGGTCCACCCCCTAAAAGATCCGTAATGGTGTCAAACTTTGCCAAATGGTCTCTTATGCCTTAGGAGTCAAATATTTGTGAAGGTCGACCGAGAATTCTAATGTTTTCAATGTGTAATTCACTATATTTTATCTTGCGCAACACAAAGAAAAATATAATAATATAAATAATTATCAAAAAACCTAAGACCTTGTGTGGGACCATATTTTAAGTGTAGATGACTCCTAAAAAAATTTCAAGCCATTTCGATATAGGTAGAGTGTACATGTTTCACAGAGGTATACAGAACCTTTCATCGAACCATGACTATACACTTAGGTATTTGAAACTCTAAATGATTTTAAATATAAAATTCATGAATAACAAGTTTGTTAAACTAACAAAGATCTATATTTATTATTTTAGTTAAAATTTCATTTGATAAGGTTTGGATGAGCCAAATTTTAAATTAAAAAATCATTTGTAAGGGTGGTTCAATCACCAACCGCTCTTACAAATACTCACAGTAAGGGCGATTGGATAACCAACCGCCTTTATAAATGACAGCTACTATTAGAATTTGTAAGGGCGGTTGGTGACAGCCCACTGTAAGGGTTTGGCTCTTACAAATCGTTTTTGTAGTAGGGAGAGCTAGCCGTTTTGACACTATTTGAATTGCAAACATTAACGGTGAATATATGGGTCTATTTAAGGCTGCGAATTTGCTTATAAATCAAGATGGATGCAAGTAATTAATTAGATAGCGGAATGGTTAAATGACTAACCTAGGTTACATCATATTGTTTACAGATCATAGATGAAAGGTGTTTATTTGGATATTTAGTTAATCTGAAACTTCTGAACTTTTATGTGTGTACTTTGCCTTACTGGTGACAGTGGCACAGTTGATATGCCACATAGGTAAGATTGATGAATTTGCAAGTCAGAGAGTGTAAAAAAGAATATAGGTCACTGTACACTAAGCACAGAAGATGGATCTTAGGATTCAGTTATGTTTCTTTTAAGTTAGAAATTGTTGCTTTGATGGTTGGTTGTGTTATAATTATATTTGTTTTCTTTGTTGATATCACCAACATACATATTTCAGTAAACAAACTGAGCCTAATGGCTTGCAGCAAAAATATTGCAAGATTACACCAATCATATTTGGGGTGGGGTTGTGGTGGGTGGGACGTTGGGGGGCACTGTAGTTAGCCATTTGTTTATATCCAAAATACAACTATGTTTCTAAATAACATCTACTAATGATTCTTCCCATCAAAGTAATTTGAAGATTTTCCGAAATATCGAACACTTAAATCATTTGCAATTTGAAGTGAGATTATTGATTGGGAGATCGATGTCAGAGCAATTAGATTATTGGTTCAAATTAATAAATCATTTTTGTTTCCTAAGTGTGAGAAATTTCGCTAGCTTATTTTCGAAGGTGATGAGGCCAATAGCTAATAGCCCAAAGACTGTTACTTGATGGGGTGACCAACGTGGAAGACTAATAAGGCATATTAAAAAATAGGAGGACCAGCATAAATTCTAGTGTAGTCATTATTCTTCACTTTTGCTGAGGTGTAGAATTATTTAATATTCATATCATTTATGTATATTATAATTTTTCTCCAGATGATGATATCATGTATTATGAAATTAATAAGTATTTGGAAGTGTGTCCATATAAAGGTTTTTGCCAACCACCGACTGTAATAGATACTCTAGTTCGAGAGATATGCTCTAATGTTTTGTGGCATATAGAGGTTTTTCCAAATGAAGGTTCTTACAATGTTTCCTTTTTCTAACATTGCAGGTTACTAATGTTTTATGGCATCCCTAGTCATGTTGTTCGGGCGTTAAAGTACGATGCATGCATGGTCGCGAATTTGGAGAGCATAGCTTGCTTTTTTTTTATTGCCAGCCTGTTGTGAATTCATATGCTATACGTAAATGGTCTATATGATGGCTCTCATGATATTCTGAATGTCTCCTTAGAAACCAGTTTGAGGCGGTTTTCAAATCTCCTAATTATTTTGTGATTTCACTTTTATAATTGTTGTTAGTAACACTTTTTTATAAAACAAGTGCTTTGTGTTACGACCTATGTCTGTAACACATAGTTCTGTGTTGCTAAAATATTTCTTTGGAACACATTGATTAATACAGTCCTTGTTTAGTTGTAGTGTGCCCGGATATTAGAAAAAACTGTAACGGTAGTTCTGTGTTACAGTCCTGCACACAGTCGTATTGAGTTTATTTTTGTCCTTTTCTTTATTTGATATAGGGACCTGCAGGCGATGCTTGAACGTTGCAGCAGAACTAGAAATCAAGCATTGTCACTGATTACATGGTTGGGGCATCGAACATGCTGCGGCTGCTTAATACAAACCTGCACGCAAACTCTCATTTTTTTAACTCTATTCTACCATATTATAAATCTAAGCCAAGCTCGAGTAAATGATAAGGCCACATCATCTACTTTTTTCTAGACGTATAATTCGACTTCAACGGTCGATATTCTAGGGTCGCAATTCACCGGCTGGACTAAAAATGGAATTTGGTGTTTCGGCCCACGCTACTCCAGGATTGAGCTTCCGCACCATCGCTCCAAAGCTTTCTGTGGCAGGCACTGAGTTTGCCCGCCATTGACTTTACCGTGACCTTTCCACCGCGGTGGAGCCCTCTGCCTGCATGGGAACTGGAAAGTGCCTGCCACGGTAAAGCCATATGGTAGTAGTGCCTACCTCAGGCTTTAGTGGTGAATTTATCCAATTTCTTTTTAACTTTGTGATTTTACCCTCGTGATTTTGAAATAAGCAATTGTTTACCCCTGCATTGTAACACTATTTAGCTTGGCTAGATTAAATGATAAAAAAGAAAAGGCACCCACACGCAGCAATAGCCGTAGAAGCTTTTTCTACTCTCTCTCTCTCTTCGCTCAACCAGAGGAAGAAATGCATTGGCCGGGCGGGCGACCACATCGAGCCTAGGGTTTCCTTGCCGGCGGCCTCGGGTGGCACGGCTCCCAGTGACGTTACCCTACCCTCCCCCTTCCCCGCCACCTCGCCACTTGGGCTCCACGCAGGTGGCTAGGGCGCCGTGTGGGGGACCCACAGGCATGAGGCCTGCTGCCGTTTGATCCGAACCTGCTGGACCTAGCGGCCAACGAGATGGAATAGTGCTGCGACACACTGCTGCATAGTATCATCTTGACATCTTCAGCCCAAGCCCAGCTGAAAGCATCTGATCTGATGTTGCCATGCCCGAGGGCGAAAACCATTCGGATTAGCGGCTGCACCCCAATACAATTACTGCCTTACAGGCTTCGCCATCGTCATTAGACAGATGACATATATGTCATGTCATTTGGATCTCTATGCTGGCATGTAATATGGTACTGTATGATGGCATTTTGCATTGATATGTTGGTATGCCATCTAGACATACTAAAGTGACCTGGTGTGTTACCATTAATGTGATATGTGCGATATTAATTTATTGCGTTATATTAGTTTGTGTTTATATGGATTATTAACCGGAATGCTATCCATTTTTTTTAAAAAAAAAAATTGTTGCATTGTCTAATTTTGTATCAAAATTGCCAAAACCTTGATATAAAAATTTGGGGTAAAGACACAAATATCAAAATAAAACAGGGGTAAAAACGCATGGGCAAACTTGTCCTTTAGTCCAAAAGTTGAAAGTCAAGTGCACTTCACACAATAGGGGGCAAAGTCTCAATTCTTTTTCAAATTATAGGGTAAAATCATAAAGTTAAAAAATAAGGGTAAAACCACAATTTTGCTTTAAAATGGGGGACTAAACGCTTAGGCCCCTTCTAGAGAATACCAACACCGTTGCCTAAAGATTATACATAAAGACCATATATAAGTCTCACCAGGATCCTCTCTATTTCAGTTGAGTTCTCGCTCCAGGACATTCTTGGGATCATCCATCTGGAGGAAAGTAAAATCGGCACCTAATAGGTAAATTCCAATCCTCTGATGTTAGTGCATACCTGCTGTAAAGTAACTACCACAGCATTGCTAGAGCCTCTGATGTTACATCCCTGATGTAAAATAGCTACCATTGCATCGCTGGAGCTTTCATCAACATATCGCTCTCGCCCTTTGCATCTAGAATGCGTTATGAGTATGAAATGACACAACTAATGGAGATAGTTCAGTGCTAAAGCTATTTAGCTGGAAATATAAAATATATCATCATACACTGGCTTATTCACGAATGCTGCCAAGCGCGCAAACATATATATCAATATTATTACATAGCAGGGTGCACTAACAGCTTACATGTTTCTGTTTTGAGGTACCAAGTAGTCCGCCATATAGTATATTTGATTGCGCTAATTTTCAGTCGCAGATTCATCCAAAGCTCCAATTATTGAAGTACGTGAACTGCAACGTCAAGGAAATGTCACTTTGTGTTTGGCTAAACTATTCAGAATTTGATTGTGAGATTGTAATTTCTTTTCACCTTAATAGTGTATGTATTTTCCAATTGAGGTTATCCCCATTTCCATTACCAGAATAACGAAAATACAGCAGTATAGAGTATTCAGGAAGCAAAACACATGCCATAGAGTGCCAGAGCAACAAGTTTGAACCAACAAACTGCAGCGGACAGAGCCGAGCATGCCCAACAGATCAAATCTACAGCCTAAAGAAAAAGCCTTCACGAAGCGCCTGAAGATGTCAGCTTCATACATCTTCCTCTGCATAATCATCTACATCACCATTTGCATCTTGAATCCTCCGGACGTTCCTTGTCTTCATTCGCGGCTTTGTCAGCAGCGTCACAGCAATCTTGAGCATAGCATTGACCCCATCAATCAGCATTTCAGGATCACCGTAAGCATACAGACCTGTCCAAAAGCGCATGAGAGCACTAGCATGGCACACTATTCTGCAGGATTATTGAGTAATTTGCCCTCAAAGCAAGCCTTATTCCGGGCTTCCAAATTGCCCAGCAGAACGCGGCAATGCCGAAAACATTATACTTCTTTCCATTTTTTTGAGGTAAATACTTCTTTCCATTAGGAAGCCATTTCTGGCACCAATTCCAACACTGTTGAGGAGAACAGGAACTATCAGTAGAGCCAATAGCTAAGGCATGTATTGCCCAAACGGCCAAACCACTTTAACTACATGTTGGGGATGCGCCCCGAGGCAGTGGGTTTTCTCACCTCCGATTTGAGACTAATCAACAGACCGGGTGTCTCTCATGCTTGTATGTGTGCAGGTTCGCGGGTGAGGAGGCCTCCGAGGGTGGGACCTCCACGAGGGTATCTCCGACGGAGGCCACAAGGCGTCCGACGGCGGAGGTCCGGGAACGCCAGTTCCCATAGTCGCGGAGGTCCGGTGGGACCACCCTCCTCGATCGCGGAGATTACTCTCAGCAGCGGGGTATAGGCACCTCCGAGGGAGCCTCCGTCCATTGCGGAGACATAAGCGGAGGCTAGGACACGCGACGTTGAAGGCCCGCTAGGACAGCGCCCCGGCCCATGTGTAACAACCCGAAAATCCAAACTACAAAATTTTTTTGATAAAACCTTGAGTGACGAGTGTGACATGTCATCATTTACATCCTAAACATGCACACAACCCTAGCATGTCATGCATAGCATCCATGTGTTCATAAGATAAACAATGTCTCATGTCATGATCTATGTTTCACATGTTATATTTCAATGTTTCAACAGCTCTACCTTAAATGTTTCAATAGTTCTTTTATCATGTTGCATTAATAAGTGATTTGGGTTTTATTTGAATTTATGCGATGAATAATAAAATGAGACCATAATATTTATTTTCATAAATAAATATTAAGGGAATAATACCCTAACAACATAAGGGCCTAGTATACCCATTACTTTATCATACAAAGTTGGCACATCATAAATAAATATATATATGTATATATAAAAGTATTTGAAAAAGAAAAAGAAAACAGAAAAAGGAAAAAGCCTTTCGGCCCGACCTGCAAAGCAGCCCAGCAACCGTCGGCCCAGCACCGCCAGCCCAGCCGGCCGCTGGCCTGCTCGCTCGCCCGTGCTCCCACTCGCTGTGCCGGCCTAGCAAGGCCGCGAGGCCCAGCAAGGACGCGGCCGCCAGCGCCACGCCAGGCCGCCCGCTGCAGCTGCTGACGATGGGGTCCCACCGTGGGACCCACATGTCATCAGCGCTGAAACATCCTTAATTCTCCACGAAGGGAAAATACATAGAATGAAGGACATAATGATAGCCCAGGAGGTCTAAGCATCAACGTATCCAATATCAGTTTATTACAGAGCCATACATTGATTAAAAGAATAAATAGAGGAGTTTACATAATTTATTACATCGCCACATGGCAGAATCATCAGAGTATCTAGCATCCAGAACAGCTGCGAAAGTAGAGGGATATTGCAGAAGCATCGTCTTTCATCATCTTGAGTGTAGGCACGAGACCATCTAATCTCCTTCGGGGCGTCGGCAAGCCATCATCCAAACCTGGATCCAAATTTTCAGTATGTTTTGTACTGGCCACATCTCCCACCCTATGCTTTGCTTTTGTGATGTAGTATTTGGTGGGATGCAAAGGATATAATCAAAGAGGCCTAATATATGGCTGTGGTTTCCTATACAAGTTGTGACCAATATTGTATAATATAGTTCATCAAGTTTTAACCCATCTCATCCACATATCCATCCCATCACATCACCATCACACACATCTCACACTCTCGCACTCAGTCGACAGGTCCAACTCCCTCTCGAAGCCTGTCTTAGCAGCTCACAGCCGGAAGGGTAACACCAGGGGGGAGAATAGAAGGACTCATCTCACTACTCTCAGAGAAGCGTGGGTCTTAGGAAAAAGCCATACCAGTGGCTCGCAGACTATATATAGATTCAAAAACTCTGCAGAGTGTGTACTTCCATAACCACAAGATCACCATCATCGGCGGTGTGCACCGCCTAGGCTGATTCCGGCTGCTTTCTAACTGGTACGATGCCACCCTACCACTCAGTACTGGGACACCTCAAAATACCACCGGAACACCGATAGGTACACCGGCACACTGAGACTGTGAGGCGTAGTTACATGGGCCACCAAGGTAACTCTGCGGCTTTAAGGAGGGTGTGGGACCCCATGCCCATACCTCCCGACACTATCTGCTAACAACCTAGTAGTAGTGGCACCGTCCTAGCTAGTCAGACATCTGTCTCCCGCCCATACAAGTGCGAGTGGTGAGCACGTAGGTCCTAAGGTTCCGGTTCTCAAGAGATATCCGGTCCTAGGGGACCAGACAGGATTATCTTCTCATAGGGACTACAACATTTTGTGCTACAACAGCACCTCCTACCTGGGGCTTCGCTCCACGAAGGCTCTTACCCCCAGGATCACCATATACCTCTCAATATATCCGCCACAGATACCTTACATAGGGATGCCCAGAATACATCCCCTGGCAAGACTCGCCCTCATGGCTCATCGTAGAATCCTGCCCGATCGACTCAAACGCTCACCACACACCCAAGACACATGCAGCACTCTCCCCGAGTAAAGTGGCATCACGTGCCTTAACCATATACCATACCATACTCTCCACCATGCATCACATCACAGATATAAGCGTAGTAGAAGTAAAGAATCATAAGTAAATACGCATGTGTCTAGCCTATCAGCGGGTGTGCAGGGGCAAGGTTGCGACAAGGTAAAGGCTCATCAAGCAATTCCACCATGCAACCTATCATCAGGTGATATTCATAAACAAGCACTAGCAACTAAATATTATGCCATGCGTAATAGGATTCTACGAGGTTGGGTGGGGTGTGGCACCTAAATAGATATCACTCAAGCCCTCCTTCACGTCCTTGGTGTGCTCCTCGTCCTCCTCTTCGGGCAACACCTTCGTAGGTTCTGAAATCGAGACATAATGGTCGTGGGAGCGACCCCTATAGACATAATGGCCACGGCGGCGCTCCGGTGGCCGAAGTCCGGGGAGACCGAGGGCAGCAAAGCGGCATGCCCTCGGTGTAGTCCATGCCGGCTCCCAAAACCTTGCCAAAGTGCCATTCTAGACTACGGCGCGTTCGTCAGTGGAGTTAATGACGAGAGGAGGCGAGCAGAGCAGTGGGAAAGCCGGGGTCGTACTGGCGGCAACCATGGTAGAGCAGGGCAACGGTGGGCTTTCTCACCTTCCCGTTGTGGCGAGAGGCGGCTGGCGCTCGGTAAAGGTGTGCGTGGGGACAAGAAAACGGAGCGCAGCGTCACGGTGGTCGAGCCGGGGTCCTTCTCCTCTGGTGCGGACGGCAATGGCGTGCGTAGCTCCGGCCTCAGGGTAAGGTCGCATGGCGGTTCGGTGCTCGGGGTATGGTGGACAGTACGATTCATGGAGGCCTCGATGGTGGTGCGTGGCTCCATGTGCTGTAGCGGACAATGCCGCGTTGAGGCAGTAGCAGCGGGGCGGATGAGCTGGTGGCACTCTGGCGGCAGTGCACGACGCCGCCGTAGCTCTGGCTCACTCCTCTGCTCCCTCATGCCTCTCTCTCCTTCTTGGCTCAAGGTGGCAGCATGGGCTTACCTGGTGGCGGCCGCGTGATGGGGGAAACCCTAGAGGCACTGGCGACCTCCATTTATAGCCGGCGCGGCCATGGCGGGACGGCGAGGATTGAAGGTGCCCATCGAATGGTCCTGCGCGACACCCGGTTAGGGTTAGGGTTGGCCAGGGCGCGGTGCAAGCTGGCGGCGAGACGAAAGGTGGAGAACGGTGTCGTACGCTGGCGAACGACGGAGGCGTGACGTGAGCTTTTCTGGAAATCGGACGGGACAGGGGAGAAGACAAAAATGGGAAGAGGAGGGAGCTGACAAGGCGGTCCTATTCGTCAGCGAGACGAAGCGGGCGAGCAGTGTGCACGGCGCGGCCAGGCCGCTTGCTGGGCCGCTCGGCCAGCTGGGCCATAGGGCCGGGTTGAGGCAGGCCGTGGGGCTGTGGGGAGAGCGGGTGATCGGCCGGTGCTGGCAGGCCCATGCTGGGCCGCTGTCTTCGTGGGCCGCGTGCACTGCTGCGCGGCCAGGCGAAAGCTAGCCGTGGCTTGCTGGGCCGCACGCGGGTGGGCCGGGCAAGCATACGGGCAGGCTATTTGGGCCGTGCCTGGTTGCCTTGCTGGGCTGCTATTGCTGCTCGGGCTGCTTTCCTCTTTTCCATTTCTTCTCCTTTTCTATTTCCTTTCTATTTGTTTCCAAGCCATGCCATGATTAGTTAGCAAGAGGGTTAGTGCTAATGAGTTAGTGTCATGGCACAAAGGCTTGATGGGTCCCATAGAGTCTCATGGTGGGGTGGGGTCCATGTCCATGGTTAGTATACGTAAATATACACATGTGAT
>CM041646.1:3139062-3162359 GCA_023333625.1 Bothriochloa decipiens
TTATTTGATTTTATTAGGCATTACATAAAATCAAATAAGAGGCAAATCACACTCTTGTAATAAAAATGCAAATGCTCCATCTAACATAAGGTGCTACTTGTGCAACTATGGGATGTTTTCCTTCTTGACACTCACCAAGCATTGGTATACTTTTAGAAAAAATTTTATAGTTCGCATTTTTGGCGTTTGGATTTTTAGGGATGTTACAAGCGCCGCTGGGGTCACCCAACCACTCTGCTTTTCTCCCCCACGTCATGCACACCCGCCTGAGCTCACCCACTTCTCTGGCTGCCCGATTCCCTGTCACCCCACATCAACGACAATCCAGCCTACCACCTCGGTCGACAAGCCCTACCACAAAACACCCGCGGCTGGGAGCACCTTGCTCACCCACGCGCACCTGCACCGCCACACACCCATTGTCCCCTGCCTGTCCCATCCTTCACCACAAAGCCTTGGGCTTGAGCCACTGCCCGCTGGAGCCCATAGGAGCCAATGGAGTTTTTTGGAAGCTTCCTTGGATGGGATTGCCCCCGGCTGCCCGAGCTTTCCTCCGCCATGCCCCTCACCATGCTACTTACCACCTTCGCCCATATAAGGACAAGTCCCGGTGCTCCCTAGGGTTCTATCGCCCGCCGCCACCTCGGTGGCCACTCAATTCCATCTTGCCCAGCCCAATTCGAAGAAGAAGAAGAGGATTGGAGAGAAAGCAGGCGGGGAAGGAGGAAGAGCTGCCGCTGGAGTTGGAGAAGAAGGCCGCCACTGCCGACTCGGAGCCGCTACTGCTGCGTCGGGAGCAGGAAGGAGGAGCCGTACCGCGAGCCAGAGCCGCTTGGACGTGTACCGCAACTCCACCCTCGACCGCGCCAGTGAACATCGCCGCCATCGCCCTCTTCTGGCCTGACCTTGCTGCGGCCATGGCGTCCCACCTTGTGGGCGCGTAGGCTGAGGCCTCTGCCGGCCATCTTGGACACCAGCACGCACATGCACATGGTCTAGCCAGGCCACAAGGACCACATCGTCAGAAGGATGCCAGAGCTGCCAGCCGCCATGCCAGTCGCCACGCGCCGAGCGCCATGGCAGCGAGACCGCCTCTCCGCCGTGATGTTGAGCTTCGCCTCCCTTTGACCACAGATCCGCGCTTGCCTTGATGAGACGGACCCCGTGCGCATCCCAGCTCCGCGTTTGCCCCGCCGAAGCACCGTTCCCAAGCCACCTTGCTGCTGTCGTGCCAGCACACTGCCGCTCTAAAGCGCCGCCATTCACTGCCATTTCCTGCCGTCTTCGACCACCATGAGGATCAAGAAGAAGCTGGGAAGCTCTGCTGGGACGTGCTGCATCGACTCGAGGAGAAGATGGGAGCTGTGGAGCCTCCCTGGGTGCTATTGCCGTGCACCATGGCCGTGCAGAGCTCCGTCGTGGGTGTTGCCGCCCACGCGGACTCCACCATGGATTTTGGACACCGCCGGCGCCTCGGGAAAGTGCTGCATACACTCCATTGTGCTCCTGTGCGTCAAATTGGACCTGGAGATGCTTGGTGCGAAGAGTTCACCGAGCGCCGTCGCCGCCGACCCACCGTCTGCCATGAAGTACGCCGCCAGGAGTCAAGCTACCACCTTGATGACCACCTTCGGGTTCGCCTCGACGTCCTGGAGCCGTTGGACAAGTTAATGACACCGGAGAACCGCCAGAGCGCCAGAATTTTGGGGAAGAACCACCGCTGTCGAGCCTCAGCGTTGGGTGAGAGAAGGCAGAGGAAGGGGATGGAGTGCAGGAGCAGTTGGTGGACGTGGTGTTCATGGACTAGAGCCACTGCAGGTGGGGCTAAGTGGAGTCGGTGCACCGTAGAGCTGAGCGGTGGACCGTGTGGACCCGAGAACATATGCGTACACCTGGCTCATGTGGACTTGAGCCGCTGATAGTGGACCCAGCAGACGCCGGTACTGAGAGCTGTAGACCGAGCCCGGTTGGATTCAGAGAAGTGACGTGGCAGCACCAGAGCGTGCCACGTGGTGGGCCAGCCCGGCCCATATCCGGCCTACTCGGCCCATTAATGGCCCATTAACGGCCCAGTGGGGCCCACTAGACCGTTGACCATTGACCATTGACTGCTGACGTCAGCAGTGACGTCATCCCGGACCCACCTGTCAGGCCTCTGTTGATCCGGTCAATGCTGACATCAGCATGATGTCAGCATGATGTCATCAGCCACGTCAGCATGACGTCAGGATCTGATTGTCGCTGTTGAACCGCGTGTGACACGTGGCCTAATCCTGTGCTACCACATGTCAGCACCAGATAAATCGGCCCTTTTTCTTTTTCAAAAAATGGTTAAATCTTTGAAAAATCATAACTAATTCATACAAGCTCAGAAAATTATGATCCACATATCCAAATTTTCTATAAATTGAGCCCTATCTATCTAAGCTATGTTTGAGTGCATTTGGATCTTCTATTTGGCATTTGTTCCTTATGCTAATCTATAGGGGTCACTTCCGTGACCGTTAATTCTCGGTTACAGGGTCGAGCGAGGACCGATCTGACGATAGTGACTACCAGGAGAAGTCCGACAGCTACGCCAGTGAAGGTGCCACACCTCACCCAACTTCGTAGATCCCATTACGCATGGAAAATATAGTATGGCTAGTGCTTTAATTCCTGTTGCTATAATGAATTGCCTATGATAGGTTTGCATGGTGGATTATTACTTGATGCGCCCTACCTTGTTGTAAACATTCACCTGCTCACCCGTTGTTATGTTAGCCACTTGCTTATCTGCTATAATTATATTTATATACTTCACTCGCTTACATTTTGATGCAACGTGATGAACCCTAGGAAGGCATGGAGAGTGCCAGGCTAGAGATGTATGAGTTGATGGATCAGATGGGCATGTGAGCTGATGATGCTGTATCTAGGTTTGGGGTAGAGCTTACGGCAGGGAGTAGGGTGAGGGTTGAGTCGATCGAGCCAGGATCTACGACGAGCTTTTGGAGCAAGTCTTGCTGGGGAATGGATCTGGACATTCTCATCAGAGAAGCCTGTGGTGGGCTAACTTGAGTTGGTGGAGAATCCTGGGTGGAAGCCTCTGAGGGGTGGAAGCCAGGATGAGCGTGCCGTGGTAGCACGTTAAAGAACAACCCTAATGAAGATATCCCGGTTTGGTCACACTTAGGAACTGCTGCACTAGTATCTGGACCTTAGGAATCCTTTGCTTTCCACTTGCTCTCCATGGGGGGAGACAGCCGAACTGCTGGATAGATCGATGCCATTACTACTAGGCGAGTAGTGATAGGGAGGTATATGCATGGGATGGAGCTAACACCCTTCTAAGACGATCATGGCACCCCCTTCGGGAGCGGGTACATGCCATGGCGTTCTCTTCGGGAGCGAACACATGGGCTCTTCACAGTTCCAGCGATCCAGAGCTGGATGGTAGAGTGGCATCATTCTATGGCAGTAGGCGCCCGGAATCTGCCTAGGTAATTGCAAGCACCGATGATGGTTATCTAGTGGATTAGTGTTGATCAATCGATACATATGCCGACTTGATCTGCTATGGACCTTTCCTGTGTTCTGCATGCACCGGACTAGTGAGTGGAGTGTTCTATCTTCCCATGAGCATGAATCCCGGTCGTGAGCCAGGTTAAGGGCTGCGGGCCACTGAGGCAAGCCGAGAGGGAGTTGGCTTGTTGACTTGAGTCTGAGATGATGTTGGAGGAGTTGGGATGGTGCTTCAGAGATGGATGGTGATGGATGTTGTGGGTTTGGGAATGTAATTAAAATATGACTACTATATTATTTGTATACCTGATTGCTGCATAGGAAACCCTAGCTTTATAGGTTCCCTTTTGATATATCCATTTTGCATCCAATTACCACAAAGGAATGCATAGGATGGGAGTATGGCCAGTACAAATTGTACTAAAAATTTGGTTTCAGGTTTAAGGAGTGAGTACTCTTCTGGGGAGTACAACGAATGAGGGTTTTGTGCCTACGCTCAAGTTGGATCGAAGATGATAGCTTCTGCACCTCAAGCTTTTATTGTTATGCTGTATGAACTCTGATTCCGCTAAGTGGCGATGTAATAAGTTATTGTAAACCCTTCTATTGCACTCTTTTGTTCGATATATGGATTATGGTACCCAACTGTTATCGGGTAATGTGATTTAAATGGCCCAACGATGCTTTAGATTCTGGTATGGATGTGACATATGGTGAAACGACCTCGATTTCCACGAATATTGCATGACCTTTTATAGTGACTTAAGTGCATCACTGAGTCAGAAGGCAAAGACCTCTTACAGGATATTCACTTAGGAATGTGTGGATCGCACATTGGCCCCAGAGCGCTCTCAGCAAAGGCAATCAGGCAAGGATTTTACTGGCCAACCCATATCAAGGACGCATTGCACATAGTAACAACTTGCAAAGCATGCTAGAGTTTTACACCGCACCAAGCGTCTCCGAGAGGACAATCACAGCTAATACCTCCAGTCTGGCCACTTCAGCGATGGGGAATGGATCTCATAGGCCCATTACCCCTGGCTCAAGGTGGAAGCAAATATGCAATAGTGGCAGTAGAATACTTCACAAGATGGATAGAAGCCAAACCACTTGCAACAATCACCTCCGATACAGTCAAAACATTCTTCTGGCAAAACATAAATTGCAGATTCTGGGTTCCAAGGAAACTCACAGTCGACAACAGAAAACAATTCGATTCAGACAAGTTCAAAGAATTCTACAAGAGCATCAGCACGCAAATAGCCTTCGCATCAGTCTATCACCCAAAAAGTAACGGAGCAGTGGAAAGGTCAAACAGAATCATATTCTTAGCAATCTCCAAGAAATTGCTGGATCATAAAAAGGGCAAATGGGTAGAAGAGCTACCGAAGGTGGTATGGTCTCACAACACAAATGTATCAAGAGCCACTGGGTTCACTCCATTCAAGCTACTGTATGGAGAAGAGGCAATGTTGCCAGAGGAGATCAAATACCAGAGCCTCCACGTAATAAAACAGAACCTCGCAAAAGATGAAGAATACACCAAAGAGATGACTGAAGCATACAGGCTAGAGGCAATTGACAACATTGAGAAATACCAAGACCAAACCATAAAATAGAGGGATGGAAAAGTGGTCACTAAAAACATTAAAGATGGCGACTGGGTAATGAGGCGGAGGCCAAACGCTCAAAACATAGGGAAACTACAGCCAAAATGGGAAGGACCATTCATAGCCAAGCAAGGCAGAAGGAAAGGGTCATTCTATCTACAAGATGCAGAAGGAAGAACGTCAACTCACTCCTGGAAGATTGATAGCTTTAGGAAATACTACACATAAAATGTAAGGACTCCGTAGTATTATAAGCGGAGGTCCGTAGATTTAAATTCCTGTAATTTACTTTTTCTGCAAAAACGACTTGCACTCTTTTCCTCACAAAAGGGGCTCCAAATTGGAGGTGAGGTTTTTAATGAGGCAAGACCGCATGTAATTAACCTCTGAATATATAAAGAGGACCCCGAAAAACAATACCCGGAACAGTCGAAAGCAGCCAACACCGCGGCTGCAATATTCGACAACTATTCACGACTTACAAGGTCAGTTCATGCCACCATTAAGAAAAATGAGAAGGCATGAAGCAACCTCCGCAAAACGCCAAAAGCCCTCGAAAAAGCCCTGGCATATCAGGCATCGAGGCAGGCAATAGCAACAATAAGTTGCGAAGCGAACCGGGGAAAGACCTGTGAACCAACTCAGGCACCGGTAGCTCAAAAAGCGAGCAACATCACACTCACCAGCAGTGACCTCTGAAATACAATATTAAAACAAGAGGAGGTAACACACACATAGGTATGAGTTCACGAAGTCAAGCAACCTCCGCATCAGACACCTTCCAAAGCGAAGGCAATATAATCACAAAAAATTAAGTTTAGGAACCGATAAGATCATTTACTATTCTAAAACGGAGGCAATACGTAAAGCAAGATCATTTATTATTCAACTTTATGCTTACAACCGAAAAAGCTTATTGCGCCTTGCTCATAACAGGAACAATGTGCAAAGCGTACGTATTTAACTACTAGACCAGAACGCACAACCTTCGGGTCAAGATATCTAGCTACACCACCCAGTTAACCTGCTACCACAAGACATGGAAGTGGCCCAGAGGTTGCCAACACTTCAGCCAACAAAAGAGAAAAGAGTGCAGCCTCTAGAAGTATATCTGAAGGTAAGCAAACTAAGGCTCCCTGAAAAGCAGGCACTGGCGGAGGCAAGCCCTGTTCAGTCATGGAATACCCCCTATCACCTCTCGGCTGCATACCACCCTATGCCTCCAAAAACCCAGCCAGTTGAATCAAGTCCAACAGACGCTTGGTACGAAGAGAAGGAGGTGAACCTTCAACGCCAGCTTGTACATGACAAACTCCACAATCATCTGTTAGCACACCACTGTGCACGTTCCATCGGCAAGCAACCACCGCATCCAAAATCCTTACATCAACCACACTAAATAGGATCACAGCCGGCCGCCATCTCTGAGGATACAAAGGAAATACAGGTAGAGTATCATTGACAAACAGAAGCATCGCCATCTTTAACCGTTGGCAACAGGTTCACTGATGTGGCTATTCCATTACAAGTCCTCACATAGTACCAATGTAAAGATAGCTCCTAGGGAGCACCATCAGTATAATGTACATAACAAAGCAGCCTAAACGACAAAGGGGGAACAAATCTTTTTATAAGGACCTCTCAAACATCATTAAACCAGCTGTAGCTACCTATCATTAAGGGAAGCAAGAACAAAATTAGTACCTGTACCATCACGCCATAAGAGGCAAAAGTAAAACAATCAAAGGCAATAAATAACAAAGATGCTTAAAGTACATAGAGGCACTATAAAAGAAGTGGAGCTTAAATGGCACACTCCTCAATAGATAGGAAGCAAGTGACCACACGCAGGCCAGCACAGCATAAATCAAAAACAACAGAGATGGAAGCTGATGTACGCATATGGCCAAATAAAAAATACAAGATACAGTGAAAGAATTCATAAAGGGTTTAGCAAAGTAGCCAGCCCGGAGGCCACAAGGACCAACGGAGAAGTGTAAAAGAAGCTAGCTGACAGAGCAAGCCAATTCGGATCATCGATAACTAGGAGGCAAGGGGGATACCACGTAAGAACTCGTAACGTCCCCTCGTCTCCGCAGAAATCAACCGAAGACCGTCATCACTGATCAAGCATCAAGACGTGTGGAGATAACTCCGAAGGCAACAAGCACAAAAGCAACAAAGAAAACCCAACGTATGGAAAAGTCAAGGCCAACACTGGTCGAAGAGAAACAATGACTATCACATCAATCTTGTAACCAAAGGAAAAAATAAATTATTGATAAAAAACTTATGTGTACATCAGAACTGTTACATCCTCCAAGGAGGGAAGCAAAAATGAGTCCGGAGGTCTCAACCATGACCCATCTAGAGGATCTCCAATGGATCCAAATCAACCTCCGCAGCCCAGCGGAGGTTAAGCCAAATAAACTATGGGACAACACTCTTATCGCGGCAGAGTGCCTCCGCATAAATCACAAAAAAATTACAAAGGCCCAGTCGGGTCACGCCACACAAGAGAATGAGTAAAGTTAGAATGCTTATCATCTAAGTTAGATATGAAAAAATCAAACATATCGCCCACAGTACGCCTAGGAAATACCATTTTCCAATAATCCCACAGCTCGCCGTTAATGAAAACACTGTCGCACATAAGAGTAATAGGCTTGATCTCCTGCACAGGCCCCAAACTGCAGACCTGCACAGGATGATTCGACCATCAATAATTTACATAATTTAAGGTAGCAAGATGTATTTCTTACATGTGCCCAGCGGCACAACCTCAGCAAAAGACTAACAATCTATAACTACGAAGTAAAGCTCAATCTTTAACCTCCTCCTCAGTGTTCAGATCATGGGCCTTCATTCGAGCCTTCGGCTGGGTGTCCACCTGCACTGTCATTGCGTCAGCACCAATGCTTGCAGAAAGAATCTAAGTCTCGGAGGTGCAAGCATCAGACACCCTGGTGCGCACAGAAGTGTCAGCAGAAGACTTCAACCCTCGAGGACCGCGCTTGCCATACTTTAGCTCCTAAATCAAACGGAGGTAAGTAAGGGAAAAAACCAGTCAATAGAATGTAACAACATAAAAGGTAACAAAGAAGACAACATACCGTGTCACGAGAAATCTTGGCCATGGCAACGGTCTCAGACCTACCAAACTTGGACCAAAAGTTTTCCATGAAACTATGAACAGTGGTCTTCACAAACAGATCTATCCGGCCAAGTTCACTAGGGTCATTCAGTTGCGGAACCTGATAGTTTCTAATCTGCGAAATTTCCTCAAGGGCTAAAAACTTGCACAGACAGGTAGCAGATGTCTTGGTGCTGAAATCGGAGACACCAATAAGAAATTCAGTGATCTCACCAACATTGGCTCTAATCCAAGACATAACACCAGAGGTCGACGTCTCCGAATGAGGCGAAGTTGCCACACCACCAAAAGCCCAGACAGCGGAGACGTAGGATTCAGCCTCTCCCAGCCCGATTGACCTGGCGGCAGTCAGCTCCTTCTCAAGTTCTTCAACTTTAGTCTTAAGAGCCGCCGTCAACTACCATTCAGCATCCACTTCCTGGCGCAGGAGATTCAAAATCTCAGCAGCTTTATCCGCCCGCTGATTGCGGTGGCCTCTGCTTCTTTGGCAGCAGTAAGAGACTTCTTCAAGTCATCAGATTGAACCCCAAGAGCTGATAGCTGCTTCTCGAAATCGGAGGCCTTTTGAGCCATCGTTCCTTCTCATGGCATGAGCCTAAAACTCAATCTTCGCCTTCAAAACCTTGATAGCGTCATCCTTTTTGACCAGTTCAGTACCACTACTGGTCTCAACGGCCATGGACAAGGCGGCGCTCTGGAGATAGCAACAAAGCAATGCCAAAATCAAATACACGAGAAAGAGAAGGTAAAAAAATTATTATATATATAGTTGAGAATGGAGAAAATGAAACCAAACTCACAATAACATGATGATTGATGTTGGCATTCATTAAGGTTTGAAGCTGCAACCTAGCTAGACGCTGGTACAGATCTCCACCCATAGCACCAGTCAGCTGGTCAATCCTTGAGCCTAGCCAAGGAGGGCACTTATGCCCTCATCGGGATAGCTGTTGGACAGGAAAGACCCAGAGCCAACAACGTCCACCGGAGGTTGCGGAGCCTTAGGCACCGTCTCAATAACAGCCCCTCCAGGAAATGGTGCACCAGGCGTCGGAGGCGGTGGAGGGGCAATCTGAGCGGCCTCAGCAGTGAGGCTATCTGAAAGAAGATACAAAAAAAACACATAAGTCACACAAGGG
Source organism: Bothriochloa decipiens (assembly GCA_023333625.1). Classification (NCBI taxonomy): domain Eukaryota; kingdom Viridiplantae; phylum Streptophyta; class Magnoliopsida; order Poales; family Poaceae; genus Bothriochloa; species Bothriochloa decipiens. The sequence continues at coordinate 3,148,473 of CM041646.1, forward strand.
AACAAGAAAATATAAAATCTCAAAAAACATCATATACATGCTCACCGAGCAAGGAAACTTCCCCATCAGAGGCATAACCACAAGAAATCTTCAAAGTCAGGAAATCCACATAGGTCATACTCTGAGTAAGAACGTTACCTTGACTCAAGGTGTAGGCATCCTTGTGGACCTCAGTATCCTCCGCTCCAAGTTGGGCAGTCTTCGCTGGCTTCTCAGCACGATGAGCCGTAACACCAACCTCCTCCAATTCATCCTCATCAGAATTGGCATCGAGAAATGCACTGACAAATGGCTTCATAGAAAGGTCAGGGGGCGCCGTTTCGACATGCTGAGGTAGGGCATCAGCAGACGGCAAGATAGGCCGAACCAAAGGTGAACCAGAGGCATCAATTGTTAAAGCATGTGACACCTCCGGGGAAGCAGCAGGCGGCGGAGACCGCCGAGATGGGCCCTCGGAACCAGGCAACGCCAAAGCATCAGCTTCCATCAGAGTCTCAGTCTCCACTTCTAGATTAGCAATGATGTTCCCTTCTTCATCATAAAAATCTTCAAAAGCATCCTCCATCTCCGCAGATTCAGCGGAGGCCTCTTTCTGTTTCTTTGAGCCTCCGTGTGTCAAAGTGCCAGCTTTTCTTTTCTTTTCCTCGGTGGCCTTCGTAGCAGTGCTGGCATCAGTCAATTCTTTCTTCTTGTTCTTCTTCTTCAACTTCTCAGGGAGCTCACGCTTAATGTAGTGAATGCCGAGCTCCTCAAAGACCCTATTGAGGCGAGGCATGGTGCCAGCCTCGGACCTCCGGGCAAAATACTCCTTCTCAGATACTTCATCAAGAATTTCAATAGCCTTTTGCTCAGTCTCCAAAACAAACTAAGCAGCACTTTTACCCTTAGGAAGATGAAGACCAAAATGTGGGCAGAGGACCCCATCGGCAACACCAAAAATAGGAATATCCAGCTTCTGCATAGCAAATTTCTTCCTGTCTTTACCGCCAAGCAAGGGCCAGAAATCAGAAGCAATCATCTCTTCCACAAGGTCCCTACCACCTGAGTAACGGCAAGCCGTCCTAAAGGCCACCGTGCATGACCTTCGTTTGTCAGATTCGACAGACCCAGGCCTGACACTAGTTAATGGATTCATCCGTGTCATCATGGAGGCATAAGTAAACCGGGTGACCTGCCTCCCATCCTCCTCAGGTTGAGTAATGCTACTGGTCTTCATGTAAAACCAAAACAACCAGTCAGCAGGCTCATACTTCCCCCTCTGACACCAAGAAATCTCAACCTTCTCCCTACCCTTGCCCGAGTTTCTCTTGGCCATAAAACTACAAGAAGCAAACTAAGCCAACTTACCACCAACATACTGTGGTTGCTTCTGCAGCTCATAGTACTCAGCAAAGGTTTTCATACTCAACTCTCCCCCATAAGACTCAACAACCCACAAAAACTTGCTCATATTCAGAAAAGCATGAGGAGTCATATGGTGAAGCTGCACGTCAAACCACTCAAGAACATACCAGAGGAAGTTGCAGCTCAGGATGTGGAGGCCGTAGGTGAAGAAATCCCTAAACACAATGGCTTCATCCTTCTCAGGTTTCAGAATAGTCTCCCCACGAGGAGGCCATCCGTGACCGACAGGAAGAAAGCCCCTTCCCTCGAGCTCCGCAATCATATCCTGAGTCATCCGGCTCCGACCAAAAGAATAGGTGACCTCCGCATCAATCACATCAACCTTCGAAGCCATCAGGTTGCTTGGAGAAGCGTTGACATCCGACATGGACTCTTCAAGATCCTTAGCCTCCGTGGCAGCCAGCATACACTCTTCAAATAATGAGAGGTAATACGAGACCCCAAGACCTTGAAGGAACTGATAGGGCCCTGAGAAAGGACGACAACATGCAGGGCACGGGCGATTGGGTGCCACGGCGATAGAATACCAAGGCAAAGCGAAAGCAGAGGCAGTAAAGAGCAATGCAAACTACACGATGGTGAATCAAGGGGCGTATGGGTCATTTTCACCGCACCCCTCCGTTCTTTTATAGGCGGTGAAGAGGCGCCTCGAATCCTGGCCCAACGGTCACATCGATCTGTGAAACCAACAGCTAGAAGCAAATCAATTTGAAAACAACAGCCAAGATCGATCATTGCGCAACGGTAAAATGTTACCAGCCTCTGGTCCAATGGTCATCGGGCCAGGGGGAGTCGGAGGTAGAAACTGCTTCCACAGCCAGGAGCACATTGATGGCTAGACCCACCTCCACTGGACCTAACCCTCAAGGGGGGAATGTTAGGGATGCGCCCTGAGGCAGTGGGGTTTCTCACCTCTAATTTGAGCCTAATCAACAGACCGGGTGTCTCTCGTGCTTGTATGTGTGTAGGTTCATGGGTAAGGAGGCCTCCGAGGGTGGGACCTCCGTGAGGGTATCTCCGCCGGAGGCCACAAGGCGTCCGACGGCGGAGGTCCGGGGATGCCATTTCCCATAGTCATGGAGGTCCGGTGGGACCACCCTCCTCGATCGCGGAGATTACTCTCGGCGGCGGGGTATAGGCACCTCCAGCGGAGCCTCCGCCCATTGCGGAGACTGAAGCGGAGGCTAGGACACATGACGTTGAAGGCCCGCCAGGACAACGCCCCGGCCCAATTGTCACGTCCATACCAGAATCTAAAGCGTTGTTGGGTCGTTGCCCCACGCTTTGGCGGGCCGTATCTTTGGGCCTTGGCTATAAGGAAAGGACCGCGTTGCCCTCCGGGGGGCCTACATTTAATAGGGTTTTGGGGCTCCTAGTAGGCGTGTGATCGTGTTTCTGGCTTAGCATTGGGCAGTCACTATAAAAGGCGACGCCCCCTGTGTAATTAGGGCGATTGTCCTCTAGTAACTGCAGCACCACCTACCACTTGGCCCACCATTTTTGTATTCCCTCATTCATCATTGATAGAGAGTTGACTCCGGTCTTACCATCTTCTCGCCCTACTCGAAACCTGCCGGAACCCGGTTCCAACACTACACATCAAGAGAAGAATGGATGGGTGATGCTTTTAGGTTGATTACAAAAGAAACAGGATGTATCCCCTTTTCACTTCCTTTTTATCATATTTTCCTTAGTCAGAATGGCATTAGTCTCCATAAACCACATGAAAATCTTGATCTTTACAGGGATGTTGCCCTTTGTGATGTATTTGTATGAGAAACTTGTTTCACTACAAGTCACTGCATCAAACTCCCTTTTTACCCAGTCTCCATCCTATAATATCTTCATCTGCATTAGCTGGTGTTTCATCACATCATTTAAAATAATGTCCCATTATTGACAGCTTAACTCAGGAGGCAACCGTCTTGTAAAAATTAGTTGTGATGGATTGTGGACAACTCAAACACCGAAATGTTTTTTGTATACATAGTTTGAACAAAACAGGGGCCACTTTTTATACAGGTTTGTCATACAGCCATACATCTTTCTAGAACAGGGATATTTTTTTACCATTTTTAATAGAAATATACCTTGCCTGTACATATAAGGTCCTAAGTTCAGAAGATCTGTCCATATAGGAGAATCATTCTGTCTGTGTTTCATAGTACAAATAGATTCTCCCTTGAAGTATTTTCTTTCAATGATCTGTTGCCAAAGACCCTCTTCCTTCTCTAATCAGTACTAGAAAACCCCCCTATAGCTACGGTTGTTTTAGACACTAGACATACTTTTATTCATCTCTATAGAGTTGTAGGCACGCTTTAACAAAAATGTGTTAGATCATATGGACCGTGTTTGGCTCGATAGAGACGATTTCCGTAAGCGTATATGTAAGATGAAAAGACATTTCATAGACACGTTTGATGCATGTCTAAACACATTGATACGCTTTTATAGATGTGCATATAACACATGTTTATTAGTGTAGTTACGTCGTATAGAAATGTTTCATAACGTGTGGAAAAACTATAGAGACAATATTGTAGATACATTCACAATTCATGTCTACTATTATAGTCATATTTTGTAGTGATGTATTATTACACATTAAGTAGTATAGAGACGATGTAGTAGGTGATGTGAAAGATGATGTGGCAGGTGACGTGGAATGGTGATGTGGCAGGTGGTCTAGAAAGGTGACATGGCAGCTGACGTGGAGAGGTGACATAGACATGGCTACAATATTGATTCTACTTTTGTTGACACGTGGTTAGGTGTTAATATAAAACATGTCAACATATATCGATACATTGTATAGTAACATCATAGTGCGTATTAATACTTGTAAAAATAATTTAGTACATACATCTATATTTTGTGTGTAGTAGTATAGACACGTTATATCGTAATGCTTTAAAACGTCCCAATAAAAAAATTTGTGTTTTTGTTATATATACTAGCACAGTACTCGTGCTAACGTCACAGCATTATTTCAGATGCACATGAAAATAATCAAAAGTCTCACGCAATTGTATATGGTCATATATAATTCCGGAAAACACTCATACGTAACAAGGCATAATAAAATCTCCAAAAAGATCCCTAAATTTCAGACCCTCACTGTCCTATAGTATAAATTTACGCTAAATATTTTCTCCCTTAGCCGTTCCCCTGTATCTCTAACACCCTAAATACCTAATATACCACGGCAGGAAAACGGGATGTGTGGTCTCCAGTGTCAGGTTGTTCCTCCTCCTGCAACTTGTCCTAGTGATGAGATATTGTTAATAATTAGTTCAGGTCGAAAGGGACAAGTCCAGAGAAAATTGATCATTCTAGCAAGCAGAATTAAAATTTTATGGGGCTGCTGCAAAACCGCCCTTGAAAAGGCCTCATTTGTACAATCGGTTGTGTAGTAGTGGTTTCGAAACCGCCGTGAAAATCGACTTTGACCGCGTCTAAAAGTTATTTGTGTGGTGCATGATGCCGCCGTTAAGAATATTGTGCAGTACACTCGTACTTTGTCCGATGCCTTTAATGGATCATCCGGTCCATACAATATTCCTTTGACTACTCCAATGTTCGAACGCAATACACTGGATCATCCAGTCTTTGTCTTTTTCTACCATTCATCAACTATTGTACATAAATACTGTCGCTTACTCCGGTCCCTCAATTTTCTTCACCATCGGAGTATTCGGTGCTTGCTTTTGCCTCTGCGTCTTTACTACCATGTCCAATACTCCAGCGCATACAGCCTTCTACTGCCGGATCATTTGATCAAACCATTTTTCTCTATATATTTACTGTTTTTGCTTCTTCCTCAAGCCAATCTTCATTGCTACTTTATATCATGCACCCTTATGACATAATCTCTATAATTTATATTCTTCCAAATGTCTATATTGTCATTGAATCACCAGATCACAAAGGACATGGCTTTGGAGCAACATCTGAGCCATGTTTGCTACAACCATCTGCACTAGGTGAAAAGGGAACTACTTTTCCTTCAACACCCCATCTCAGTCTTTAGGTTTAGCCAATAGCTCCATATTTTAGAAGTGCTTTTGAGTATTAAAATCTTCATATTTCCTCCTCCCATAACAAGTAATACTACTTTATTACCTATGCTAGTATTAGTATTTTAAAAGTTCATTTAAGAACGTCAACTGTTTTGGACCCATGATATTATTACAAGTTGATTGTTCCAGTTTTCACGACGGGAAAAGCTTCTTTTCTTTTTATTTTTGCAAATATGTGGAAATTTCGTGTTTCAACGCGTGGCATGTTGTCAATTATTGATTTTGTACATTCGAATCTAATGAGATCTGTCGACAAACCTGCACGCCAATTAATTAATTTATCTGACAACAAGAGCAATGAGCACTGGACAGCACCTCCAGGATGACTCACGCAGAACAAGAAGTACCAGTGCTAAATGATATGTAAAGACGGCCGGGTCAGTGTCACCGTTTAACGTTACTTCTCTCAACAAGCATGTTTGTAGTCACTGTCCTGGATACAATGTTTCTCCAAAAAATAAGTACATATGCCGCTGGCCCACAAAATGGAAAAAAGGCTACTTTACCACGCCGGGATGATATCCTTCTATAGAAAATTAAAAATGGTAATATAATGTGCTACAATGACAAGCTCCCCAAAGTCAATTATACAATGCAACAACGAAATCCAAATCTACTTAACTAACCGGGAAACATATTTGTTAAACAATTAGGCAATTTTCAGATTAAAACTAAAATATAAACCATGAAAATCTCACAAAATAGTATAAGCATAGCTCGTATACTAGTATGAATTAATAACAGAGTAAAAGATCTAGTGTAAGCATTGCTCATACACTGGATATCAGATTAAACGGCATAAACTTAAATAATAGTGTAAGCATATATCTCGTACACTAATCATCAGATTAAACAACATAAATAGAGACATTGGATCACGGGGTGTTGCTGGCAGATGAAGACAATGTTGCTGGTGATGGAGATGGCGCTGGTGGTGGTGCGAAGTCATCAATGAGCAGTGGAGGAAGAGCTTGGAGCAGCTAATGACGAATACGCCGGGACGTAGCTCCACCTGACTTGCATAGAAGACAACCCATCGTGGAAGTTGGAAGCAGTCGCGCAACGAGCGCTTCCCAAAATCCTTATTCATCCTCTCCCGGTGCAGGATCGCAAGGACAAAGGTTCCGGAGACCTTCTCTCCCGGCATCCGGCGCATGCGGACGATGGGATGGAGAAACTACAGCAGCAGCACAACAGCGAGAAGAGGCAAAAACCCCAGCTCAATTGGTGCATTTTGACGTGGCCGATAGGCTGGCTTATATAGTCTTGTCCAACCCGATCTTGAGTCGCGATCACAATTAAACCATTTAGGACCCTGCAACTTGAAGGTCAGGAAACCAAAACTAAAAACTGCAAAAAAAGGCCGCACCGGCTTCCTTCCTCCTTCTCACACTAGACTTGAGGAAGTGGAGAAGACTTCCATATTTAAGGAAGGCTACGTCCACTTCCCAAGCAAGGTGGTACTAAAGGATTCCAACCCTCATTTGCTTCTCATGAATTAGCCTTTGATATTTTCTTAGGAATTTTAGAATTCTTATTAGGCCAACCCCATATTCCAATTATATCAGCTAGTTCGCAACATCCTAACATCATTTTATTAGGCTTGTTTTTCAACTACAATTCATAGAGTTACTCCTACGTAAAGGATTTCTAGAGATAGGGCCCTTGATTAACAAAGAGGGACATTCTAGGGTGCCACCACTAGAAATGGTGATGTGGGACCTAAGAAAGGGCCCACCTCTATTATTGGGCCCAAGAAAAGAGTCCAACTTTTTTAATTATTAAAAGAGGTGGGCATGGGTGGTCAGCTTACGGTAACCACCTCTGAAAATCTTTAACAGAGTTGCCTCTATCAATAGTATAAGTGAACTATGCTTTTCTTGTCAAAACTTTGAAAAACTCCAAGTTACCAAAATGTGAATTTGGGAAGATGACTTTGCTTCGAGAACCGTTCCACTTTTCAACTGCTCAAGGATATATGTTAGTTGTGCCATATATCCCACTTGTTCAAGTAATGTTTTGGAATGACTTCCATGTTAGCTATATATCTTAAGTTGTTATGCTCATGTTTACTTTTATCTTTAACCTTTACTCGAGGACAAGCATAGACTTAAGCTTGGAGGATGTCTTTGATGGAGATAATGTCAAAAAATTCTATACTCAAAATCACCATCAATAGTCTCAGAATGAAGTGAGATAATGTATCATAAGCATATTTTATCAAATAACTAGTTCCACATATCCACGAAGTATTTAATGCAGAACTACAGGAAATGGAGCAAGCTAAGTTGGTAGGACCCACATATTAGGTCGTTCTACCTCGTCATGGTGCCCACCTACTGTCCAACTCAGCCATGATCTAGGGGAAGCACTCCAAAGTTGTAACACCTCAGCCCAGGGCTTAATAGGATTAATAGGATACTCATACCAACAAGTTGCAACTTCTTTTCCGGAAGCCCATCAATAAAGAACTCCAAGGTTAAGCGTGCTTGGCCTGGAGCAATTTAAGGATGGGTGACCGACCGGGAAGTCTTTCCGGGTGCGCACGAGTGAGGACAAAGTGCGCAGAAAAGACTAGTGTTGGTCTGTGAGGGCAGTCTATGTCCTAGATAAGCGGCCGGATGTAAGCGGGCCTGGCCTTGAGGAGGCGGGACGTTACAGTTGGTATCAGAGCCGACCCTTGCGGTTTCACGGGCGCGTGTGTCAGTTGCGCAGGCATGGTGTGCATGGCTGGTGTGGATCCGGAGTGGTCACACAGCATGACACATGCGCTGGCACTGGACACACGGACGTGGCCAAGAGGGGACGTTCCTGGCCTGGGGTTGACCGACGAGGACGTCGGTCTCCTAAGGGGGTGAGTATGTAACACCTCAGCCCAGGGCTTAATAGGATTAATAGGATACTCATACCAACAAGTTGCAACTTCTTTTCCGGAAGCCCATCAATAAAGAACTCCAAGGTTAAGCGTGCTTGGCCTGGAGCAATTTAAGGATGGGTGACCGACCGGGAAGTCTTCCCGGGTGCGCACGAGTGAGGACAAAGTGCGCAGAAAAGACTAGTGTTGGTCTGTGAGGGCAGTCTATGTCCTAGATAAGCGGCCGGATGTAAGCGGGCCTGGCCTTGAGGAGGCGGGACGTTACAAAAGTGATTCTCCACCCTTGGATAACAAGTGTTCCTTTGGATGGTTCACAATCAATCACATGGATCCATGGGCCCACAAGTGGAAAAACCACCTACCAACGAAGCTCCATCTCATTCTATGACAAGTGGCCTAGCTTCTAGAAGAATGGGGAAGGCCCCACCTATCATAGGGAAGTCAACCTACCCCTCTATATGGTCGCCTGACACCCCCTTGCTCCTCCGCCTCATGCATGCCGCCATGTAAGCTCCAAGATCCACACCATTGATCATAAGGGGTTTGAGGTCGGTTTCATCCAATGGTGGCCAAGGAATGGGACACGGATCACTGACATGGCACTGGAGTAGCCCCTACTCTGCCCCCACTATAAATAGAGGGGTACCTCCTCACTCTGAAGACACACCACAGAGAAGAAGCCTCTCCACTCTCACAGGATGTAGTAGTGCTAGTATAGTTGGGTGTTAGAGTGAGTAGTGAGCGAGTCTCTAGTTTCATGGTATGGTCTTCTAGGAGGTCTAGTATACTCTTTTATCTCTCTGTTTGTATGACTTTACTCTTCATTTACATTCTTTGTGCAACATTATATTTGTGATATTATTGTTATGGTCTATCTTAGTATATGATTGTTATATAATAGATTGTGATCCTGAAACCATGCTTGTATGTGATCATTGCCTATCATATGGTGCTCTACATGGCCAGTGTAATTACAATTAGAGAGAAGGTGTAAGCGTGGTGCTTATACCCTACCTGGCCTTTGGTTACTGCTTGTTGCATGGATAGATAGTGGTATCTAAATAGGTGGTGATAGTTCTATCTAGTCTTTGTATTCCACGACATGTTGCAGGCAAGTTGTTAAGATGGTAAGCCCCCCATAAAAAGGTAGCTTATTCAGGTAAGAGTTTCATCTCCTATTGTCTCGGTTATCGCCTAGCATGCATGCTGTGAGGTATATATCAATCTTTATGTTACATTTTTGTGGTGAAGATAGAGCCATAGAAGTAGAGTTTGAACCTTTGGAAACCTTATACTCACTCTTGTCCTCCCCGTTAGCTAGACTACTTATCCTTATGTTTGGACTTCTCTTGTATGTGTTATTGCTCTTATCATATATATCAATTACTCTCACTCTAGTCTAGCTAGTATATTAATTAGTAGATACATGATGGTTAGCTATCACATTCTTGATCATTGCTTCCCTGAGGATAAATATGATACCCTAAAATACTCCTAGGTGAAAGGCTACAATGATAATTCTATGCGCTTGTGGAATATTCTACATGAGCATAAGAAATACCAACATCTGGCAGATCAATTCACTAATGGACTGTCACGTAATTTGGTAGATAGTGCATCGAGTGAGATGGGCTTGAGACCCACATGAAGTCTGATTGGAGATCCCATGAAATAGGATGGTGAAACAAGCTAGTTGTAGACTATAAGGAAAGACCCTTAACAAGGTCCATCTTATCTAAGATGCACATCTTTATTTTTCTATAAGGTGCGTTGGTTTTACCTTAATGTGTCCCAAATGGCGTGTTGAAGCAAAGATGTGGTCCTATAGGACATCTTTTGAGGAACACACCTATATGAGTTTGACTGCTAGTCACAATCAATGAGATTTCTGTGGTCTCTAGATACTCATGAAGGGTCTAAGAGTTTGACTTATACGCTCTAACCAGAGGGGATGCTTTAGGTTACCTAGTATTAGTAAAGGACTTAGGTGAAAGTTATTTTGCATAAACCTGTCAATTCAAGGCATAGTCCATTGTTCAGTTGTGAAGAACTATAACATCTATTCTAGATGGATGTTCAACTTAACTATCTTCATCAAAACACTGGTTTATCAAACAATAGAGACTTGAGAGGATTTCATATGTGTCTTAGAATTTGGTGGGGATTGTTGGATTTAATGTGAGCATGGAACATATTTTATTTACTTAAATCAAAGAAATTCTAAGAACATAATAAATTCTTGGTGCAATAAAATAGTGGACTGAATATAGTTGATGGCTAAACTTGTAACGGTCATAGTTATGGTTGTGGTTACTTGTAACTCTCATGGTTATGGTTGTAATAATTACTAGTAACACCCATGTTTATGGCAATGGTTACTACTATTTGATGGATGCTTCACGATGTCCAGGTTTATCCTCTACACTTCACCTTCCGCCTTCCGCTTTTATAAGGAATGCTTACCTTCAGCCGCGCGTATGAGAATACAGAATACCACACCTTCTCTTCTCTTTTGAGTTGCTCTCCAGTTTCCTGTTTCGATCTTCTACGTGCATGGTGGATTGGAAGAGCAGGCCTTGGAACCATGCCCACATCTGCGACACCTGCTCGGGTGTGCTGGACGAATAGGTTTTTGGAGAGCATCTAGTGCGACTGTTCGGTACCGATCCGATGGACGACATCATCTTCTTCCAGCACCAGTATATTCGTGGTCAGCGGCATCAAGCAACGCATTATGTATTATGTAGACTAGTGCGCATGGAGCCACTGCCTTGAGCATGGGTCCCTCCACTAGGTATATTTCTGATCTTACTATTGTTATATTCAGTAAGACATTTGTTTTGTTACCAATCAGTATGTTGGTCATGGTTGCCACTGTAGCAATTAATTGTAGTTCACACGCGCACATATGTGTTGCCACGAATTTACTACTATTTTTCTAGATTAAATTAAATATGGAAAATGCATAAATTCCTAACACTGGTCAGGCCATTTTTGTCTATATGTGTTTACTGTTTTTGCTCCTTCTTGACGCCAATCTTCATTGCTACTTTATGTCTTGCATCCTTATGACCTATAATCTCTGTAACCCACATTCTTTAACAAACTTGTTATTCCAAATGTCTATATTGTTATTCAATCACCAGATCACAAAGGACATGGCGTTGGAGCCATGTTTGCTACAACCATCTGCAACGGGTGAGATGTTTTCCTTCAACATGTCATTAGGGTTAGCCAATAGCTCCATATCTTAGAAGTGCTTTTGAGTAAAATCTTCATATTTCCTCCTCCCATGACAAGTAAAATTACTTTATTACCTATGCTAGTATTTAGTGTTTTAAAAGTTCAGGGACGTGCATTTTAGGACGTCATCTGTTCTGAACCCATTTTTAGCGCATCATGTGGTTTTGGACCCATGATATTATCACAAGTTCATTGCTCCAGTTTCCAGGACGGGAAAGCTTCTTTTCTTGTGATTTTTGCAAATATGTGGAAATTTCACGTTTCAACGCGTGGCATGTTGTTAATGATTCATTTTGTACACTCGAATCTAATGAGATCTGGCGACAAACCTGCACGCTAATTAATTAATTTATCCGACAACTAAAGTAATGAGCACACCTCCAGGGGATGAGTGGATGACTCACGCAAAGCAGGAAGTACCAGTGCTTGACGTACACGTACAGCTAGCTAAGGGTTAGCCTAGCTAAATGATATGTAAAACCGGCCGGGTCAGTGTCACCGTTTATTACTCTCAACAAGCATGTTTCTAGTTAGTGTCCTGGATATTTCTCGCAAGAAGGATATGCCGCTGGCCCACAAGTGAAAAAGGATACTAAATATGCCGCTGGCCCACAAGTTACTGTCCTCGATACGATGTTTCACTAGAAAATTACTAAATACGTAGCTGGCCCACAAGCGAAAAAGGATACTTTACCATGCCGGGCTGATATACCTATATATGTTTATATACCGCCCAGGCCCGCTGGGCCAGCATGGGCTCGGACCAAAAAAACACGGCCCAGGCCCGGTGCGGCAAGGCCTGCCTCTTGCCAGTGCGTGGCTTGGCCCACCACCATGTCTGTGGCTGGGCCTGCATCTCGGGCTGTAGTGTCGGCACGGCACGGCATGGCTAAATGTGCACGCACGATGCCGGCCTGATAGCTATCATCCATTAGATTTCCAGTGTCCTATCCTAACCGTTGGATTCAGAAATTTACAAACCCTAGGTATAACGTAAACTCCTCTACGCCTCTGATCCCCCCCCCCCCCACATACACAAATACACACCAGACTGCCACTCCCAGGCCGCCGCTTCGCCTCCCTCTAGCAACTACTTCTTGCCCACTCTCTCTCGTGACTTCTTTCCGCCTCTCGGATCCCGCCGCAAGTTGCCTCCCCCGACATGGTGCCCTCCCGCTTGCCCCTCTTAGCCTTTCCTAGCTCCCCTGGCCTCCATCAATAGCTTCGGCGCAAGGCGGTGCAGCAACTCCTGCGGCGGCGATGGCAAGACGCAGCAGCCCCGAGGTGGCACGATGACCTCGGCACGGTAGGGTGGCGACCTCGGCGCGGACGTGCTGGAGACAAGCCCCGGCAGCGGTGCGATGGCCTCACCGCGTCGGGCCAAGGACGGTACGGGTGCCGTGGGCTGCCATGCCCAACGACACGGCACGGTTCAAGGGGCATAGTACCGTGGCCGCGAACTGGGCACGACAACACGGCATGGCACGGCGCAGCAGTGCCGCCGTGCCTGATAGTGCCATGGCCTGCCATGCCGTGCCTGATAGTGCCATGGCCTGCCATGCCATGTGCCATGTCGTGCCAGGGCCTGGCCAATGTCGTGCCGCCCGTTTGGACATGTATATGATATCCTTCTATACAAAATTAAAAATGGCACGTCTATATGATAATAATATTTTCAAATGCGAATAAATCCCGGCCTCCTCCGCGCTCCGGCCACCATATAAAACACTGTTCTACACTGCTCACCGATTTTCAATTTATGTTTATTCATTTTACTGCCCAACACTTTTTGTTTACTGTTCATTCACATTTATTGTTTGTAGCTGTTTTCATTTCATGTTTACTGTTCAGGGGGAAGTCCAGCGCGCCTACCGTGAAATACAGACATTTCCACTAATGATTGCTTTCTAACGAGTAACGACTGCTTGCATTGCCACACTCGGTTTCAAAAACAGAACCAGATGTATATTATATGTTTGTCAGGATCAATTTCCGCACCAACAATGACGTCATAAGTGAATAACAGATACAATGTTACTAAATAAACGGATACTATTCTTACAAATGGACACGAAGGTCATAGGAGAAAGCACATGCAGAACGTACTCAAATCTCGCACAGAAAGATTGACTGTGGTCACATTCGGGCGCAGTTGGAGCAGCCAGGATTCTAAGGAAACCCGAGCAAGCCTTCAACCCACAAAACAATAAAGCGCTCAATATCTACATATTTAACATACTATACAAGTGTATATTGCATAAACACGCATAGAGTACACGGTAA
>CM041646.1:3167359-3187101 GCA_023333625.1 Bothriochloa decipiens
GTCATTAGTGAAACATTGTTGGTGTTTCATACTGTGTCGATGTTTAATGACCGGCAACACATCACGGGGTTACCCGGAGCAGTGATTGGAGGGATTCGGTGTATGCAGAACTCGACAGTAAATGCAAAGACATCGATTTATACTGGTTCAGGCCGCTAGATGTCGTAATACCCTAGTCCAGTTTGGCATGGTGCCTTTGCATTCGGTTGTTGTGTATGATTGATTGTACAAGGCGTGCGCTCCTGCCTTCCAGAGGGTAGGGCGTATTGATCTAGTCCTAGTCTGTTACAATAGAAGAGTTCTAGTTCTATTACACAATAGCAATCCGACTAGGTTGGTCCTTCATATCTTGGAGATCACGCCACCTTGTTCCGTGTCTTCAAGAAGATTGTGAGCCGGCCCAAGCCCATGGTAAGTAGTCGGCCCTATGGGGAATCATTAGGATTCTGGTGCGTCAAGCTCCCGAGCTCTTCATGGTTGATCTTTGAAGTCATCTTGAATCTGCTGGAGCTGGCCGAGTAGAATAAGCACCATCCGAGTACCTTCTGAGAAAGCCAAGAAGTGCTCTTGAAAATCTTCACATGATGTGCACTTTCCGAAAAAAGTGCACTCACTGTGTAGCCCACAAGTCTCTTCCTGTTTAGCATAAAAGGCTAGAGGAACCTTTCTGCAAATGTCCAATTCCTTTGGAAGAAAGTTGAATGCATCCAACGAGGATATGTACCCATAGCCCCCAAGCATAAATCCGGTTACTCTGTAGTCGGTTATAGGATTGAAGGATTTCAATACATTGCATGGAAGATTAAAAGCTGAAAAGCTAAGTACTTCAATGTTATTTGGGAAATGCCATGATTGATTTGTGAAAGCTTTTGCGGATTTATTTAGGGAAGCACAGGCCCTTCGTCTTGTCTTTCTATTGGGAGCATCCTATGATGTGAAAGATTTGTTGCACAACTTTTATTGTCTTATCCATCTTTGATACCTTCGGATTGAAAGTTATTCTCCATATGAAACAAGATTTCCTAACAAAATTTCCAGATTTTATCACATGAAGGTCCTAGATGCAAAACATTATGACACCATTGACTATTGACCATTGACTATTGGGTACTAAGAGATATCAACAACTTAGTAAAATTATGCCATCTTCTTGTTAAACATGATCATCTGCTCTCTATCATTGTTAATGTTGAGAAATTAAAATCATTACAAGAGTCAAGATGTTTTGTGGTCAACCAAGATGATCAAGGTTTTGAAGTAAGGCAGATAGGATATTTGGAAGATCTCTGTGGATCACTGAGGATTGAAAATATTGAAAATGTTCATGTACCTAAAGAAGCAGATAAAGAAAATTTGTTTCTAAAAAGCCACATATGTGAATTGATACTATGTTGGAGTATTGAGCGGTCTACCTATGATTCTACAATTGAAGAACGTGTTCTAGAAAGGATTAAACTAAGAAGCTATCTTCAAAACTTATCCATTGAAGGGCACAGAGGAGGTACTTGCCCTTCATGGCGAGGTGTGAACTTGTCTATCGAAGGGTTGAGATCTCTTGTTCTATATGATGTAGCTTGGAAAACATTTCCATCTATAGGTGAACTATGGTTAGATGACGATATGCCTCCTCCCCAGGACCAACATGGATGCCCTCGAGCACAAGCTAAAACTCATGAAGGCACTGCTTGAGCCCACCGTCGGTAGGGAAATAGACAACTCGTCGCTCAAGGGGCTTCTGGAGGAGCTCAAGGAGCTTGGGTACGACGCCGACGATCTGTTGGATGAGATGGACTACTTCCGCACCCAGGACGAGCTGGATGACACCTTCCATGTTGCCGACGAGCATCCCAAGGGTTGCACCCACAACCTAACCCTAAATGTGTGCCACACGTACTGCAAAGTTTGTTGGCAAATAGATCAACTATTTGCACTCATGCTTTCCCTCAAAAAAACTGTTTGCACTCATGCTTCTCTACTTCTACTACTACTCCTGGGGCCAAGTCTAGCCAAGGGGTCAATGGGTGCAAGGCAAAGGTGACTTCCAAATCTCGCTGCAACCCCATCCACGTTGTTTGTAAATGCTTCCCCTGCTCATCTCTGTCATCTGGTCCTGATGTTGATGATGATAGTGACAAGGATGACAAAGTTGACTCTAGCATACACAACAATTCACCACAGAGAAACCTTATTACAAATAATATGAACCGCCCAAGTTGATATTTAATAGTGTGGATGCCTCCAAAAGAATGCAGGATATTGTAAAGAAATTGCGGCTCATGCGCCAAGATGTTTCTAGCACTATTGCAACATTAGGTTCGAATTGGAGAACTGTCCCAAATATTGCACAGAGTCGTCTTGTCACGACCACTCAAAGTATAGAACAGAAACTATATGGGAGGGAGTTATAATGAATATCATCATACATGATATCACAAAGGGTAAGCATTCTGCCGAGATCATCAATGTTATACCAATTGTTGGTCCTGGGGCATAGGAAAGACAACTCTAGCACAACATATACAACACAGTCCAGAAGTGCAAGGACCATTTTGATCTCAGAGTTTGGACATGTGTGTCACTCAACTTTAATGTTAATAAGCTGCTAACAGAGACTGAAAAATATATCCTTAAAGTTGATGGTGAAAGTACTAATTGTACTGCTTGTGAGTTAATAGGTGAAAGATTGAAAAATAAGAGGCTTTTGCTTGTATTAGATCATATATATGGGACTACAGCAATGAGGATGAATGGAAACAACTCTTGGTGCCCTTCCAAAAATCACAAGTACATGGTAATATAATCATAGCCACCACAAGGCTTCCATCACAAAGCCCCAATAATGGTTCAAAGAAAACGACCACTCAATATATTTGAAAGGTATAGAAAATGAAGAATTTCAAGAATTGTTCCTGAAAATTATCTTTGGTGATGATGATCAATCTAGAAAGGATCACTCGTTCTTGCTTGAAACTAGGTTCAAGATAGCTGCTAGACTAATGGGATCCCCTCTTGCAGCAAAAACTGTTGGTAGATTGTTGAGAACCAAACTAGATTTGGCTCACTGGACTAGAGTCTTAGAAAGTAAGGAATGGGAGCATAGTAACGGCAAGAATGACATTATGCCTGCTCTAAAGATGAGCTTTGATCACCTACCTACTCACCTTCAACAATGTTTCTCATTCTGTGCTTTGTTTTCTTAAGATTACAAATTTGAAAGAGAAGAGATAATTAAGTTTTGGAGAGGACAGGAAATTTTGCATTCATAACCATTTGATTGAGTTGGTTAACTATGGATTCTTGGAAAATAAATGGAAAAAAGATGGAAGAACTTGTTACATTATTCATGACCTGTTACATGAATTAGCACGGAAAGTTTCATCGCTGGAATGTCTTAGTGTAGACAATCCTCAATCTCAAGTAAGCTACACATAATTCCTACCATCAATCAGCCATTTGTCTATCAACATAGATGGTACCAGTACCAAGGATAGATTGACTATCAAAAATTGTGTTATGGATTTTTGTGAAGTTTACAAGATTAAAAGTTTACAAGCTAAGGACTCTGATGATATTTTGTGAACACCAGGGTTGCTTTATGAGATCTTTTGTTGATTTATTTAGTGGAGCAAAGGGCCTTCGTGTTATTTTCCTATCAAATGCATCCTATAATGTGGAATATCTGTTGCACAACTTTTATAGTCTTCTCCATCTTCGTTACCTTCATATTGAAAGTTCTCTTCAATACCCACTAACATTTTTCAACAAAATTTTCCAAATTCTATCATATGATGGTCCTAGATGCAACACACTGTGACAATATCATTGAATTACCAAGGGACACGTGCAACCTTGTAAATCTGTGTCATTATCTTGTTCGAGATGATGCAATGCACTCTGGCATCATTGAGGTTGGGAAAGTAAAATCACTAAAAGAGTTGAGAAGATTTGTGGTCAAATGAGAAGCTCAAGGTTTTGAATTAAAGGAGATAGGACATTTGATAGAACTTCGTGGATCATTAAGAATTGATAATTTTGAAAATCTTCACAAGAAAGAAGAATCACAAGAAACAAAATTGTTGCAAAAAAGCCGCCTACATGAATTGACATTACATTGGGGTAATACTGACCGATCTACCACTGACTCTACACTAGAAGAATATGTTCTTGGAAGGCTTAAGCCAAATTGCAATTTTATAAAGTTATCTGTTAATGGTCACAGGGGAGCCACTTGTCCTTCGTGGCTTGGTACTAAACTATCTGTCAAAAATCTGGAATCTCTCAGCCCTAGAAGGTGCAGCATGGAAAAAAAAAATTCCCGCCTATAGGAGACTTGTGGCTAGTCGATTTGCCCCATGAAAAAAATATTTTAGGCAGTATCCTGATAGAGGGTTTGGGAATTTGAGAAATTGGTTGTGCATGCCCCTTGTCAGTTGTTTCCTTTCTTGGAAGTGCTTATCATTAAGGATTGCCCTCAACTTGTGGAGTTATCATTTCAACATTTTGGTTGTTGTCAACAAGGCAAAGAGGTAAATGTAAATTTATTTCCTAGAATCCAGAAGCTCAAGATCAGAAACTGCCCACAATTATCATCATTTCCTTCTGTTCCTTGGAATGAAGATCCCTGCTCCATTAATATAGAAGGAACCGGAAGTTTGACTCTTGACAAATTGGATTGTATAAATGGTGATGAATATAGTTTGAAAATGGAGGGAAAGAAGAATACAAATGATAGTACGTTTTGGAATGTGCTGGGTTTCAATAATCTAACTGGTCTGACGGAGTTAAGGTTGCGAAGCTGCGAATACCTTTTTTTAGATAAAGGATAGAAACTATCCGGCTTCATCTACCCGTTGGTAGAATCAGGCCAAATTATTATAATGGGAAAATAAAAAGAAGGAAAATGACGGGAAAAATTACATCCCCAACATGGGGATCATGCGACAAACAGGCTTGATCCGTGATGTCAACTCCTCTGGAATACGAACACCAATTTCAAGACAACGCCACCAAAACATGTTTGTCAGACCTTGAAAAAGATGCTGTAAACGTTGGACACCGACCACCATTAAAGACTGGATGCTTCTTCCAAGGCAACAACATAAAGTACTTGGTGCAGATAAAGCCTGCCAACCAATATCCGAGTTGTTACGCCATTGAACACCACCTCCGACATGAACTGCGCAGTGGAGAGACACGGAAGGGAACTCCGGCCCTGACGAACAGCAACTTCGACGACGGGCCAACTGCACACCGTCGCCGGCCCAAAGAAATCAGGCAAGGTTTTCACCCAGTTGTTGATCACCCACGGACACTACAGCTTCAGCGACGCCTTCAACAAGGTGAGTAGCACCGTCAGTACCACCGCCGCCGGCCGGCGTAAGATACCAGGCAAAGTTTACACCCAAACTGCAGTCAGACAACGCGGGTCCCACCGCACAGGGAAGGCCACGCTAGCGGCGGCGCTTCCCCCGTGCGGCCGGTCACCGCCGTCTACGAGCAAGGAGGGTGCGGGGAGGGCAGGGACGAGGCCAAATCCGGGACCCACGGGCCCAGATCCGGCCGACTCCGGCCTACCCCGGGGGCCAGAAGGCCGACCCTGCCATGGGCAGGGCTGACCGTCGCCGCCGAACCACCGTCGTCGTCGAATCGCGGGGGAGGGGGAGGGCGCTTCCAACCTCCAGATCTGACCCGCCAAGGGCTGGATCCGGCCGGCCATCGCCGCCGTGCGCAGTAGATGGCGGAGGAGTGGAGGGCGCCGCCGGCCGCCCACGAACTCTAGAGCACGACCTCCAGCAACTCGCCGCCTCCGTCGTGCTGGAGGTGAGGCGAGGCCGAGGGACAGCCCCGCTGCCACCATCCTCGAGAGCCGCACGGGCTTCCCGGCGGCGGACTCCGGCGGCGGCGAGGCAGAAGGGGAGGGGAGGAGGGGTGGCGATGTATTACTTACAAATGCTATCATCCCTAAGGAAACTAGAGATGTCTTGTTGGAGTAATATCTTTCTACTTGTCGAGATAGCAGCCATGTCAAATCCTAGTTTCCAGTTGAAGAGTTGTCCATCCAGAAGTGGAATGCTAGTGGGACGGAGTTAACAGAGCTAATCACCTATCTCCCGGAGATCTCACATCTGTACCTGTCAAGATTGGAATGCTAGTGGGACGTGTGAATGTGATGGGGGAGAGGCAGCGTGCAACAGAAACACCCGGACCATCATCTTCAGCTAACATTATCAAAGTGGAGCAGCAGCAGGGAGCAAGAGCAGAGGATGACGTAATAGGCGTGTCAAGAAGCAGAACGCGGCCTGTTGCTTTTGCCTCCCTAACTTCAGGCGTTGGGGATCAACTACTGCCCAGAGTTGAGCACCAAAGAAGACGGACGAAGTGGGGGAGGACAAGGGCTCCAAGGAACCTCGCTCCGAAAGCTGGTAATCAACGATTGCCCCAAGCTCCTGTCCTCCTACTCGTCTTCATCCTTCTCTTCTTCTTTCCCCTTCCCCAACTCCCTGGAACACCTTGGTACATCCAGGGATGTGGGCACGGGGACACAACTGCCTCTATCAAACCTCACCGCTCTTGCATGGTTAACCATAACTCAATGCAAGGATTTAAGAGGCGAGGGATTGTTATCTCTCCTCGCCCAAGGCCGCCTCACCAAATTATTGGTCATGAAAATGCCCAATTTCTTTGTTGATTCCGAGCCCCCATGGGTGCATGAACAAAAGCTTCCATCCCGTTGTTCCGAACTGCAGGATCTCGAAATAGACGATGTGGCTGGATTCACTGCCGTGCTCATTCGTCATAGCCTGCACTTTTCCTCACTCACCAAATTGCAAATTTATGAGGATGATAAGATCGTGCAATTCACAGAGCAGCAACAGGCCCTTCTATTCGTCAACTCCCTCGAGGATATCACGTTTAGTTGCTGCAGCAAACTGCAGTCCCTCCCCAAACGGCTATATAGACTACCCAACCTCAAGAGGTTACACATCTGGTGGTGCACATCAATCCAGATGCCGTCGAATGATGGCCTTCCAAGTTCACTGCAAGAGTTGGATATCAGCAGTGGTCCAAAAATCCAGTCAATGCCCAATGATGACCTCCCAGATTCACTACAAAAATTAGAGATCAAAAACTGCCCAGCCATCCGGTCGCTGCCCGAGGTGGACGACCTTCCAATTTCGCTGCAAGAAATAGATGTCCGTGGCAGCGAAAGTGAGGAGCTAGGGAGTCACTGCCGCAAGTTGATAAATATCATTCCAGTAGTCAAAGTTGACTATATTTATTAAGGTAACAAAGACGTCAAACTGCCCACCCATCAATCGATATTTTGTTTACTCGGCCACAATCGATGTTTTCTTCTGGGTAACCGGCTTCTTTCCATCTGCTGTGCAGGGCATTTCTTCAGATTGTGTGCTTCTCTGTCCTCTGGATTCTCTACCTCTCTGTTCAAGATTCTGAAATATAATAGAGCATGAACCTCTGGACATGCCTTCACCCTTCGGCCTTGTACATCAAACTGGTAAGTGCTTGTAAAACCACCTCTGCAATCTCATACAGCTGAAAACATGTTCAGCATATTGCTTATACTTTCTTATTTGACGCTTGTTCTGGTTTTTTATGCACTTTTCTCTTATTAATGCATTTTGATTCGCATGTAACAATAAACCTAAATATGCTTTCAATCAGGTGAATATGTTTGATGTATCCTGTATTGCTGTTCTGAATATCTAAAGATCTACTGAAATCTGGATGCTACGATATGATTTTTTTCTAGTCAAATGTTTTCACTCATAGGAAAACCAGTTCAGCAATAAATGGTTTCAGTCTTCCCACGTCTCTTGGATCTGAGAAAAAATGGTTTGCCTCTAGTTCTAGACAAGGTAACGACCATATTTCAAAAAGTATGCACTGTATATGTTGAACATGATTGTATATTACCCATTTATAGTTTGTTTTCTTAAAAAAATATATTCTGTGTGACTCTTCGTTTTTTCATTTTATTTATCATTATACTATGCTCAGTTGCCTTCTCGTACTGTAAATCATTTCCCTATGATCCAATAATGTGGTAAAATTTGTAGCAATTTGCTTTGATTATCAAATGATCTAGCAGATTAACGATTTCAGCTTTTAAAACCTGCATCAACTACTTCTAGGTTGCAGGATTAAGACCTCCATGTGTCACGCAGTTTAGTCATCATGTAGTCCTTGAGCAAGTCCTGGGTGCCAGTCCTCTAGGGAGTTCAGCGCAGGACGTGCCAACACCCCTCGCGTTATTGCACTGGCATTGGCGGGTTATAATGTAACTGTTTTACCCCCTCTTAATGTTCTTGAAAAAAAGAAAAAAAAACTACTTCTAGGTTTCCTTGAGATACTGATGCAGAAAAAATGCAATACTTAGCTTTTAACTCTGAATTCTGGAAATTCTTATTACTTCTTTACTCTAATATTTATTTATTCTAGACTCTGTTATTCTCAGTTCTTTTTTTGAAGTAGGACTATTGGACCAATCTGTTGCTCCAACGTCATGATTGCTATTCTTCATAGTTGCACTTGACAAATTTCTTACCGAATTTAGTTTAATAGACCTTCTATCGATATGTGTTGTTCACTACTTCCAGGCATTCTAATTTTGATTACCTAGAAACATGAACTTGCACTGATATTGTCGTGCTGCTAACTGTTATGCAGAGAATCTCCATTGGAGGCACTCGTTAACCAAAATAATTATATGCATCTCTGTTCTACTAATGGAACGGCACAAGACAGTACTTGAATAAAGTTCAAGATATTGTGACAGTTCTTCAATCATGCTACAATGCAAATTATGTGCTCTTTGCTTTTCCCACATCTCAAAATGGCTATTGAAACCTCAATAAGTGAGCCGTCAAAAAAAAACTTTGGATCGCTGAATTTACAAATAGCAAACCCAATCCTGTAAAAATAATATTTTCACAATTGTTGAACAAAACCTGGACACTTGTGAAACTTTGGCCACACAAAAATAACATAATACTATTTAATTGTGAAAGTATATTGCTAAGAAAGATAGCTGAAAGATGATCCTCTGTTCTGGTGGTGGTGGTCGGCAGAGGCAAAGATGGATGTGCAACTTCCATGGTCTCCTGGGACATGTTAAGGTGTTGCTTTGGTGTCGAACAGATGCAAGAAAACAGCATGGCTGCTGCCTGCTGGAGAGATCAAAATCAGTTTTGTATGATGGCATGCTGCTTTGGGTGTACGTCCAAAAATCAGAAAAATGTACAATCTCTTTTGGAGCCATCTCCTGACAGATGCATTTAACAACTTGATAACTGAAACGAGGTCTCATCTGTGTCCTGATGCATCTGATCACTCAACTGGATGGAGGTCGGTCGGATTAGTGGCCAGATGCATTTCGCAGCGCTGATTACCACATACAGGAGTGATGCTTGGAGCCAAAGATTCAGGCATTCACATCCAGTGATCACGAATCACTGAATGATCAACACACAGCTCTGAGCTCTCGGCAAGCGAATGACGGTAGCTTTGCCTCTGTCTTTACCCCTCAGGTAAGTCTTCCACTTCGCTTGTCTTGTGCCTCTCTACTTTTTTTCATATATTTTTTTCATTCATTCTCTGAATTGGAACGATACATGTGAACATTGCATCTTATTTATCTCACTGGCTACGTCAGTTTCGTGTAATGCGGGATTGGTGGCCCGCCACTGGACCCAGCAGAGCAGGGACTCTACTCCGTCCCCTGCATCTCCGAGTTGGTGCTTGAAGCCCAGGGTCTGAGAATGGCGGCGGCGCCCGTCAAGTTGCCGACATCAGTTATCAGTGGTGCTTTCGGGGTAACGCCAAAGATCGGAAAAAGTTAGAATATCTTTTTATGAACTTCTGCAAATTTGCTTGGTTTCTTCTACAGATATGGAGTTTTCATGCGGTACAATGCTATATGCAGTCAACAATTTGTCAAGTTGTCAACTGAAAAAAGAGGCCTGATCTGTGGCCTCTGTCCAGACGCATCAATGGTGCTGTCTGAATCAACTGAAACGAGGTGGGATTTGTGCCCAGAATGAATTTGCAGTGCTGATTTGTGTATATGAGACAGGAGTGGTGCTGAACCGAGGCCTGACCTGTGTCCAGATGCATCTGATTGACTCAACTGGAAGGAGGCCAATCGGAGTTGTAGCCAGACGCATTTCGCAGTGCTGATTATCATACAGGAGTGATGCTTAGAGCTAAAGATTTGCTAACTAAATTACCTTGTAATCTTGATTACAGTGCCATAACAATTCATGCAAATCCAGTGATCATGAATCATTCGTGCGTGGCAGGTGAATCTGAATTGGATCCATACATGTGAACAAGGCAGCATGTTTATCGCACGCGCTACATCAGCTTCGTGTAATGCGCCGGCCACTGGACAGAGCAGAGCAGGGACTCTGCCAGTCTGCTCCGTCTCCTGCATCTCAGAGCTGGTGCTTAAAGCCCAAGGTCCGAGAATAGCGGCACATAGCAAGTAGAAGTAAGAGTTAAGCATTTGTTGAAGGTTTTGATACGTGAACACATGGTTTTTACATAATCATTGTGGAGCATCTTTGTTGTTGTGATGAATGATTGTCAACATGTTAATACTTTGGTGTGTGGTTGGTTCGGTGGTTCTTCTGATCCTCTGGCACAGGGTTATGTGTCGAAACATGTCTCTTGGCTCGTGATGTGCAGGTCTGGAGTCCGAATACGGTGGCAGCGGTCGGGAGAAGGTCAAGTAGTGCGTGCCGTGCTGACGGACCGGGTGCGGTGAAGGGCGGACGCTAGGCTTGGACTGACGGACCAGATGGCTGGGTGGCCAGCCTCGGTGGCTGACACTTGGGACATCGACAAGCGCAAGTATGCATAGCGGGATACGTACGGGCTACGCTACTCGCGAGGAGGTTTGGTGGTTTGTCCTCAAAACCATCGGCGGGGGACGCGTACGGGCTACGCTACTCGTCGGCGGTTTGGTGGTTTGCCCTCAAAACCATTGGCGCGGGTTTCGCGGGTTTGGGCCTCAAAACCCGGACGGAGGTCTCGATGCGGATGGACGGCGCGTGGCGGCATCGGGGAGATTGCGTGGACGCAAGGCTACCGGTGAGAATGCGCGGTGGTCGTCGGATCGATGAAGAAAAACCTAGACGTTTTTACCCCTAGAGGGTATTTAGGTTGTGTGCTTCGTGTAAGAACGTTTTAGTTTTTTGACGGACGCCTATATATATGTGAAAGGGCTAGTTGGGCAGTCATCCTTAGAGGATCACTCTCATTTGTATTATGTTGAGAGGAGGCTAGGATTAGAGAGAGAGGAGTGGCTCTTGTTATTGAGTTTTTTGTCATCCTACCTTTGATTTGGCTAGGAGTAACTTGTAACATGACCTCTTGAATCAATCCAAGGATCAAATTTCGTGTTTCACTTGTCCCTCTCTCTAAATCTGAAGTTTTTCTTTTTCTCCCATTTTCGGAGCTATTTTTCGGTGATCTTTGTTCGTCGAATTTGGCTGCGATTTGGGACGAATTTCTTGAGGGGTTTTGGTGGTATGACATGTGTGAACAATCTCACCGAGTGATTTGGATTAATTTCACACGAACACGAAGATATCGACGGATTTCGTTTTTGGGCGAGCTTTTCAAGTTCGTGCATGTGATCTGAATTTCTGGGAGCTTGAGTACAAATTGGGATAAGATTTCCCAGGATTAGCTTTTGGACTCCCTTGTGATGGCCTGTGCAATGTGCAAGTTTTGGACTCGAGAGCTTTGGAATCGAGAGAAATCCACTCATTTTTTATTGGTCCCGTTCCCTTTCTGTTCGTCAAGATGTCGGGCTCCAGGCTTCTCTGTTCTTCGCTCGATTTTGTGATCTTGCTGGCGCTTGTGGATGGAGGCCAGCGGCAGTGCTATCAGCGTCGGTGCTACCACCGTGCGTGCTCTGATGAGCGGCACTAGCTCCTGAGCCGTGAAGCGTCCTTACCTTCTTCAGTTCGTCTGTCATCCGTCGTGCTTCTTGGGCAGCGCAGTCCCTGTCCAGTGCTTTACGTTTCAGTCCATCGATTTCCTGCAGGTCTTGCTTGTTGGCCGTGATTCCTGTTCCTGCTGCCCGTGGCTAGCAAATCGGCCGGCTTTGTGCTGTACAATCAAGAAGCTAGCAGCAGCAGCATCTCGCTCAGCAGCAAGGTAGCCTGCTCGTTCTTCTTTCTCAGTTCCTGTGCACGTTTCAGTTTTACAGCTGGCTGGAGAGCAGCTCCTCCGTTTTTGTGCTGAAGCAATTTGTGCTAGCATTCTTCTACTGCTGATCGACAACAACAAGAAATGCCTATACACAGCAGCTGCAGCTCGCTCTGCACTTCGGCAGGTAAGAAGGTAAGGCTTCTTTTCAGGTTCAGCAACAATGCACTGCTTTGTCGTATGGTTCAATCTTGCAGGTGCAGCATAGCTTAGATTACAGGTTTGGTTTTTAGCACTTGCACTTCTGTGGTTTCCTGAACGAGCTCAGAGTTATCGGTGACTAGTCAATTAAGTGCAGCAGCACGTATGTGCTTGCCATTGAGTCATCAGATTTTGATTGGTCAAAAAGCTTTGCTTCTTGCATACGTGAATATTACCAAATCTTGGAGTATTAAAATACTTGTTATTTGATTTGGGTTTTCACGGTTGTGAGTTGTGAGTGATCCCCTTCCTTGCTGTTGCAATTGGCTAACAAATCAGGCCTTGTGTCTCACCGAAAAGAAGCCAGCACCAGCTTGGTCCGATCTCTCTCTGTTCAGTTCGTCAGACAGTAGCACCTAGCAGAAGTGCGTGTGTTGATCTTGTTGGCTTGCTCCTTTCTGTATACTGTGTATGTGAGCAAGGAGATCGATCTTGTTTCTCTGACCTGCGCCAAGCTGATGGTTTGCTTCTGTACATGAGCAAGCATTCTTACGTGAGGCCCAACAGCATGTACCATTTCCAGTTGCTTGGTCCGATGGTTGCTGTGCATTAGTATCCCTGTCCTGTTGTGCTTCTTCTCTGCAGGTTCAACTTCAGAGCTCACTGCCTGTGTGATTGCTGGCCAGCAGGGCTTTCCAGCTCGAGTTTATTTTCAGCAGGGCATATATAGTGTTCGTGTGTGAAAGCAGATCATTCCACCAAGCAGCTTTCAGTTCTGTAATTGGCTATATTTCTTGAGTTCGCTATTTTGTCCGCTGAGCTCCGATTTGAGTTTCGCTTTTTGCGTTAGCTTTTCTATGCGTGTTTGTAGTATCCTATTGTGTTCATAGGGTACACCCACCCACTAGTTGGGTCGTGGACATCACGGTGTTTGTTTTGCGCGTTTGGCTGTGAAGTTGGCACAGTGTCTAAATATTTCGAAAGAAATTTTACGGCTCTCATTCACCCCATCTGGTCGTCGTTTTCGGTCCTTCGTGATCTAATTACACATGCAATAAAAATTTACACAAACATGTTAAATAGTTCGAAAATTTTGCATTACGTAAAAACAGAAATGTTTTTTTGAAAGAAAAAAAGAAACAGAAAATGTTACATAACCCTTCTTCTCTGACTCCGACGCCGTTCAATTGCACGGAGAAGACAGTGATTTGTACATGGGCCCACCATGGTTGCAAGCGTATGTCGCAACGCATAGTCGCACACACATCTTCTGTGTATACTACTTACAAAACAAGTAGAGCTTTCGTCGGAACTGAGCCGTAGCTCTTGTGGCAGGTACTCCAGGTGGTCGAGCGGCCGATCGTGGGTTCGAGCCTTGCTCGATCATGATTTCCATCAGAGTTTTTCCTCGCATTTTCAGATGCAGTCTCTTTCGCGTAGAGCCATAAAGAGATTGCTATATGTATGGTTTTAGTGATCTTTACGTGTAGTTGTACGTTTATTTATGTACATAGATGTGAGTGTATGGTTTCGGTGATCTCTAGTGTAGTTGTACGTTTTGTTTATGTACATAGGTATGAGTATGAGTAGTTGTACGTTTTGTTTGTGTATATACGTGTAGTTGTATGTTCTGTTTATATATATAGGTTGTTTATGTACATAGGTGTGAGTGTGAATAGTTGTACGTTCTGTTTATGTACATAGGTATGAGTATGGATAGTTGTACGTTCTGTTTATGTACATAGGTGTGAGTGTGGTTTGCGCATGTGTGGTGGTGGTGTGTGTGGTTCACAAACAAACAGATGCTATAGCATGAGAGGCGTGAAAAAAAAGTTGCTTTCGTCAAAAATAATCTGGTGCGCGTGCCTCTAAGTAGCATACGCAGTACGCGCTCCGCTTCGCCTGTCGTCGATTGGTGTCCACGGCGCAATGGGCCGTGGCTGCAAGCGCTGCATGAGGCCTGCGCCAGCAGCAGCAAGCAGCATTCCAACCCCATCATGCCCATCCTGGACGCGCTCTGCGCCGCGAACCCCGCGCTCTGGGCGTTCCTCGCGTCGCGAGCCCCCGGCACCGTCGACGCCCTCGTGGTCGACATGTTCTGCGGGCACCGACGCGCTCGACGTCTCCGCGGAGCTCGCCATCCCCTCCTACTTCTCCTACCCGTCCGTGGCTGGCGACCTCGCGGTGTACCTCCAGATTCCGGACCTCTTCCGCTGTTCCGCGCAGTGGTGTCTACGATACGCCCAAGAATGGCCGGCGTGCCGGCAGTCCGCGCCCACGACATGCCAGAGCCAGACACGATGCAAGACTGGGAAAACGACGTGGGCCGCGTCCGCCTGCGGCAGCTCGCCCGGATGCCGGAAGCTGCGGGCATTCTGGCGAACAGTTTCGAGTGGCTGGAGCCGAGGGCACGCTCGACGACGCTGAAGATCTACTGCGTCGGGCCTCTGGTCGACGGTGGCTGGAGCGTTCCGGGCACAGGTTCTTGTGGGCCGTGCGAAGCCGAAGCTCACGCGAGGAGCAGAGCTCTGACGAGCCTGGTCTGGAGGCGCTGCTTCCGGACGGCTTCTTGGAGAAAACCAGAAACAGCTGCTGCTGCGGGTTGGACTGCCAACGTTTCGGGTAAAATCATTGTCCATCCGTTAATTAATTCATTTGTCAATGTGCAGTTACAATTAGATGTCACTTTACACGGTGTATGTGTGATAAAAATCATGTGACAAGCTTTATTTTTCTTATGTAGTAATTTTATTGGAAAATAAATTTATTATAATATATTGTCTAAATCGTAAGTCACGTTTCACGTGCTACACCGCCGTAGCAGACTGCATCGACAACATCTCCGGCGAGGAAGCTGGAGTAGCTTCCGCGGAAGATCCATCGCAGCCTCCGGAGCTGCACGACCTTGCGGCCGCCCGCAGTCACCGGCTCTTCCGCATCACCGTCCCGTACCACGGTGCCGATGTCGAGGTCGTCGTCGGCCGCGCCGCAGGCCCCATCCGCACCAGTGCATCCAGTCGCGGGCGCGGAGCAGCCGGATCGGCTGACACTCCTATCGGCTCTGAATAGAACGATGTCGATGCCGATGGACGCCCCCGTGGCGAAGATGCAGGTGGTGGTTGACTCTTCCATGCCCGACTGCAGCTTGAACTTGGCGACGAGGAGAGAGACGCTCGCGTGCCCACGCATGGAGTGGTTGGAGTGGTTGCAGCACGCGACGACGCTCACTGGGGCCTCGGCGCGCCACCAAACGGAGACGAGGCGCATCCCCGCAGAGCTCACGCGCCGGAGCACGGTGCAGAGGGAGGTCGCCCCCGCTTCGTCGCCTTCTTGAGCTTTTCCCTTGCCTTCATCTTCATAGCTAAAGGTCATCTTTATTTGCTAGAATATTACAAGAAAGAGGAGGAGGGGAAAAGGGGACGCGAGGGAGGGGGCCGGCCCACCTGCCTGCCGCCGGCGAGGACGCCGGGGAGGTGCAGGGGGCCGGCGGCGGGTGGTGGAGGAGGAGCTAGGGGAGTTGAGGGGAGGGGAAGGGGTGGGAACGGCAAGTTGCCCGGTACTACTCAGAGACTCCCGAACTCTACAGTGATAAAAGCTATTCGTCCGGCTGGTTTGGTCGTTTTTGGTTCTTTGGTTCTTTTTTATGAGAGAAAAATACTATTAAATGACTGGTTGGTCTGACTAATAAGTACAAACAAACAGGCTGATTATTACTAGGCTAGCCGTTCCAGCAAACGCATTGCGTAGATCTGATAGCTAGAAAGAGCCGGTCAGTACCAGTATGCCTCCAGTCGTCACAACTAGAGCAGTGAAAAACTTTTTAAGTCTGTCAAAAGTTGGAATGCCCCCTTTTCTTTACATTGCCGTAGTAGGGTCTTGTTTAGATTGCCTCTAATTTTAAGTTTTTTTATTTTTTCTATCACATTAATTTTTAGACTTATGTATAAAGCATTAAATATAGATAAAAAATAACTAATTATACAGTTTAATTTAAAATCACAAGATGAATCTTTTAAACTTAGTTGGTCCACGATTAGATAATATTTGTTAAATATGATAAAAAAGTTACTATTCATTATATTAAAATTTTTTACAATCTAAACAAGGCCTAGTTGTCTTTTTTCTCGCAGCTAGTCGATACATTGTAATAGTAGTTTCTTTTTCCTTCACAGTTGTTGGGCGGCATTTGTAGCAGTCGTTGTTGTATTTTTCTTTTTTTTCTTCGTTTAATAAAAATCGGCAAAACTTTTACCGCCTTTCGGAAAAAAAGAGCCGGTCAATGGCCATGTACGACCCACTCTACTAAAAAGTTGTGATGTTTTTCAGAAATCAAATCTACAAGCACGGCCATGGAATTTTTGAGAAAAATGTGTTGTGGTATGGCCAACCATCCTACAGAAGTTCGACTTCTAATAATAGTAGAGAAATGAAGAAGAAAACAAAGGCACCGAGCCAACATGAACTGCCTCAAATCAAATGAAAAGTTCGTATTTCTCTCCATAAACTCTGTTATTTCCTATGTCGATTTACTAAAAATTTGAAACCGCTAGTCGCTTTGGCTTTATAGAAATGACTTGGTATTTCAAAACAAATTTTCATCTTCTTCCTTTGCAAGTCACTTTCGGTCATCAATTGGCTTCGTATGTGGCTATCCTACAATCTTCACTATCTTGGGAGTTGGCAGTGAGGCGTCGCAGTGTTTGGTACAAATGTTAAGTTTTTTGTCTTCTGAAGCTAGTCTTTGCAATGATAACTATTAGAGTAATGTACCCTTGCTCTTCAATCTTGCTGTATGCATCTTGATATCGAATAGTCAAGCCTCAAGAGTGCTTTAAAGTGATTTCCATTATCTTTATGTAATCATCTTGAAATTAATGACAACTTCATTTATAGAAGAAAAAAAGAGCAAGTGGTGGATCCAAACCAGTGTGGACACGCTTCGACAGTGACCTGCACGTCAAGATTGGCAGTGCCCCGAGCACCCTCTTTTGGACGGACAGGAGGATCGACGGTAACTCCGTCGCCCATATTATGATTTATAAACTATATCCATTTTTGCCCTTTGTAACTAAAAATAACTCGAGGTATACATCCATGTGACACCATGGGTCTGGTCCGAGATGAATCCATAGACTGCATAAGGTAGAAAACCACAGGTTCAGATATTCTCAGATGGCGCTTGAACCCGATTTCTTGTTGCCACAGTTTCTACAAGAGTAGAAGACTGAGGTGATGTAATTTTGAAGATTGAATCATGGGAAAAGGGAAATCACAGGTTAAGGAGAAGGCGCTTGAAAAGTTTTCAAGTTGGCTGAGCTTACACATAGTCAGAGTCAGTGCATCATATCCATTATCCAAGTAAATGCAGTTGCCCCTCAACCTGCCGCAAAACAAATCAAGCACATCGGCGACAGCTCTGGCCTTTTGTGTACATGACCGCTGAAACATGGTAATAGATACAGTCAACCTGCCATGCCACTACCTAATACTACTACAAACTACTTGAAGGAGATGCCCTTTCTCCTTCCCTGAATTCTTCTCAACAGCCTGCAATCGCAGAAATTCCTGATTCATCATCAACGCATTATTATAAATAAACATCTAAGCCTAAAAAATCAGTGGGAAGCATAGCTGTACCATCTTTCTGAATAGCCTTAGTATTAGAACAATGGCATCTTGTGATCTGGATTTTTCATTAAAAAAAGAACAGTTAGCATATCTGTGATATGCCATTTTTATGGCCTAGGCCATCACTCTAAAATAACTAACACAGATGCAAGCATAACGAAAATTTCAGATTCCATGCAGTCAACAAAGCACAGAAGCAAATGACAACTAGGAGCAAGCTGTGGCTGTAATTAAGTTGTGGACACTGAAAACTAGAAGTCAGGGGAAGCCACACGAGCGGATTCTGTCATACTTTCAGTAGTAAATTGACGCATCAAGACTTCAAAAGACAAATGCAATATACTACTACCACAACAAATAATCACCATAATTAGCATGAAACTCACGGGGCATTTTCTGCAGGCTTTAAATTGTACTCGGTGCCATCAGCAGACACAATTGAAAACTCAGTAGGGGGCCCATCTGGGATATTGATCTGCAAATATTGCACAAGATAAATTATAAATCACTATGCATACAAAAAAAGGAAATAGAACCCTAGAGAACCCAGAGCCTAAATTACTGAAAAGCATAAAGAAAAACTGACTAATACCATTTCCTTTCACAAAAAAAATGTAACTTTACATTTCTCTGAAAAATAGGTCTCCAAGATGAACCTTACATTCCTCATAGGTCTCCAAGATGAACCTTACACTTCTCTAAAAAAATAGGGATGCACCTACAGCAACCTTTTCAGTATAAGATATTGCTAAACCTACTAGGTTCACCAAGATGTAAGATTGAGATGACATATCTTACAGTTTCATGAAACTAATTTATATATTATTATATTATCAAAGGTCGTGCCAGCAAAAAAAAAAAATTAAAAGATGGTTACCAAATCACAAGACATTTTTTTTAAGAAAGATGAAGTGTCACACAGACAGAGAAAGTCTAAGGACAATGATTTTGGAAACCATACTGCCATCGCTTGCTGGAATTTCTCTGTAACGACAACACCACGATATCCATTACACTTAACGCTGTAGCCTTCCCTCTTCATTGCCAAGACAGCTGGTTCCCGCATATCTAAAAATTTAACCTGCTCAAAAGTTTGTTGTTCGCATGGTTTTGTGACAATGGAAAGGTGTAGAAAATGTGCTCTTGGATGACCGTTTGAGAAGAACTGGAGACATACAAGTAAATAAACTTCATAATAGACATGCCCCATATAGAGAATTTTCTTAATATACTCCTCCATTTCAGGATCTGAACAAATAAGATGACTCAGACAATGAGATATATGTAGTATCCAAAAGAAACTCCTCTACGCCATAACATGATTCTTCCCTCATGCTGGCAGCTTAAGAAGAAATGGAGCTCATGGTCAATCATATTTTTTTTAAACATATATAGGTGCAAATGAATGAAAAGAAAAGAAACAGTTGTGTCCGCTACTTAAGAACAACTGCTCTTAGAAACTCACCACATGCAAT
Source organism: Bothriochloa decipiens (assembly GCA_023333625.1). Lineage (NCBI taxonomy): Eukaryota > Viridiplantae > Streptophyta > Magnoliopsida > Poales > Poaceae > Bothriochloa > Bothriochloa decipiens. The sequence goes on from CM041646.1 coordinate 3,186,841, forward strand.
TTTTCTTTGATCATTGGCATAAACCTTAATAATGTCCCCCTGCAATAAGAGAAGATTTTAGATACATCAAGTGGCTCTATCATCCAACACAATAATAACTGTCTGATGTGTAGTTTTCAAACTATGTGTTAACACCCTACTAACATATAACTAATTTGTCTAATGTCATGGAAATAAGATTTTAATTCCTTGGCAGTGAAGAACCCAGAGGGAAACTGTTATGACCGGCATCACATATACGAGGAGGACGGCGCCAAGTGG